>SJYT01074223.1:0-81429 GCA_006410635.1 Cephalophus harveyi | reverse complement strand
TTTCCTTTTTAGGAATCTAGACTAAAGAATCATTAGAAAATTTAAGAAATGTATATTTAGTGAAACATAAGTTAACAAAGTAGAAAATTAGGAGCCACTAAAATCTTCAGTATTAGAATATGATTATTAAGATAGTATTTTCATATACTATTTTCAGGCACAGTAAAATATATAATATGAGATTTGGTGAAAAATTATATGCAAAACTGTACATACAGTATGATTCCAATTGCCAAAATATCAATATATACAGGTATTAAAACTGATTATCTCAGATTTGATTGGTTTTGAACGTCACTTAGCAGTGGTGGATTTTCAAGGATGGGATTATGTTCTAATTTATTTTGCATCAGGCACATAGTAGGTGGTCCACTAATGCTGGTCGAATAGTAGGTGAGTTCACAAGTTGTGAATCTTTCCTAGTGGCTCACACGGTAAAGCGTCTGCCTACAATGCCTACCAGAAACCCGGGTTCAATCCCTGGGTCGCGAAGATCTCCTGGAGAAGGAAATGGAACCCCACTCCAGTACTCTTACCTGGAAAAATCCCATGAATAGTGGAACCTGGTAGGCTACAGTTCATGGGGTCACAAAGAGTCGGACACGACTGAGTGGTATCACTTTATCACAAGTTACAAAGGATTTCTTTTCTTTGCACTGACGGGTTGAAAATGACAGACCACAAAAAGAGAGAGACCCTGGGAAAAATTGCAGCAACTTAGCTGGGAAGTGAACATATAAAGGGAAACTGTGGTGATGCAAATGTTTTGTAAATTGTTTAATAACGTGAGCAAACAAGAAACACGGTTCCGTATGATGTGGGGCTGCTAAGTCTTGCCTGGTTGAGCAACTCGAGCTCTCCTTTAGGAACTGCCCTACGACGCCCTACGCTACATGACCGGCGAGTGCAATTACGGCGGCCGCGTGACTGACGACTGGGACCGGCGCACGCTGCGCAGCATCCTCAACAAATTCTTCAACCCGGAATTAGTTCAGAATCCGCACTATAAATTCGACTCCAGTGGCATCTATTTTGCGCCGCCTGCTGGGGATGTAAGTACATATGTTCTTCCAGAAAACTGAAAGCAGTAAAGCATGAAATTCCTCTGATGTGGTGATTTTTTTTTTTAGGATGAGCTCTAGCTGAGGGCAGACACTGAGAGAGAGGAAGAGAAACACCAGTTCCAGAGTCCAGGTCACAGACTGGGTGGGGCAAGTCAACACAGGGAGTCATGGTAACAGGATTTCCAGTGATGAATTGGAAAGTAAGAAGATGGCAAGATAAAGTCAGGCTGTGTAATGAGCCCCATATTGAAAAATCGTCAATGACCAATTGCCCCACCTCACTGTATGTATATGTGTATATATATTTGTATATGTATATATATGAGTGTGTATAACTATACATATCCTTCCCTGATTATACATATCTTCCCTGGTGGCTCAGATGGTAAAGAATCCACCTGCAATGTGGGAGACCTGAGTTCGATCACTGGGTTGGGAAGTTCCCCTGGAGGAGGGCATGGCAACCTACTCCAGTATTCTTGCATAGAGAATCCTCTTGGACAGAGGAGCCTGGCAGGCTACAGTCCACGGGGCTGCAAAGAGTTGGACATGACTGAGTGACTAAGCACATATAAGCATCAAGAAAAGTATGGAATCTTTTTTTTAAATCTTTTTATTAAACTTTTTATTTTATATTGGAGTATGGCTGATTGACAATGTTGTGATAGTTTCAGGTGGACAATAAAGGGACTGAGTCACACATGTACGTGTATCCATTCTCCTCCAAACTCCCCTCCCCTCCAGGGTACCACACAGAGGGATGTGCTCTAAAGAAAAGTATGGATACCTAGGTTGGGAAGATCCCCTGGAGAAGAAATAGCTACCCACTCCAGTATTCTGGCCTCCAGAAATCCATGGACAGAGGAGCATGGCAGGCTAGAGTCCATAGTGTCTCAGAGTCAGACACGACTGAGCAACTAACACTTTCAATACTCATGGAATCTTGTTGGAAGTTTATGTAAATATAAAGTATGTGTGCATGAGTATAAAAGATTTATATTAAATGGTGGTTATCTCATGATAATAAAATCTCAGGTAATTTTTACTTTTCTGAATTAAGTCGATTTATCACAATAAGAGTAAACAGAAAAATCAGAGTAAAGCAGAAAAAAAACTACTGTGGTAAATTAAGAACAGTCATCAGCAAATGCAGCACAGAAACATTTCTGTGGAAGAAATTTCTAAATGAAGTAGCCAGGATATTCCTCTCTCCATTTAAAAATTCATTTCAACTGAGTGGGACATTTACTTTCTCTTTCTAAATGTATCCATATCTCCGCCCCCCACCTTTTTTTTTTTTTTTTAATGCTTTGGCCCTGGATGAAAGAAAATGAAAGCATTCAGTGTCCAGTCTCACAGGCTCATCCACTCAACAACCTGAGTACTGAAAATACCTCTTTTCAGTGAGCAAGTTCTATAGGATAATTGATTTCTAACCTCCTGGCTCCTTGTTATTTATCTTTGCAGCACAACAGCTACATTGAATACACAAAGACACTGCCTTTGACCCCAGCTCCAGAAATCTTTGGGATGAATGCCAATGCCGATATCACTAAAGATCAGTCAGAAACTCAACTGCTGTTCGATAACATTCTTCTCACACAGGTATGTGATCTATGCAGCAACTGGATTCTGAGGCTGGAAAGGATGGTCCCCAAGCAGCATGAACCCACACGGGAGAGGCCCAGGCACAGAATTCCATCTGTTCAAGTGGAGAACCACTTTTGGGAAAAGAAAAAAATATATATACCTTGAAAATAAGTTTAAACATAGAGTAAATGAATGTGTGAGTTTTGTTTTCATCAGGCTTTTGATTTGGAAAGCATCTTTGAGTATCATTCGGCTGCCAGCAGTTGTTTGAGTATCTCTGAGTATTCTTTGATATCATTCTGCTGCTAGGAATTCCATTTTGCCTCTCTTGGCTTGAATCATGCCCCAGAACATATAATATGTCCTTTATAAATTTCTTAAAGTAGGACTTCCCTGGTGGCTCAGACGGTAAAGCGTCTGTCTACAATGCGGGAGACCTGGGTTCAATCCCTGGGTCGGGAAGACTGGAGAAGGGAATGGCAATCCACTCCAGTACTCTTGCCTGGAGAATCCCATGAACAGAGGAGCCTGGTAGGCTACAGTCCATGGGGTCGCAAAGAGTCGGACATGACTGAGCGACTTCACTTTCACTTTCAAAGTGGAAGAAGACTTTCAAACTGCCTGGAAGCAGTTTGATGCCAGAATTCATCTAGAATTTTCCCTATTTAATTTTCTAGTCTCTTACTAATGCAACATTTTTAATGGCTTATCTTTATCAAATGTTCCAGAACATTTAACCTAGTTTGCATAATTTCTTTTCACATCAATATTTTATCAGATTATATAATATTTAAAATATAATAGTACATATGAAATGAATTAAAAGATTTAGAACTATTGCCTCTGAGACATGCAGCTCTATTGGTGAGAGCATAAATCTAAGGGCACATCAGAGAATGACCTCTTAAGGCACCAGAATTCAGCATGCCATGGCACAGATTGGTTCATTTGAATGAAAGATGTTTAATCTTACTTGTCTGTTAAGAGATCTTCTCTTGTATTGTTTTCTGTTAGAAGATATGCTTGTTCATTTTAGTTCTGAAAGCAAATTAGTCCAAATGGTGAATTCCCTTAATGATTGCATGAAATTTTAGTAAGTTAAGAATGATTATTCATCAAGCAAATTATTCCCCTAACTGATTTCATGCTGATCTTTTTTTATTTTTATGGAATCTCAAAGTAATAATAATAATAATGGTTAATTATTTTATAGTGCTTCTTGTATGGGAGCACTGTTCATTTAAACCATTTAGGTTTATGCATAACAGTGTAATGCTTACGATAGTCCTGTGAGGTAAGGTGCTAATTATTCCCATTTTACAGCTAAAAGACTTAGACACAGAAAGATAAGTAGTTAACTCAAGGTCAGCTAGTACAATTTAAAGCCAGGACTCTGAGCCAAGTAGTTTGACTCCCACTAGTTTTGGCTCCTGGAGAAGGAAATGGCAACCCACTCCAGTATTCTTGCCTGGAGAATCCCATGGACGGAGAAGCCTGGTGGGCTACAGTCCACGGGGTCGCAAACCCAGAATCTGTGTTCTAAGCTGGGCAATACTCTTTCTAGATTCTAAAAATGGAATAAACTTCAAAGGCAGATAACCAGAGATGCTAGGGGAACTAAGAACTGGAATGAAAGAAAGAAAGAAAGTTAAAGAACTGGATTGAAAGAAGGAAAATGAAGTCGCTCAGTCGTGTCTGACTCTGCGACCCCATGGACTGTAGCCTGCCAGGTTACTCCATCCATGGGATTTTCCAGCAACAATACTGGAGTGGGTTGCCATTTCCTTCTGTAGGGGATCTTCTTGACCCAGGGATTGAACCTGGGTCTCCTGCACTGCAGGCAGACATTTTACCATCTGAGATACCAGATAAGTCCAAGAGCCAGACTTCTCTGGTGGCTCAAATGGTAAGGAACCAGATTAGGAGAATGAAATAGTGTGCTGCCGCTGCTGCTGCTGCTCACTTCAGTCGTGTCTGACTCTGTGTGACCCCATAGATGGCAGCCCACCAGGCTCCCCCGTCCCTGGGATTCTCCAGGCAAGAACACCGGAGTGGGTTGCCATTTCCTTCTCCAATGCATGAAAGTGGAAAGTGAAAGGGAAGTCGCTCAGTCATGTCCGACTCTTCGCGACCCCATGGACCACAGCCTACCAGGCTCCTCTGTCCATGGGATTTTCCAGGCAAGAGTGCTGGAGTGGGGTGCCATCACCTTCTCCAAATAGTGTGCTATTATTGATGAAAGAGTTCATGGAACTTCTGACTCTGGTGTGTGGTAAAATAACGCAGAAAGGACAAAGACCATATTTTAATGTCCATTTTATATGTTAATACCACTAAGATCACTTATTGCTCGAGCATGAAATCATACTTATATACAGACAAGAATATGCAGATCTTTAGCAACATTAGTACTTGTAGTATGCAATAGTCTGACAACAGGAGAGTTACAGAGTCTTTGGCTTTTTTTAAACTTGACGGACTGTGCCATATTACAGAATACATAAAGCAGTGGTCTTATTCCAACAGAAAATGACTCAGAATCAAACAAACAAGTTTAAATACACTTGGGGTATCTTCTGAGTATGTGATTAAACAACGTCTTTCAATATTCTCCAAATCAGATTGGCAAATACAAATTAATGTAATGGGTAGGCAGGAGTTCAGTGATTCTACATTGAGTTTACCACAGTTCAGAGGCAACAAGATAGACCAGAACAGCGGTTTAGAAAGCAAGGTCATGAGGACAGGACCCTCACATTGTGTATTGAAATAGAATATCTTTTGAAGAGAGAGGAGCTAGTGGGGTTGAGAATGTTACTTTTGCAGAGCTGTCTTACCTATGCTGAACTGCCAGACTTGCTTTTGAGTAAGAAAATTGTTTCGAACTAAAATATTGTTAAACTAGAAATGGAAAGGTTGAATTCCATGATGTCTCCTTGAAAATGGATCCCACTTATCTTTATTTGTTTAATAAAAGGAAAACAACTGTTAGAAGATTTCAAATGGTATTTGTGAAAACTCTTAAGAAAAGATGGTTAAAAAAGAACTTAAAAAAGTTAAATAATTACAAATAACATCCTTTTGCTCTTAATTCTCAATATCAATTGGATATTACTTTTAAAACGTATCTCCCCAACTGTGTGATTTTGGTGTGTGAGAAACAGGTATAGGAATGTTTGTGTTACTAAAATATTTTTCTTACATTTTTGAAGAGTTCTAGATCTAGGATTTATTTTGGGGGGTGATGGTTGGGGGGTTTGGTGGAGGTGCAGCTCTTGTTAGAAAACAGGAATGTTTTTAATGAGTTTATAGTACATTGTATGTGCATCAAAATACAAATAGAAATCAGCATATCATTCTCCAAACGCAACAGAAATAGATATTTCACTAGTTTTGACCAAATATTCATTACCTTCTTTGTTATCTGTAATTTGTTTTATATATTTGGTTGTAAACCTAGTACTTTGGGATCGTGGTAAAGGATTACTATATTGGCATAGCCCCCCCTTTTTTTTCTAGCTTGTAATTAATACATTTAATTTTTTATTGCATATTTTTATAGGAAGGTATTCAGTTCAGTTCAGTTCAGTCGCTCAGTCGTGTCCGACTCTTTGCGACCCCATGAATCGCAGCAAATCATTCCTTCCAAAGAAATCCCAGGGTTGATCTCCTTCAGAATGGACTGGTTGGATCTCCTTGCAGTCCAAGGGACTCTCAAGAGTCTTCTCCAACACCACAGTTCAAAAGCATCAATTCTTCGGCGCTCAGCCTTCTTCACAGTCCAACTCTCACATCCATACATGACCACAGTATTAGGGTACCATTAAAAATCTTCCTAGAAACTTAAGTAGAAGTTACTGTCCATATGTATGGAATAGATCCAATATAGAAACTAGAAAATATAAAATCTGAAATAAAACTAAACACAGTTTCCTGGGGCTGAAAAAATATGAGATGTATTCATTTATATTCTAATAGTGTGTATTCTCTTTCCATGCACACACACACACACACACACACACATTTATTTTGAGGATTTAAAAGGTTTTCTCAGAAAATATAGATTCATTTATACGGTGCCGCTATAAACATAAGAAATAAAAATTGAAATGAAATTCCCCTTCCTTGCTTCCAGTGTGAATTACTAAAGTCTGCTCTGTCTCTATAACTCTTCCAACTGCTTGGAAGATTAGAGCTTCTTTTCTTTGCCCTCTTGGGTTCAAGGAGAAAGCTATATCTCAGCTTTTGGCAACCAGTAGGCACCAGGGTTATTATTAGCAAATATATTTTTGGCAAGCTTTCTCATAGCAAAACCAGATTTCCTCCTTCTGGGCTTTGATGCCCATCATCACTTGACCACCCCGCCATGCTGAATGCTTTTGATCCCTCTCTCCACAGCATCTGCCCTTCCCTCAATTCCCAGAGAGCACAGTGCTTCCTCCAGACCTCCTTTTGCCATTGAACATTGTACATAACCTTCTAACAGTTGTTTTCCTCCTGAAGCTCCATTCCCATGCCTGTTACCATCACTTCAATAAATCTTATGTGGAGAAGAATCATAGATAAAATAGCAAAGTAGTACTCATTCTTACAAAATTTAGGAATTTTCCCATCCAGCAATTCTTAGACCTTTGTGAGCATTTCTGATTCATAGTTTGAACTTTTCCCAGTCTCGTTCGGCAGATGCTGGTGCAAAATCATCAGATGAAGTGGTAGATGAGGTTGCTGGTGACATTTTGGGTAAACTTCCAAACAACTTTGACGTTGAGTCTGCAATGAGGAGATACCCAACCACGTACACTCAGAGCATGAACACAGTGCTTGTTCAAGAAATGGGACGGTTCAATAAGTTGCTGCAGACCATAAGAGACTCGTGCATTAACATCCAGAAAGCAATCAAGGTAAGGGCAAGTCCAGCAAGAAAAAAATCATCGAGATAAATAGTTCATTTACTCAGCCAGCATGCGTTGGGCACAGATTCTGTGAAAGCGCTTTTCTAGGTTCTGGGATACAAAGAAAATCCCTACCCTTAAAATGTGTATGGAATTCTGGGGCTGGCAGTTAATAAGTGAATAAGTGAGTATAGAGTATGGTACATTATTTGCTGGATGAGATATATGCTAAGAAGGCAGAAAGCATGAACAGGTAAGAAAAACAAAGCTTCTGCCCTCACTGAGCTTACCTTAGTGAGGAAGACAAACAGTTCACAAATAAACTTTCAGTCAATGGTAAAAACTGTGGAAAAAAATAAAATGGGATAAGGATGTGGAGGGCGAGAGGTGAGAAACGCAGTCACTTGGAGTCAGGCTGTTGTGAAGAGAGGCCCGATGGGAGGGCAGGCCATGGAATGGTTGCGCAGCAGGTTGAGCCGGCAGGGGGCCCTGAGGGCAGCAGGCATGGCCGAGGGCCTCCACGGGAAAGGCTGCTTGGCTCAAGCGGAGTGAGCTCGAGGGAGATGGTAGAACAGAGAAAGGAAGGCACAGGCTCGCGATGGCCTTGCCGGCCAAGGTTGGGATCTTCAATTCTATTCTAAAGTGTAGAGGCAAAGGGAGGCCTTCAGAGGAATTTAAGCAATAAAGTGAAATGACCTGTTCTTAAAGATTGCTCTGACCTCTGCGGAACCGATTGTATGGAAACCAGAATATAGGCAGAAGCCAATTATAAGATGGAGGTCTTCCAGCTGAGTTGGTTTCTTGTAGTAGCAGTGGAGGTGGAGGAGAGTGGTTGGATATGAGTTATTGTTGAAAGAGGAGTCTTATCTGGCTGGCTGTGGTATGATCTGGCAGGACTGTTTGGCTAAGTATTCGGTATCTTGTGTTTCTCCTTAACCTGGTTCTCCCTATTTCCTTCCTGCAAAATGAAGGCCTGGCTTTCCACATTCTAGAAGATAAAAGGGGAAAGAGGCCTGAGGGAGCTCTGCAGCCGATACATGTGCATTCACTTAAATCCCAATTTGGGTATGGGAATTCTGACACCAACTAAGCTGGCATTCTTCCCCTCTAAGGGTTTCTTCATTTTCCTTTGCAGGTTTCATTCAAAGTAGGTGATGTGCAGTTTTGTGGGGAAAGACCCAAGAGTATGTTTTTTAAGGCAGATCTCAACAGTCTTCATCTTAGCACCACCTTCTTCTCCTCCCTAGCTAAGGCCATCAATTCCAAATATTTGGAATATCCTAGTTGATTCTCAGCTTTGCCCTCTGCCAGTTTAGGATCAAGTTTCTCCTGACAACTAAGTCAGCTACCAACGGTCCCATGCCTTCCAGCTCCCAATATTGTTTTGCTTCTTCCTGCACCTGTAGGCTTACGGGGTTTTTTTGGAGGTGTAGTATTTTTTGTTTTCAGGGGGTGTATTTGGCCATACCACACAGCATACAGGATCTTAGTTTCCCACCAGGGCTCGAACCTGTGCCCTATGCAGTGGAAGCATGGAGTCTTAACCACTGGACCACCAGGAAAGTTCCTAGGCTTGTGCTTTTAAGAAATAAATTCCTTTACTGTTGTTTCAGGGTTTGGAGAATGAGGAAAATGAAATGTGGGTATTTAATCCATTAAATTTACTCTAAAGTTTTCTCCATGTGTTAGTTGGAATGATATTGTCAGCTATGGAGAAAACAGAAATGATGGCAACTGGCCCAGTTGCAAGATCACATAGGAATTTTCAAGGGCTTCAAAGTTTTACCATCTGTTAGGATCTTCAATTTTATTCTAAAGTGGAAAGGTAAAGGGAAGTCTTCATCATGCAATGAAGTAAAATGATCTATTTAACATTTCAAAATGGGATAAAATCAATTAGACTTCACAGTTGCAATCCAGGATATTCAACCTTTCAAGACACTTTGTATCATTTTGCTCATTTTATATTTATCACTATCCTTTTAAGAAGGTCAGGACAGAGGTATGTTAGTTGTCTATTTAATAGATAAATAAACTAAGTCAAAGTTAGGCTGTGACTTAATAGGCAGTGAGAAGCCAAGTGTTGATTAAGATCTTCCAAGCTGGGCAGAATGGGTAAAGGTAGTCAAAAGGTACAAACTTCCAGTTAAAAAAATATGTCCTGGACTTACAATGTATAGCTTAGTGACTACAGTCAATAATACTGTATTGCATATTTGAAAGTTGTTAAGAGAGTAGATCTTAAAAGTTCTCATCACAAAAAAATGTAACTATGTATGGTGGTGAATGTTAACTAGGCTTATTGTAGTGAACACTTCACAATATACGCAAATATTGAATCATTGTTATACATCTAAAACTAATACTGTCAGTATTCTTTATATTTCAATAAAAGAAACTTTCTATTAAAATTTGATTAAAATTGTTAATATTTTTCCAAGAAATAATTCAAAGATTCCACGTCTTGTGAGTCAAAGAAAATACCTTTTCTTCCTCCCCCCTTTTTTTTTTTTTTACGGCCAAGGTTGGGATCTTCAATTCTATTCTAAAGTGTAGAGGCAAAGGGAGGCCTTCAGAGGAATTTAAGCAATAAAGTGAAATGACCTGTTCTTAAAGATTGCTCTGACCTCTGCGGAACCGATTGTATGGAAACCAGAATATAGGCAGAAGCCAATTATAAGATGGAGGTCTTCCAGCTGAGTTGGTTTCTTGTAGTAGCAGTGGAGGTGGAGGAGAGTGGTTGGATATGAGTTATTGTTGAAAGAGGAGTCTTATCTGGCTGGCTGTGGTATGATCTGGCAGGACTGTTTGGCTAAGTATTCGGTATCTTGTGTTTCTCCTTAACCTGGTTCTCCCTATTTCCTTCCTGCAAAATGAAGGCCTGGCTTTCCACATTCTAGAAGATAAAAGGGGAAAGAGGCCTGAGGGAGCTCTGCAGCCGATACATGTGCATTCACTTAAATCCCAATTTGGGTATGGGAATTCTGACACCAACTAAGCTGGCATTCTTCCCCTCTAAGGGTTTCTTCATTTTCCTTTGCAGGTTTCATTCAAAGTAGGTGATGTGCAGTTTTGTGGGGAAAGACCCAAGAGTATGTTTTTTAAGGCAGATCTCAACAGTCTTCATCTTAGCACCACCTTCTTCTCCTCCCTAGCTAAGGCCATCAATTCCAAATATTTGGATTATCCTAGTTGATTCTCAGCTTTGCCCTCTGCCAGTTTAGGATCAAGTTTCTCCTGACAACTAAGTCAGCTACCAACGGTCCCATGCCTTCCAGCTCCCAATATTGTTTTGCTTCTTCCTGCACCTGTAGGCTTACGGGGTTTTTTTGGAGGTGTAGTATTTTTTGTTTTCAGGGGGTGTATTTGGCCATACCACACAGCATACAGGATCTTAGTTTCCCACCAGGGCTCGAACCTGTGCCCTATGCAGTGGAAGCATGGAGTCTTAACCACTGGACCACCAGGAAAGTTCCTAGGCTTGTGCTTTTAAGAAATAAATTCCTTTACTGTTGTTTCAGGGTTTGGAGAATGAGGAAAATGAAATGTGGGTATTTAATCCATTAAATTTACTCTAAAGTTTTCTCCATGTGTTAGTTGGAATGATATTGTCAGCTATGGAGAAAACAGAAATGATGGCAACTGGCCCAGTTGCAAGATCACATAGGAATTTTCAAGGGCTTCAAAGTTTTACCATCTGTTAGGATCTTCAATTTTATTCTAAAGTGGAAAGGTAAAGGGAAGTCTTCATCATGCAATGAAGTAAAATGATCTATTTAACATTTCAAAATGGGATAAAATCAATTAGACTTCACAGTTGCAATCCAGGATATTCAACCTTTCAAGACACTTTGTATCATTTTGCTCATTTTATATTTATCACTATCCTTTTAAGAAGGTCAGGACAGAGGTATGTTAGTTGTCTATTTAATAGATAAATAAACTAAGTCAAAGTTAGGCTGTGACTTAATAGGCAGTGAGAAGCCAAGTGTTGATTAAGATCTTCCAAGCTGGGCAGAATGGGTAAAGGTAGTCAAAAGGTACAAACTTCCAGTTAAAAAAATATGTCCTGGACTTACAATGTATAGCTTAGTGACTACAGTCAATAATACTGTATTGCATATTTGAAAGTTGTTAAGAGAGTAGATCTTAAAAGTTCTCATCACAAAAAAATGTAACTATGTATGGTGGTGAATGTTAACTAGGCTTATTGTAGTGAACACTTCACAATATACGCAAATATTGAATCATTGTTATACATCTAAAACTAATACTGTATGTCAGTATTCTTTATATTTCAATAAAAGAAACTTTCTATTAAAATTTGATTAAAATTGTTAATATTTTTCCAAGAAATAATTCAAAGATTCCACGTCTTGTGAGTCAAAGAAAATACCTTTTCTTCCTCCCCCCTTTTTTTTTTTTTTTGCTATACTTAACTAATCATAACTGTAAACAAGTTTAATTATAAAATTATTTAAATGCTAGAATACTGTCATGTCAAACAATGGTTAAATGTGTTTCAGGGGCTTGTAGTGATGTCTACAGATCTTGAGGAAGTGGTTAGCAGTATTCTGAATGTCAAGATCCCAGGAATGTGGATGGGGAAATCATACCCAAGCCTTAAACCACTTGGGAGCTATGTGAATGACTTCCTTGCAAGACTAAAGTTTTTGCAGGTGAGTTCATCCAAATGCTCATATATTAGGTTTCTTTTGATTTCATTTTCTTTACTAGGATTTGCAACCCCATGTACGGTAGTCTGCCAGGGTCCTCTGTCCATGGGATTCTCCAGGCAAGAATGCTAGAGAGGGTAGCCATTCCTGTTTCCGGGGGATCTTCCCAACCCAGGGATCAAACCTGGGTCTCTTGCATTGAAGGTGGATTCTTTACCATCTGAACCACCAGGAAAGCCCATAATTGTCTAGTTTTTCTGTGTATCCCAAGCATAAATGACCACTACTCAATATCGCATACAGTTTATGTTTACTGTTGAAGTAAATTGTCAAAATACTAATATTGGAAGTAGAATCTCCGGAAGCTTCTTTAGGAGAGGTGTTCATGTTCAGTGAAATTAGAAATTCAAATCAATGACATTTGAAGAGAAAAAGGGACTCGCTGTGTTGATATTTCTGTTGAATATTTAGCTTTAAGAGATGCCTACAATGGAGCATCCTAAAAGGCCAGACAAGACTAGTAAGGAAAATTATTTCTTGCTTGTGCTGTACTCTTCCAGGTCATGAAATCACTAGATTGCTATTTCATCCCAAGTCAGTAATGGGCTAATTGTCTTGGAAATGTAGAGTGGGCAGAAGCCTGCCTCCTAATTACCTGGCAATATTGGTTCTTAACTATGTTCTTATTAACAATTCTATTTGTTAGAAGTATTAATTTCCTAAGTACTATATATAATGCATCAAAAATTGTCTGTGAGGAAATTTCTCCAGGGATGAACTAAACTTCCCTTCCATAATAGAGGCCTTCTGTAGTACTAGACTTAGTACTAAAGAATTAAGACTGTTCTTGAAAAATAAAGACTCTATCTTGGATGCTTATAGGGGAAAGTTCTTCAAATTCACTTCTTCAGACTGACTTCTATAATTTACCACTTAGTTAGTCAGTACTCAACTACTTGTTATATGATATGAACAGAATTACCCAGGTATCTGGATACTTACAAAGATCTTAACCTCTCACTACCCTGTATCTTCTGGGAGTTTGTTGTACAATATAATGTCTTCATATGTTGGATTCATTGTATTTTAGTGAAGTAGAAGGGAAAACTTCTAAAGGAATATTCTACCGGGTGCTATAAACCAGAGAAGAAAAAAGTGAAAAAACATTATCATCTAACCAGAGCTTGTAGGAAGATCTTCCTTTATTCAACTAAACATGATCTAGGAGAAGGAAATGGCAACCCACTCCAGTATTCTTGCCTGGAGAATCCCAGGGACGGGGGAGCCTGGTGGGCTGCCGTCTATGGGGTCGCACGGAGTCGGACACGGCCGAAGCGACTTAGCAGCAGCAGCAGGCAACAATGTATATTAGAAAATCACTATTGTAGGGAACTTTTCTGAAAGAATCACCGTGCTGTGCTCACTTAGTCGTGTCTGACTCTCTGTGATCCCATGGACTGTAGCCCATCAGGCTCCTCTGTCCATGGGATTCTCCCAGCAAGAATACTGGGGTGGGTTGCCATTTCCTCCTCCAAGGGATCTTCTGGACCCAGGAATCGAACTTATGTCTCTTACATCTCCTGCATCAGCAAGTGGATTCTATACCACTAGCACTGCCTGGGAAGCTGGAAAGAACCACTGGGCATGTATAAAACAGTCATTTGTATCTGCATTCATATCATTGCACAAGTTGGTGCAATGGATACGAAATTGACGCCAGAACATATGCTGAATATGCTGGCTATTTTTCAAACTCTGAGAGTCTGGCTTTTTATTCCTCCAAGTGTTAGCTTATTAGTTTACTAGAAAATAATAGGGGGAGTGTTTAGGGCAAATTTTATTAAGCAATGTTGTATTCAAAGTGGAAAAGGCTCTAGTGTCTGGACACTTCTGCTTTGACACCACAGCAATGGTACGAGGTCGGCCCTCCTCCAGTCTTCTGGCTTTCTGGCTTCTTCTTCACACAAGCCTTCCTGACTGGTGCCCAGCAAAACTACGCCAGGAAACACACCATCCCCATTGATCTTCTTGGGTTTGACTATGAAGTGATGGAAGACAAAGAATACAAGCATGCTCCAGAAGATGGTAAGTGGCAGTAGTGGAATGAGTTGACATGTATATCTTGACACATAACAAAAACATCACCTTCTTGCTCAATTTTCTCAGCTGTTAAAAAGGCAGAATGAGCAAAACAGAGCAAGAATAAGAAAAAAATGGGGATGAAATGAATCTGAATAAAGGACATTTATTCAATATGTCCTTTGCATTGTTTCAGTTTTACACAACTTTGTAATTCTGAAGTTATTTCTAAAAAAAGATGTTGGCTAGAAAGTAATCATCAAATTAACAATACATGGGATAATCAGCCATAATCTTCTTTTTATGGCTTGTTGTTTTAATTGATATACAGTTGATTTCCCATGTTCTGTTCATTTTTGCTGTACAGCAAAATGATTCAGTTATACATATTATATGTATATATAATATATACATATTTTATAAATATACATATACACATACACATCCTTTTGTATTCTTTTCCATTATGATTTATCATAGGATACTGAATATAGTTTTCTGTACTATGCAGTAGGATTTTGTTGTTTATACTTTCCATATATAATAGCTTACAGCTGCTACCCCCAAACTCCCATTCCACCCCTTCCCCAACTCATTCCCCATTGGCAATCACAAGTCTGTTCTCTATGAGTCTGTTTCTGTTTCATAGATAGATTCATTAGTGTCTTATTTTTAGATTCCACATATAAATGATATCATACGGTATTTGTCTTTCTGACTTCACTTAGTATGACAACTCCAGGTCCATCATGTTGTTGTAAATGGCATTATTTCATTTTTTAGTAGTTGAGTAATATTCCATTGTGTATATGTACCATGTCTTCTTTATTCATTGATGTGTCGATGAACTTTTAGGTTGCTTCCATGTCTTGGCTATTGTAAACAGTATTAAAGTGGACACTGGGGTGCATGTATCCTTTTAAACCATGTTCTTCTCCAGATATATGCCCAGGAGTGGGATTGTGGATCATATGGTAGCTCTATTTTTAGTGTTCATTACTCTGAGAGATGAATCCAAAAAAGATATTGCTGCAATTTATGTCAGAGTATCTATGTTTTCTACCAATGTTTTCTACATTCTACCTATGTTTTCTTCTAAGAGTATTTTAGTATTCATTATAACATTTATGTCTGTAATCCATTTAGAGTTTACTTTTGTGTATGGTGTTAAGTGTTCTAATTCTTTTTTTTTTTTAACATGTAGCAATTGTTTTCCCAACAGTATTTATTGAAGAGACTATCTTTGCTCCACTGTACAGTCTTGCCTCCTTTGTTGTAGATTAATTGTCCATAGGTGCATGGGTTTATTTCTGGGCATTCTATCCTGTTCCACTGATCTGTATTTCTGTTTTTGTGCCAGTACCATACTGTTTTGCTGACTGTAGCTTTGTAATACAGTCTTAAGTCAGGGAGCATTGCTCTGGCTATTCAGGATCTTTTGTGGGGTCTTGCGTATTTTGGGGCCATGAGAAAAGCTACTCACTCTTAAAGTGACTTTAAAGTGGCCACAATGCCATTGTAAGTCTATCTAGATATAGTATCATATATTCTACATGTATTTGCCTAAGATTTGTCTTAACTGAATCACCATCTAGCACCCAGTAGTTCAGATATCAATGGGAAAAGCACTACAAAGCAAGAAGGGGGCGGGAAGGAGTGAACAAGGGCTGGGGATGCTGCCACTTCCACTCTGTGCTGACCACAACTCTCAGAAGCAAAGTGACTCACAGACCATGAAAGTGAAAGTCACTCAGTCATGCCCAACTCTTGGTGACCCCATGGACTATAGTCCATGGAATTCTCCAGGCCAGAATACTGGAGTGGGTAGCCTTTCTCTTCTCCAGGGAATCTTCCAAACCCAGGAATCGAACCGGGGTCTCCTGCATTGCAGGTGGATTCTTTACCAACAGAGCTCTCAGGGAAGCCCCACAGACCAGGAAGGGCTGTTAAAACAGGACCCAGTTAGTATCTCCTGTCATTTTGTTTTGTGTTTTCCATATGGCCCACGAGAGACAAAAACTTATTTGTCCCCATCACATTTCTTATAAAATTGTTGTTAGGTTGGAGGGAACTTTTATCTCCATTGCTGCTGTTCTTAAGGGGTTAAGATGAATTCTTCTCTTTACTCCGTCTGACATAATCTTTCTTTTCCAAGTAAGTAATAGATCACCCATTAGTTAAAGCCAGACATTTACTGGGCTGTGCTTACCAGTCAGCAAGGTCAGAGTATTAAAAGCTCTCTGGGACCTGACTGCAATCTCCTCTACTTTCTCTTTGTGACTGGCCTGCAGACTTACATCTGGCTGGAGATGTGGGCATGTAGGATGTGCTTGCAGACCTCAACTGGCCCCCTCAGGCAGGTCCACCCCTGACCTAGCTCCAGGCTCAAGATGTGTTTTGCAATTCAGCTTTACTAGAGTTATCCTTGGGAAGTTATTGGACAAGTGCTTTGCCAGCAAATAAAATTGACCTTTTATTCCAGCTATTCTTTCCATCAGTTAAAACCTAGAGAGAACAGAGGGTAAGTCTTCCCCTCAACATCCATCACTGGGCTATCTACATATGGCCTTTTAAATTTATAACTAAAATTAAATTTAAATCTCTTGGTCCCACTAGCCATGTTTTCTATGTTTTAATAGCCAATCATATTGGAAAGGGAGAAGGCAATGGCAACCCCCTCCAGTACTCTTGCCTGGAAAATCCCATGGATGGAGGAGCCTGGTAGGCTGCAGTCCATGGGGTTGCTGAGAGTTGGACATGACTCAGTGACTTCACTTTCATTTTTCACCTTCATGCGTTGGAGAAGGAAATGGCAACCCACTCCAGTGTTCTTGCCTGAAGAATCCCAGGGACGGGGGAGCCTGGTGGGCTGCCATCTATGGGGTCGCACAGAGTTGGACACGACTGAAGTGACTTAGCAGCATATTGGAAAACACAGATATAAAATATTTCCCTCACTGGAGAAAGTCCTATTGGACAGCACTGCCCAAGTGGATTTTCATATCCTATTTTCACAAACTGCTTTCATCAGGATAGCTGATTTGATTCTAACTGTACAGGGTAGACAAAAACAGACATTCAGTTCAGTTCAGTTGCTTAGTCGAGTCTGACTCTTTGCGACCCCATAGACTGCAGCACACCCGGCATTATTGTTTTACAAATATCTTCCAGTTGTTCTCTGGATAAAAAAACAGATATAGAGTTAAATGAATTGTTCAAGATCACACCGCACTTTAGGAACTCTTCACCTATGTCTTCCTAAGTTCTTCATTGCCTCCCTTAATATCTGTGCAACAAATTACAATGAATATTTTTGTATGCCCATTTGAATTGATACCCATATTCAATTCATGAAACTTTACACAAGTGGATAGCTTGGAAACTTTACACAAGGTTTCATGGATTCCTTAATTTTTGTTCTTCAGTTGATCATGTATGACATTGCCTTTTGGATTCTCATACAGACTGAGGTGCAGCCTTGGAGTGAGAAGATTCTAAAAGGGGAGGAGAAATTTAACTCTCAGGACATAAGACATCAGCAGAAGGGTGTTTTGTTCCCATGCTGCCTAGAATCCACTGGGTCCCTACAATGACATGAAGAACTTCTGTAGATTTTGTGGACTCGACATTATAGTCATTGGCCAATTAAAATATAAACCAATGTTTACCCAAACAGAGAACCTCATGTAAACTACTTTAAAATTCCTTTCCTCTTTTTGTCTCCCACATCAAGTTTTACTAGGCAAAGTATAGCTATTCTTAAATTAAGAATATTAACACAAACTCAGAAATTGACTTTTAGAGCAGATCTTCGTTTGCTGATCTAGTGTCACTTGCATAGTATTCACCTGTAGGAATTTCAGCATCATAACTCAATCTGTATGTATATGCAAAGTGTGGTATTAACCTGCTTCTTTTATATTTAGGTGTATTCATTCACGGACTATTTCTGGATGGAGCTTCCTGGAATAGAAAGATCAAGAAACTTGCAGAATCACATCCCAAAATTCTTTATGATACAGTGCCTGTGGTTAGTATTTTCTAATGATATTTATGTGGGGGGCTATTTTATACACATACATAACATATGCAGTCAGTCACCTCTTATTATTTACAGTAGTTATGTTTTATAAACTTGCTGCCAACATTAGTGAATACCGAACTCCTAGGCAAAATATAAGGTTTTTGCAAAAAACCTAAGCAGAAACACCTAGGCAAAAATCAGGTGGCCACATTTTCATTAACTGATCAATATATAACTTTATTTGTGCTTCTGTTTAAAGATACCTTATTTAATATATACTGTTGATTCATTAACATTGAACTCATGGACTATAACTCAATCCTAAACTGTATTTATAAGGCATATCGCAACCTTCTTGTATGAGGGACATAGATAGCACCTCAGCCCTACACTTAGGGGCCTTTTTAAACAGAAAAATTACCAACCGAAAAAATGCAAAAAGCTTAGCATTGAAAGGATACTTGTTTATATTATAGTTGTGAGAGTTGAAACAAGGCGGCAGAATGTCACCAGGTTCAACTTCAGTTGGGAATATGCTTGCTGGTGACTTTAGTTTTTGCTGCTCTGGCATGCTTACGAATGAACATGAAAGCACAGAATATCAATATTAGGATTAGGTCTAAATCATAGTGATAGGCAAATTTGCAAATACGGAATCCAGGAATAATGAGGACTGACTATATACATGTATCCACATCCACACATAGGTTTATGATTTCTCTTACATATACATTGACCTAAAAATGTGAAACTTGCAGATTAAAAGATAATTATATGAAAACCATCCATTAAAAAAAATTGTTTTCTAGGCACCAGTCTTTAGCATGGGCACACTAAGCTATACAAATACTAAGTTTCCAGCTGTTACTGCATTATGAGAAGATGGCTAGAGAGATTTTCACATAACTTGAAGGGTCAGTCTGGGATAGTGATAAAATATAGGCTGAGTTTTACATGAACTTATATGAATTCTGTTTGTGGGACACTGCTGCTGCTGCTGTCACTTCAGTCGTGTCCGACTCTGTGCGACCCCATAGAAGGCAGCCCACCAGGCTCCCCCCTCCTTGGGATTCTCCAGGCAAGAACACTGGAGTGGGTTGCCATTTCCTTCTCCAATGCTTGAAAGTGAAAAGTGAAAGTGAAGTTGCTCAGTCCTATCCGACTCTTCACGATCCCATGGACTGCAGCCTACCAGGCTCCTCCGTCCATGGGATTTTCCAGTCAAGAGTACTGGAGTAGGGTGCCATTGCCTTCTGGAGCCACTCAAAGACAGGCAATAATCCTTCAGAGCAGTTCTAACAGGTACAGAGAGGGACCAGCTGACAGCCGATTGCAAGAAACCTGCCATATATACCAAGATACTGTGGGCAGATAGTTTCAAATATGAGACCCAAACTGAAAGTCATAAGGGCAAAATGTCTGCAATTTCAGGAGTCGATCTGGATCAGTTTTTTCCTTCCATATAGAAACTCAAGTTTGTGAATGAATAGGATTTTAAGTAGATAATCTTCTGAAAAAGAAGTCACTAGTAAGAAAAACTCCCATTAAAAAAATCCACTTAGTTGAAATAAACCATGTCCAACTTGAGTGTTAAGTCCTTGTATTTAACAGTATCTGAAGAACAGCTTTATAGATCTCCACAATTATGTGGGAGAGAGACTAGCACCCTTATTAGCGCCTTCATACAGTTTGTGCTTAAACCTGAGAAACAACAACGAAAAAAGGAATTCCAAACAATGGGGATGTCAAGAATTGCTATTAGTACTGGACAAAGGTATTCAGGTTCTAAAAATGAAACGTTGTTTCCCCTTTTTGATCATAGTTTGTTCTTTACTCTTAAATTCAGAAATTAACTTGCTCTAAAATTTTATTGAGATTAGTGAGGTTCTACTATGCTTAACATTCTAGGAACTTGACTAATGACTCTTTAAGAATAATCATAGAGTTGTATTGCAGTTATAAAGGCAAATATGTTTTAAACAGCACAAAATAATAGACCTTTTAAAATAGTCACCTAACATGGGGGAGGTGATCTAGTTCAACAGTCACTGATAAAAATCCTTTCAGAATATTATGGGATTGGCCTTTAATAAAGCAACATAATTCTGATATCAGTTGTAGCAGTTCTCACCTTTGAAAAGTATATCTGATTTTATTATTAGTGTAAGCACCAAAAGTCATCCTCAGGTAGGTGTGGAAGGGAGATGATGAATGCTTTCTCAGAGTAGATCACTATTTTTTCTTATTTAGCTTCTAAACTGGTTCTGAAGATAATTCTGAGAGCTCTAAATGTTTTGAGCAGTGACAGCACTGCTGACAAAAATAAAATCAATTTATCCCATAGAAATTTGTAGACATAACTAACCTTATGCCAACAATCCCACATTAAGTTCAAATATATGTAAATATAACAAACAGCCTTGACTTAAATTTTGTCTACTTCCTTCTAGATGTGGTTAAAGCCCTGTAAGAGAACAGATATACCAGAACGACCAAGTTACACTGCCCCGTTGTATAAGACAAGTGAGCGGAGAGGAACACTGTCAACCACTGGCCATTCTACGAATTTTGTGATTGCCATGATTCTTCCCTCTGACCAACCCAAGGAACACTGGATTGGACGGGGTGTAGCACTGCTGTGTCAACTTAATTCATAATTAGAAGGTGTCATTTCCCTGTTTTCATATTCTTTGTTAGATAAGTCAGTAGAAAATATATTTTACTTTTTAAAGAAGTTAGTTATTTGGTTTAAATCAATTTGACTAAAGAAGTTATACTTAATATTTAAAATGACTCATACGTCAAAGTTAGGAACTATTCTAACAAAGATTAAATAAGACACACTGGTATATTTGCTCTTTTTGAATAACTTTATTTGGGGAGCGTTCCATAAGCATTAGGAACATACATAAAATGACACACCACTGTTGACAATGAAAAAACAGCATTTGATCATTTCCAGCTTTATAAATTTTAAAAAAATGATTCAGTTACAACAACAAAAAAAAGTTTAGATATTTTAGCAAGTATCACCTTGCAGGACCATAATCACATTTAAGCCACTGACTTACTGTTAATGGAAAATATTCACACTGCATCTAGTTACTATAGTATTTCTAAGCATAATCACAGCTGATTGAATGCAATGTGATATACACCAAAATTCATATGAATGTCACACAGTGACAGCATTGTACAAGTAACATTAATGACCTCCAACAAACACATGTTAAATTAGACTGGTCAAGCTAAATGGAATGTTGGAGCCAAACAGAAATGTAGTGGAATTCAGATTGTCTAGTAAGACTTGAAATTATACATTAGGATGATGTAAAAACTAAATACTGGTGGAACCCCAAGAAAAATACTAGCAGCAACTGTTACAGCCCTCTTAGAAGTTTAAAAAAAAAATCTAGTAAATAAAGATACTACCATTTTGGAGAGAACATAAAACTTTATATACTTCAGCATAACCTATTTGCTTTAAATCAGGCATTTATTTTTAAGACTGGGAGTATATTCCAGCTGTTGCTTTTCATAAAAGTTTTAAAATTAAGCAGATTTAATGCTGGAATGCAGAATCCTCCTTGGGCATACAGACCCTAAAATGAACTATAAATATACCTTGGTTTAGAAAGCAAGATATCTGAATCACTTGAAGTTGGCAGTACTAAATAAAATATCAGCACCTTTTAGCTAGGTTGCTTGAAGGGTCAAGCAATGAGATGAGGACTGTCCTAATTCAGTGCCCAATGCTGAAAGTAATCTATGTATAAAACTCCTACTTGTTATAGGAAGCCATGAAGAAAGCAAGAAATAATTTTTCAAATCCAAGCATAAATGAAGGAACTAACACCTAATGAACCCCTTGCTTACACCATACAGGAGAAACACTGGCAATACTCTTAATACCGGGATGCATGTGCTGCTCTCAGTCTTGTTTTGAAGTTCATGGAGTAAGAGCAAAGGAACTGGGGAAAGGAGGAGGACTAAATGAAAACATTTTAAATGGAATGGAACGTGTTTGGCTCTTAAATATCTGAACAGTAAGATTTTTAAAGCCGCTACACAGGTAGCCAAGCAGATCAAAACAAAGCTGCCCGCAGGTAGTTCAAATACAGTTTACCTGGCATAAATGAAGACCATGTGGCACAAGATGTAAACAGAAAAGCTACATGCATATGATTAGTACTACAAATTATTAGGTCAAAATTCAGGATAAATGTGGCTTGCACTTCTCACAAATCATTCACCATTTATGGCAGGAGAACAGGGCACCTAAAAAAGAGACTAATCCTTACCAGGCACGAAAAGCACAGGTTGGCACAAAATGATAAGTGATTTCAGCCGAGTTACTTAACTGCATCTTCCAAGTAACTCAGTACCATGACAGCCAGGGCATCAATGGAGATCACCCGCAGAACCATTCTTACACTCAACGTACAGATGATGGGCATGGTAAACTTGCTGACTTACAGCCTTACTGCCAGCCACAGCATGTGCTCTAGGTTCCAGTGCCAAACTGGTAGAGCACTGTGTACATTTAAAACTTAAATTGCCCAAATAACTAACTATTTCTGTTAAAGTAGGGAATCTGAATATTTAGACCATGTTTGGGTTCTTCATTTTGCTGATATTTTCTAAAGGGTTACAATTTTAAGGAAAATTAAAAAAAAACATTTTACCACATGCTCCAAACCCCTTACCCTCACCAAAAAACCTGAAACAAAAATAAAAGTTAAAAAAAAAAAGCCCAAACACCAAGTATAATATTAATACAAAGAACCATTATGAATCTTTCATTAAACTGAAGCTCACACAAATGTACAGTCACAAATTTCAGTAGTTTAGGCTGCAAGTTTAAACCCTATGCAAATATATACAAAAATAGTTTAACTCTAGATTCAAAGAATAAGGGCCTTTTCCCAATGCTAAATCCATACTCTAATGCAGCCTGAGCTTTCCTCTAGGTGCTACAGTCCTACCTTATGCAGCTTCAAAGCTGTGTCATGTTGATCCCTATTACCATATGTAGCTGAATTAAAGGACACTACAATTCACTTTTAGCACAAAGAAAAGTCTGCCCGAAGTCCATTTAAAATATTTTTAAAGTTTAAGTGATTTTTTTCTTTTTGGTTCAATTTCTATTTCTGCATAGCCACAGAAGTTTCTACTAATAGAGACTACTTTAGTGTTTTTTATATGATTATTTCTTTATAAAAAGTCTTAATCAAACCTATATCAACATTGGTTCATGGAGTCCCATTTTCTCCTTTCTTTATCACAAGTTTTATATTTTTAAAAGACCCCTTCATGCAGGGAAAACAGTACTGAGCACTGGTCTTTGTGGTTAGGCTCAAATCTATGAACTTGTAAGTAGTGCAAGCCACTGACTTTTCTTTGAGCAACGTGCTTACAGTACAAGGAACAGATGCAAAGCTGCATGGTAACATTCTCATCATCAGCAGTGATTGCTGGGAATGGTCAAAACTGGAGGTCAAACACAATTTTGTCTTCATAGAGGGCAATTACCAGCATAATGGCAAATCCAAACAGCAATCCTAAATTCTGAAGAATGAATTGCCCCACTGGACAGAAGCCATGTTCTTCATTGTCACCATCACCATGCAACATTTCTGGAAGCTAAAAAATATTTTTAAAATATTTTAAAACAATTTTGTATAATCTCATTTTTTTAAACATTTTCCTACTTAAGAAAGTTAGTGACTAAAGTACAACTACTAATAATTTTGAACATGGTGCTAACTATATTTTACTCAAACATTTAGAAATTTTATGCTCTAGGTATGTACTAAATAAACACTAAATCTGTGCCCTCCTCACCTCCCAAAAGAACACATCATATTTGTATTAGTTACTTTTTAAAAGTTTTACTGTCTATCAACATTTCTGCTAAAGTATAAAACTTTAGCAGTTTTGTCAATGAAACTCAGAAAAGAACACCACACTTACTGATATATCTTAAGATCACTGAGAAAGTAAGATTCCTTTGGGGGATATTTCATTCAAAACTATCATTTATTCACCCTTTTCCATCTAAATTCTCATTTCCAACTGAACATTTCACCAAGGATACACAGTAACAAGACAATTCCAAAATTGATACCTCTATGCTCTTAAAAGCCATTATTTTTCTTGCAATGATAGAAATAGTGTATCAAGGCTGTGCAGCAGTACTACCAAGTTATGCATGCTGTCTTCACAATGTATTCTGTTCTCCTAACAGTGATAACATTTTTAAAATTTGAAAGTTTCCAATATCTTTAAAGGCATAGTGCACTGAAAAGTTTAGTTCAGCTTCTAAAGCACAAGCATATACCACATTTAAAAATAATGCATAGAAAAGTATAAAACTAAAATATTTAATGTGTCTAAGTAAAAAGGATTTGCTGAAGAATGAATGTATGTGCATTATTATAAGCATACACTCTTCCCACCCAAATATAATCAAAATTTAAAAAGAACTATTTCCAATTTTCATATTCATTTTTGTTTGTTGTTTGTTTTTCAAGTTTGCAGTGAATATCTACAAGACACTGATATGCTACTCTATTTGACACTAAGCTTTTACTCCAAACAGTATATTGGTACTCTGGGGTTTAGGGAGGAGAAATGCAGTGCTAAGTACATAATGTCTACAAGGAAAAAATATCATTATTCATTATTAAATAATGAGTACAATTAATCCAATTACCATGCTCTGACAGTGCTACAGTATATTTAACAATCTCCTGAGAGTCCTATTTAAGAACTGCTTCATGGTGGTTATCTGTTCGGTTTATAGAAGTCTGTACAGTAGTATATGCTAATGGAGGTTACTGTTCTTATCCAGCAGAATTAGTACACACCATTATAAATGTCAAAGGTGAATAACTGTGACAGACACTATATGGTCCACAGAGTTTAAATATTTATTATTGTTTCTTTTACAGAAAGTTTGCCAACTCCTAGATTAAGACTAAAACTGGCAGGTTCTTATCTATCATTTTAGAAAGAAGACTACTTTTATTGTTACAAAAACTTTTTTCCCAAGATTTTGTGGTTACAAAAACTTTTAACTTTCCTTAGTATCTAAGCATAAACAATATACATTTCACAGAAATATTCCCTCTAGACGTGCACATACCAACAAGAAGAGGCACCATAGTGCCTTCCTCACACTCAATTCTGTCCTGAATGCTAACACCAATATTGTCTGTCATAACCACAGTTAGGAGCCAGCCAGTACCTACCTGTATGACCACAGGTGTTAACATGCAGCAGTGCTTGTTGATAAACAGGTGCTATCCAAAGCTTCCAAAAAACCAGAAGCTTCCAACTTGTTATCTGTCTAAAACTAAAACTACTGGTATTGATGCTATCTTACTTAATGACTATATAAATCAATATAAACTTCCTCCTTCTAGCTAAAGTGGTCTTTATAAAACAAAAATGAGATAATGTCTGTCATTGTTGCTTAAACCTTTTAATGGTCTCCCAAAATTCATAAGATAGACTAATCTTTTTAGCATAGCAAATTGTGTGACTCTCATCACCATCTACCTAATTAATGATACTGTAGATATATTACCTAATATATGTCCTAAATGAGTCCTAAAATATATGTGGATAGTTTGTCCCTGTCTTTTAGAACACTTAGGTGTTTTCAATTGAGACATTATAACTACTCTGCAAAAAGTATGTTTTTATGAAATATGATTCATTTTTATTTGCTTGCTTTATTAGCAATAATCATTTTATTTCCTCAGAATATAGTCCCAGGAGTAGACTGACTAGTAAAAAAAATGATGTTATTTCTTACATGCCCTTTCCTCTTGATTCTGATAAATTCTTCTACCTTCTTTAAATATTTGGCTCAAATTTCCTATTCCAGAAACTTGCCTAATTTTATTTCCCAATTTTTTAGCTAGACTATAATTCCACAAACATGGTACATCAGTCTATCGTAACATGCATCCAAAGGATTGTAATTGATGGTTGCTTTTCTTCTTCATTAGACTATTAATTCCTTACTATAATGACACTCTTGTTCTTTTTACAAGTTTAGCTCTCTAGTATAAGAATTAGCTCATTCACTCTTCATTCAATTAATTATGAATTAATTATACATCTCCAGCAGTAATTGAAATATTATAAAAAGGCCTGCCTTCCAAGAACTGATTACCTAATGGGGCACAAAATGAACTCAATAAATAAATAAAATGTTCAGTGTGTTATTAGTAAATTTAGATACAAGTGCAAATGAGAAAAAGTAAAGTAGGAATAGAGGATGTGAAATGTTGCTGTGGAGACGACTGAAATTTTAGATAGGGTGCCTCAAGAAGTAAGGGAACTGGCTGGGAGAATGTCTCAGGAAAATATTCCACAGAAGTGATCAGCGAGAGCCAGGACCCTGAGGCAGACTGTGCCTCCTGGGGGAGCAGAAGTGAGGTAAGGTTAGGAAAATTAGGGATGGAAAGGGAGAAGAAACAGGAGGATAAAAACCCTTGAAGATCAAAACAAGAACTCTGTGCTTCTGCTTTAATGAGATGGAAAACCACTGAAGGGTTTGAAGCTCACAAGTGATATGATCTAATCTAATCTTACAAGGATCACTTGGAAAAAAAAAGGTTACCCAAGGTGTGGTGATAGATATAGAGTGTGGTGGCTAGGACAAGAGCAAAAAAGCAGGGAGAACAGTTGAAAAGAGATGATGGTGCCTGGAATGAGATTGGAGTATAGGTGATGAGGAGATGGAGCCCCAGTATATGTGGAAGGGACAGAAAGAAGAGAGTCAAAGAGAGATACTCAAGGTTTTGATCTGAGAAATAATAAAGAAGAAAAAAAGTTATCGTTAATAGATGGAGGATTAAAAAAAAAATAGATGGAGGATTCTAAAGGAAGTGCTGGTGTAAGGAGCAGGGTTGGTAAATATCAAGAGCTGGTTTCTGAATATATTAAATTTATAACACCTTTTAGATATTCAGGTAAGCTGGTAGATAATGCTAATCTGGGGTTAAGGAAATGGCCTGGGCTAAAGATGTAAAGAAAGTGAAAGTGTTAGTCACTCAGTCAT
Source organism: Cephalophus harveyi (assembly GCA_006410635.1). Lineage (NCBI taxonomy): Eukaryota > Metazoa > Chordata > Mammalia > Artiodactyla > Bovidae > Cephalophus > Cephalophus harveyi. The sequence continues at coordinate 54,028 of SJYT01074223.1, read as the reverse complement.
GTCCAACTCTGTGATCCCATGAACTGTAGCCCGCCAGCCTTCTCTGTCCATGGAATTCTCCAGGAAAGAATACTGGAGTGGGTAGCCATTCCCTTCCCCAGGGGATCTTTCCAACTCAGGGATCAAACCTGGGTCTCCTGCTGCTGCTACTGCTGCTGCTAAGTCGCTTCAGTCGTGTCCGACTCTGTGCGACCCCATAGACAGGAGCCCAACAGGCTCCCCTGTCCCTGGGATTCTCCAGGCAAGAACACTGGAGTGGGTTGCCATTTCCTTCTCCATTGTGTGAAAGCAAAAAGTGAAAGTGAAGTCGCTCAGTCGCATCCGACTTCCAGCGACCCCATGGACTGCAGCCTACCAGGCTCCTCCATCCATGGGATTTTCTAGGCAAGAGTACTGGAGTGGCTTGCTATTGCCTTCTCCGGGGTCTCCTGCATTGCAGGCCAATTCTTGACTGTCTGAGCCACCAGAGAAGCACAAAAAATGTGATGTGATACACCCTCATTGTATGTGTGTGCTCAGTCGCTCAGTCGTGCCTGACTTTTTGTGACCTCATGGGCTGTAGCCTAGCAGGCTCCTCGGTCCACAGGGTTTTCCAGGCAAGAATATTGAAGAGGATTGCAAAGTTAGAAATTATCAGCCAATAAATACTTAAAGCCATGAGACGTTAACCATAAGACCAGGTAAGATTACTGAGAGGACTTTCATCAACATTCAGAGGTAAGGGAAGAGAAGGAAATCCAGCAAAAAACTAAGAAAAGGCCAGAAACGTGGGAATTCCGGAAATAGTGGTGGTACAGAAGCCAACGGCCAAGGAAATATTCCAAAGAAAAGAGAATGATCAACAGCCAAATGCTGCTGTTAGGAAAAGTGAAATGAAGACGAACAGGGTGAGTGACCAGCGGATTTAGCAATGTTCTGGTGAATGGTAGATCTGACAAAGTAACCTGGCAGAGCAGTCAAGGAGAAAACCTAATGAGCTAGACTCATGAGAGAAGAGAATTAAAAAACAAGAATGGGTAATTGCTATAACTGGGAAGGAGAATAATAAATAGGGCAGTAGCTAAAACTGAAACTGGAATTTAAAAAGATCCTCTTCCACCCTAACTTTTTAAGATAGGAAAAGTAGCATGAGGTTTATATACTGATAGGAATGATCTAGCAGGAGGGAAAAATAAATGATGCAGGAAAAAGGGAGAAATTTAAGGGAGTTGGGTGAGAGAGGGGATAGATAAGATCTAGAGAACAGCCTGAAGGAGCTGGATCTAGCTAGGAACACAGACGTTTTTTCATAGTAACAGGGACAAAGGCATTGACACAGGGAAATGAATAGAAATGGTGACGGGAACTAGTGGGAAGTTGTTTCAGTGGCTTCAGTGTTCTCCATGAAATAGGAGGTAAGGTCATCAGCTAAACATGAGGACAGTAAGTGAGGTGTTAGAGGCTTAAGGAGAGAGGAGGTAAATGGCTGCTTCTGGATATAAAATAAAAATTATTTTTTCTTACTGTCCAAACTTGCTATAATAAATATTCTGTAATTAAAAATTTAGGTTATATAACTGAAATGAGACTATCTAATAGAGTCTACTAGGTAGAAAAGTGAACACAGTTATCTAGTTAAAAACAGAAATTAACCAAATTATTCTGCAAACACGCTGCCTAACATATTTAGGATATAAAAGTAAAATTAAACTAATTAGTGTTATAGATTTATTAACTTTAAACTGAAGTTAGAAATAAGGGCAATTACATAAACCCCTTAGAATATAAACCATTTTCTGCAGAAGGCTGGAGAGATATAGTACTTCCTTCCTATTTGCTATTAAGCAAGCTCAAAGAATTATTTTGTTAACCATTAAAAAAACACTTCCACCCCAATATTACAAAACCTTCAAAGTACTATAGTAATTTTGTAATTATACCTTTAAATATTATTGATGGTTACTTTGAATAGTAATATTATTTGATCAAAAATTTTCAAGATAACTGGTTGCCAAAGAAGGAATCCTCCTACTTAAATGTCTTTTCTTAATAGATTACTTAAGATATCACATATCTTTAAAATGGGTTATGTTTATTAGTCTTTCAAACTACATCCAAAGAGTTCTTCCACTTTTGGAAGCTCATTCTATTTACAGGTTTAGTATAAGAACAAAAATATCAAATAAGCTGTCTTACCATATCCACCAAGGCTACGTAGAGGAACATGCCTGCAGTGATTGCAAAGATCCAAAGTGTGATGTTATTGGCATACTGACCAACAGCTGTGCCTATGAGCATGCCTATGTAAGCCATCATGGCAGAGAGGAGGTTGTATACAATTGCTTGCTTTACAGTCATGCCTGCTTTAAGAAGAACTGCAAAATCACCTGCAGTTAAGACATAAAGTAAGTTTTAAAACCACAGGATTTTACTTACAAATTCAGGAAAACACCAACAAAAAACAAAATTAAGAATGACATAAAAAGATATACTGATATATAACTGAAATTTTATAATGAAATTTTATTTTACTTAATAAACCTTAATACGTGCAAAACCTTGGGTAAATCTCAAAGGCATCATGCTGAAAACTAGTCTGGAAGGTTATATATGATTCCATTATATGATATTCTCAAAAAGATGAAACGATAGTGATGAAGAGCACTCAGGGTCACCAAAGGGCAAGGATAAAAGGGATGTGACTACACAGAGACAGCATGAAGGGGTTTGTTGAGATGATGGAACTGTTATCCTTGATGGTGGTAGCAGTGACACAAATCTATATACATGTTAAAATTCAAAGAACTGTATATCAAAAAGCAAGGTCAATGTTACTTGATAACTGAAATGAAAATTTTACAGAACACCAAAAAGACATAAGAAAAAAGACCTTCACCATAGCACTTTTTGTGAGCAACAAATAAGCTCTCTACTCTGATCTCTGCCCTTTCTAAGGGAAATGGGCTAAGTAAGAACAGAGGTTAACAGATTCTAAGTATATTGTATGCAGTTTACATCTATGTTTCTTTATTCCAAAAGAAAAGTTAAATCTTAATTCTGAAAATCCTAAAAATGTAAAAAGAATAAAGAGATTTTTCTCACTCATCTATCTAAAGCTGGTAAATAAAAGATTAAATATTGATTAGAGAGACATTACTAGAAGGGCAAAATGTTGCTAGAACTAATAGTCTTGAAGCTAAAGGGTCAAAAGCAATAGTTTCATTAATTGTAAATTTTTTTGTTTTAGCTACTAAATATACAAACATCCCCAGTCAATTACTGAATGTTCAGTAGATGCAAGTTACTACACAGAATACTGAGGGCTGTTTCTTTCCCATGAGAAGGTATCTTACATGACTAAAAGCACATGATCTAGGGGGGTGTGTGTGTGTGTGTGTTTAAGCTATGATTACATGATTCTCATTTATAATAGATAAGTAGAAGTTAACAACAAAGAAATTAGTGCAAGGCATTATTTTCCATGTTCTAATGAAATGCTATAAACTACATCCTGCAACATTTTTGGGAAAGATAATACAATCGAGGAGATTACCTACCAATGGCTTCTGAACTGCCATTCTCCAGGTTCCACCTAATATTACTATACATCCTATATCTTCTCTCTCTCTCATCGTAAATACTTAATTCTCCTGCTGAGACTTGGATTCAATGTCAATTTTTATCTCTTCTCTGGAGTTTTAAGTTCCTCTGGGCTTTCTTCCTCAGCTTCCTCTAAGAAAAGAGTTCCCTAACTTCTTCACCTACAAAGTTCCTCACCATACTTTCAATAATTCTATTGTGTTAAAGGGACAATTTCATTTAGCAGGGTTTAGGTAATATAAAATGAGACTACAGAAGTGACTTTTAGGTTATAAAATACAGTGTTTCCTTTTATAATTTCAAATAGAATTTTAAAAGGAGCATTAATGAATACTCATTGAACCAAAATATCTTAAGTACAAACATCAATTCTGATGCCTTCCTGATAGTACTGGGTGGCAAGATGATTACTTTCACCCCCGAATAAACCACCAAACAGCATGAATTAACTAGACAAGATTCCAGATTAGATATTTAGTTAATACTTTTTAAAATTATAATTATAAAAATATAAGCTCAGTTCAGTTCAGTTGCCCCCTTCTCCTACTGCCCCCAATCCCTCCCAGCATCAGAGTCTTTTCCAATGAGTCAACTCTTCGCATGAGGTGGCCAAAGTACTGGAGTTTCAGCTTTAGCATCATTCCTTCCAAAGAAATCCCAGGGTTGATCTCCTTAGAGAAGGAAAGAAAGAATGCAGAAAGATAGAGAGGATGTAAACAAGACTCTCTCTCTTCTCCCAAACCAAAGATCTAGTCTGCCCTAGTGTCCAGCTACCTTTTAGGAAAAAGGAAGAACAGAAATAGAGCAATTTGGCTCAGTGCTATAACGTTCTGGAATAACTAGAACATTAAACACCAGGGCTCCTTGACTCTCTTGATAGGGTCTACTAGTGATGTTTTCTCTCAATTTCTTTACTGGAGATATTCTTAAAGCATATTTTAAATGTCCAAGGGGCTCTAAGATGATAGTTTTTCATCACTTCTGTTTGTTTGGAACACTGAAAATATAACAACATTCTCTTGTAGCTTTCACTATTCCAGATTAGAAATCAGATCTTGGTTTTATTATTTTCCTTTGACTATAAGCTGTGAATTTTTATATATGTTTTTAAGACACAATCTCTGTTTTTTTTTAGCAGTTATATTACAACATACCATGTGTGTTTGTGTGTGTGTTTCTGCTTGGAGATTGTAATACTTTTGAAATAGTGTCCTCCAGAAGTTTTGAAATTATCATTTTTTGGAAATGTACTCTCTGATCTCTTTTTCTTGCATTTGTTAGCTCCCTCTATATGCATCGTTAACCTCTATCAGTGTATTGCTTGTGTCTCTGAAATCTTTTTGTACTTTCTGCTCTTTAGTCTGTTCTTGGGGAGGAGTACATTCTCCAGATGTTCTGTTCACTGATTCTCTCTTTAGTTGTGTCTACTCCACTGCTAAATGCATTTATTGTGTCCTAATTACCCTTGATTTATTATTATTTCCATGTGGTTCTTTTTTACATATTTTTGAGTTATCTGTGAAAATTCTTAATAGGGCACTTTCTGTGTTGAAATTGTGCAGCATATTTCTTTTTAAAATGTTCATGTGATGTATCCATTATCTGTCTTCACGTGCTCTCTTTTATTCTCTTCAAAAAAGTTATTTGCTTCTTGTTTGCCCAGTGGAGTATATTGCTAATAAAACACTGAGAAGTACTTTGAGGTGTGAGGAAATGCTCTGCTTTGAGAAAGGTTGTGTGTTTGTGTGTGTGTTTCTGCTTGGAGATTGTAATACTTTTGAAATAGTGTCCTCCAGAAGTTTTGAAATTATCATTTTTTGGAAATGTACTCTCTGATCTCTTTTTCTTGCATTTGTTAGCTCCCTCTATATGCATCGTTAACCTCTATCAGTGTATTGCTTGTGTCTCTGAAATCTTTTTGTACTTTCTGCTCTTTAGTCTGTTCTTGGGGAGGAGTACATTCTCCAGATGTTCTGTTCACTGATTCTCTCTTTAGTTGTGTCTACTCCACTGCTAAATGCATTTATTGTGTCCTAATTACCCTTGATTTATTATTATTTCCATGTGGTTCTTTTTTACATATTTTTGAGTTATCTGTGAAAATTCTTAATAGGGCACTTTCTGTGTTGAAATTGTGCAGCATATTTCTTTTTAAAATGTTCATGTGATGTATCCATTATCTGTCTTCACGTGCTCTGTTTTATTCTCTTCAAAAAAGTTATTTGCTTCTTGTTTGCCCAGTGGAGTATATTGCTAATAAAACACTGAGAAGTACTTTGAGGTGTGAGGAAATGCTCTGCTTTGAGAAAGGTTTTATTTTCCTGTTAGGAGCCTAGGGACTCTGTCAGTCAGCTGTCTTGTTTTCAGCAACAACAGAATCTCAGTCATCACCAAAGGGGATCTCCATCGTGTTCCCCTCTCTTTTATCACAGAGCTTTTTTAGTAACCTGAATCTAATGTTTTGTTTTGTTTTTTGGTTGGCTTGTTGGACTGCTTCAGTTTTTGGTGCATCTGGAACTTATATTTTTAATCTCCTAATACCAGAGAACAATTAAACTCTAGTGGTCTTCTCAGAGTCTCCACAGTCTCCTTCAGAATCATCAGGCTACCCCCGAGGATTAAAGTCTACGAATGCGGTTGTTATGGTGGAACTTGGAATCTTCTCAAGATATTGCTACAGGTTTTACCAGATTATTCAGGGTTTCTCATTTTTCTCAGTAGGAGACTTTTCCTGAATTATCGATTCTTCCATTTCCAGGAGTTGGATTTCATTTTCTGGGATCAAATGTGAAANCTTCAGGGAACTGGGCAGATCTATAAGCATTCCATTTTAGACCTGTGGAATCAAGGTAGCCTTGAAGTGTGACACCTGGATGTTGACTGAGTGACCTGGCTTTCAGACACTGCAATTTGACCACACATGACATGTATTATAGTCCTTGCTATTCAAAAACCTAAATGGCTGATCTGAAATTGATTTAGAGCATGGTACTGCCTCTTGAAGATGTGTATAAGAGACAGGATCCCATCACTTCATGGGAAATAGATGGGGAAACAGTGGAAACAGTGTCAGACTTTATTTTTGGGGGCTCCAAAATCACTGCAGATGGTGACTGCAGCCATGAAATTAAAAGACGCTTACTCCTTGGAAGAAAAGTTATGACCAACCTAGATAGTATACTCAAAAGCAGAGACATTACTTTGCCGACTAAGGTCCGTCTAGTCAAGGCTATGGTTTTTCCTGTGGTCATGTATGGATGTGAGAGTTGGACTGTGAAGAAGGCAGAGCACCGAAGAATTGATGCTTTTGAACTGTGGTTTTGGAGAAGACTCTTGAAGAGTCCCTTGGACTGCAAGGAGATGCAGCCAGTCCATTCTGAAGGAGATCAACCCTGGGATTTCTTTGGAAGGAATGATGCTAAAGCTGAAACTCCAGTACTTTGGCCACCTCATGCGAAGAGTTGACTCATTGGAAAAGATTCTGATGCTGGGAGGGATTGGGGGCAGGAGGAAAAGGGGACGACCGAGGATGAGATGGCTGGATGGCATCATGGACTCGATGGACGCGAGTCTGAGTGAACTCCGGGAGATGATGATGGACAGGGAGGCCTGGCGTGCTGCGATTCATGGGGTCGCAAAGAGTCGGACACGACTGAGCGACTGAACTGAACTGAACTGACTGAAACATAACTATCAGACTCTGTTTCTTTACCTGCCCAAACCCCAAAATTTCCTTAGGCCCCTCACTTCTAGTGATCTGCTTTCTGTCCCGACAGTTTTGTCTTCCCCAGAACATCACATAAATTATGTAGTCCTTTGAGTCTGGTTTTCTGTTTTTTTTTTTCACTTAGCGTGATGTAAGATTCATCCATGTTACAATTTATATCAGAAAATCATGGCTTTTTACCACTAAGTAAGATTGCATAGATGAACAATAGCTTATTTATCCCTTCAGTAGCTTGAAGACATTTAGGTTGTTTCCAATTTTGGGTAATTGTGAATAAAGCCACTATACACATTCATAAATAGATATTTGTATCAACCAAAAATTTTGTCTTCTGTATGTAGATACCTAGGAGTGGGATTTCTGGCAGCAATTTATGGGAGTTCTGGTTGCTCCTGATCCTTTCCAGCCCACAATGACAAATCCAGTACTGAATTCTCATGTGTTTATCTGTTATCTGCATAACTTCTTTAGTGAAATGTCTGTTCAAGTATTTTACCCATTTAAAAAAAACTGTTGAATTGTTGGTTTTCTTATTACTGACTTGAGAGGTCTTTAAACATCCCAAAAGATTTTGGTCAGATATATATTTTCCGAATACTTATTCCTAGTCTTTGGCTTGTCTCTTCATTATCTTTAAGTGTCTTCTATGTAGTTTTTACTTTTTAGGAAGCCTACTTTATTACTTTTTTCCTTAGTAGAGATGTGTTTGGCATTGTATGTAAGAACAACTTGCTTAATCCAAAATACACAAGATTTTCTGTGTTTTCTTCTAAAATTCTTTTATATTAAAATTTTTTTTCATTTAGATCAATGATCATTTTTAATTTTTGTCTATGGTAGGAGGACTTTTTTTTGCAACTAGATATCCAATTATTGCAGAAACATTTGAAGTATTCATTCTACATGGGATTTCCTTTGTACTTTTGTTGCAAATAAGTTGCTATATGTGTGTGGATTCTATACCTCGTTCCACTGATTTATGTACCTATTTTTTAACCAATATAAATTGTCTTGATTATTGTGGATTTACAATAAGTCTTAAATTTAACCTTGGTTTATTTTTTAAAATTCCTCTGGCCATCCCTTTCCCTTTCCATGAAAGTTTTTGTAAAAAATTCATTTTATCTCCAAAATAGTCTATTGAGATTTCAATTGGGAATGTACTGAATCTATGGTAGAATTAGTATCTTAGAAATGCTGTCTTTTGGTCCATAAACTTACAATAGATCTTCATTTAAGTTTCCTCTGATTTCTTTTGTTGGCAAATTGTAGTTTTCAGCATACAGATTCTATTGTATATTTTGTTAGATTTAACCAAAGTATTTTGTATTTTTTGGTTATCCAATTATTGCAGAAACATTTGAAGTATTCATTCTACATGGGATTTCCTTTGTACTTTTGTTGCAAATAAGTTGCTATATGTGTGTGGATTCTATACCTCGTTCCACTGATTTATGTACCTATTTTTTAACCAATATAAATTGTCTTGATTATTGTGGATTTACAATAAGTCTTAAATTTAACCTTGGTTTATTTTTTAAAATTCCTCTGGCCATCCCTTTCCCTTTCCATGAAAGTTTTTGTAAAAAATTCATTTTATCTCCAAAATAGTCTATTGAGATTTCAATTGGGAATGTACTGAATCTATGGTAGAATTAGTATCTTAGAAATGCTGTCTTTTGGTCCATAAACTTACAATAGATCTTCATTTAAGTTTCCTCTGATTTCTTTTGTTGGCAAATTGTAGTTTTCAGCATACAGATTCTATTGTATATTTTGTTAGATTTAACCAAAGTATTTTGTATTTTTTGGTGTTACTGTGAACATTACTTTTTAAAATTTTCAATTTCTAATTGTTCGATGCTAGTAAATAGCAGTATAAATGACTTTTATATGATATTCTTATATCATGATGAATCATTTAAGAATCTATCTTTGTCCTACTCTTATCTCAGGTTATAATTTCCTCAAAGTTATCTGCATATTTTTCTACCCTTCTCTTCTCAGTAAGAACCTATATAAACATTTGAAAAATAAATCAAAGGAATCCTCAGCTGGAATTTACACTGAATATTGATTTGTCAAAAGACAAATTGTCTTTTGACAAATCAATATTTTTTCCTTTCTGCTGACAATGGATATCATTAGCACAAAGAATGAGGTGTGCCTACCAAACCTGTTATATTAATGCAATCCAATGTTATAATTATGTTAATATCTGCCAATATGAAATCTTTGAGTTTTTTTTTTAAGTATATACTGTAAGATTCTTTTTGTCTTAACTAATGCATGTATACAGATGTATAAATCTAAACAGTGAAAGTTCAATTTTCCCTGGACAATTTAGCACATTATGAGTATCTTATTTTGAATTTATTTAATTCTTAATACTCATGAGAAGGAAGGAAAAAATGGACAGCATTATAGACAGCCACTCTAAGCTGAGTCTTAACACATTATTGACCAGGGATTTTTTTAAAAGCTAATGCCTATGGCATTAATACATCTCCAGTCAATAATGTGTTAGTAACACAGCTACATTTACTTATCAAAATGTTATTTCCTTAAGTTAAAACATTGCTCAATGTGAAGAAAAGAGTTTGGATCATCTACCTTTTTGGATTATCCTCAACCTCACTTCCCCTTTATACATTCTTATATAAGTTTTCTTATAAATTATTTTTCAAATGTTTCAAATATAGCTCCTTATGGAAAGGGTAGAAAAAAGTGGAAAGAATGCAAAAGAATAATATTGCAACTTACTTAAATTCAGCTACACAAGTTTGGCAAAAACAGAAGAAAGAGTAATAAATCAGGTAATCTCATATTCATTACCATACACCACAGCAAACATGAAATGAGAAATCTGGGTTTTCTGTTTCCTCTGATGGCTTCAATTTCTGCACACCTCTTACAGGGGACCTCCCTATATTATTCTAAGGTTTAAAAGTACATGTTTTTTTCATATAACATTGCCAAACACACAAAAACCTGGAACACAATTAGAGAAACAGAAATCTGTTCAGAAGAGGAACATCAAAATTTGGAATTACTGAGTGGACTGAGGATCAGTCTCCAAGGTACTAGAATGTAAGTGACCCTTGAACAACGCAGGGGCCCAGTCGAAAATCTGTGTATAACTTATAGTCAGTCCTCCATATACTCTATTCCACATGTGCAGATTCAACCAACTGCAAATCATGTAATACTGTGGTATATACTATAGACCTTTAAGACACAGTAATGGGCACTTTGGTAAAATAGGGCCTCTACTGATTATTCACTCATACTCATTTGGAGAAGAACAGAATGTAGAGAGATGCATAGAAGCTTCTGAGTCAGAATTCCTAGGCAAGGAGAAAAACCAGTCCCTTGGAGGCTGAGACAGATGCTTGGCAGTTGTGTAAGTTGTATAACTTGGGCTTCCTCAGTGGCTCAGTTGGTAAAGAATCTGCCTGCAATGCAGGAGACCCGGGTTTGATTCCTGGGTAGGAAAGATCCCCTGAAGAAGAAAATGGCAACCCATTCCAGTACTCTTGCCTGGAGAATCCTATGGACAGAGGAGCTGGGCAGGCTACAGTCCAGGGGATCCCAAAGAGTTGGAAATGAATGAGAAATTAACTTTCACTTCACTTTCATATACTATAGAAAAAAAATTCTGCACGTACATTGACCAGCACAGTTCAAACCCATGTTGTTCAACGGTCAACTGTACATGTTTTTCCCCTTAGGGTATCACTTTAGTATAAAAATCTCAGAATAGTTTTAAGAATTCATAATCAAAAATTTAGCTAGGAAAAAACAGGTTTTATATCAAAGTATCCTAGAATGTGACATATTAGGCTGCTTTGCCAACATCTTAAACTGCTAAGTGGAAAGAGAACTGGTCCCTATCCACCTGCCTAGTGTCTGTCACAGCCTCAAAGGGACTGGTTTTTCTCCTTGCCTAGGAATTCTGACTAAGAAGCTTCTATGCCTCTCTCTACATTCTGTTCTTCTCCAAATAAATATGGATAATCTAATCATAGTAGAGACATATATCTGGCCCTGTTTTACCAAAGTGCTCATTACTGTGTCTTAAAGGTAAAAACTTCCTTTAGACCACCTCCACATTGTAGATGGATAAAAAAGCCAAAGCCCTTCAGGCCCACTTCAGAGGAGGAAGCTGGGTCATTTCTTTATCATCTTCCTTTTCCAGGAGCTTAGGCTACGAGCATGGGGCAGTTTGTCAACTTAGCACAAGGCACTGGGGGAAAACATACATTTTCATGTCTCACTCCTCTCCTTCTGGCAGAGCAGATGTACATCTGGACTGGAGTTTCCTCTTACTTACAGCAATGTAAGAGCAATAATGTTAGTCGCTCAGTCGTGTCGGACTTTTTGTGACCCCATGGACTGTAGCCAACCAGGCTCCTCTGTCCATGGGATTTCCCAGGCAAGAATACCAGAGTGGGTAACCATTCCCTTCTCCAGGAGATCTTCCCGACTCAGGAATCAAACCTGGGCCCCCTGCATTGCAAGCAGATTCTTTACTGTCTGAGCCACCAGGAAAGCCCCAAATAGTCACATCTTAATCTCTGGTTTGTAGGGTAGAACAGGTAGAGATTTGGAGTCTCAATATTTCACTGAGGTGTCTTGGCTCAGGCTTTCACCAGAACTCTGCACTGGGTATCAAGCGAGGGCTTACCTAGACAATAAGCCATGTACTACATTTGTTTTATGTGCAGTTATCATTATGTGTCACTCCTTCAATAAGCAAGTACAGGGGGCAAAAAGGAGTAAGTGACAGGAAGGCAACCATCCCTCATTTCCAAAGTCTCTGCTGTCAATTCTGTGCTGAAATGGAGCATGGCACGTGGGTCAAGGAGAATTCAGTATAACCATACTTAATCATAAAGTGGCCTGACATATTCCTTTTAGGGGGTAGTGGGTGGGTAGGAAGGAAGCTGAAGGCTTTCCTGGCATACTATGGATGTGTGTGTGTGACTATCCAAGTTTATTACTAAGCAAACTTAAAGAAAAAGGGTTAAAACAATTAGGCAATGTTTCTTATATATAAAAACTGACAGTCTTGATTTGTGTTGCTACTGAAATGCAAGGAAGTTATTTGGTACATCATTCTCTTACTAGCATAGGAAAGCAGTTAAATGTAACTGTGAGATATAATATCTCACAATGTGAGATATAATATCTGCACACGAAAAAACCTACATTATAAGAAAATAGGGTATCTAAAAGGGAAATATACTAAGCATTAAAAGGACCTAGAGAAAGTAAGTGATAAAGTTCAGAGGAAAGGTACACCTGAGGCCTGGTGTACTGCAGGGCAGTACTGAAGTTAGAGGAAAGAGACTTAACATGCTACGTGAGGGACAGATCTAGTAGGACAAGCCAATTAGGAGGGAATGAGCAAAGAAACAGGTCAGGCACCCAGAGTGCAGGTTTGATGAATTGTGTTTGGGTGAAGTCGAAAACAAGTAACGGCAATTCAGTGAGTGTGGCTGAAAAGGTAGGTAGAAGCCAGATGTGAAGGTCACTGAAAGGAACATTAATGACTCACTCTCAGCTTTTATTTTACATGTAAAGGAAGGGGACTGAAAGATTTTGATTAAATAAGCAGCTCACATCTAGTCACATAGTAACATAGACATATGTCAAGACAATAGGTATATAAGATACACTGGAACAGAATGAAACCAGAACTATAAGTACTCCCTATGGAAAATGCCCAAGGAAAAGACAATGAAGGGTTTGGAAAAAGGATTATGGGACATAAACAAGATATATGATTATATGCCCAAGGTTGACAAGGTAGATAAAACTATAAGGAATCAAGTCCTAAAGAATAAGCACCAACTAAGCAGTAAGAGTGGAGAAGGCAATGGCACCCCACTCCAGTACTCTTGCCTGGAAAATCCCATGGATGGAGGAGCCTGGTGGGCTGCAGTCCATGGGGTCGCTAAGAGTCGGACACGACTGAGCGACTTCACTTTGACTTTTCACTTTCATGCATTGGAGAAGGAAATGGCAACCCACTCCAGTATTCTTGCCTGGAGAATCCCAGGGACGGGGGGGCCCGGTGGGCTGCCGTCTATGGGGTCGCACAGAGTCGGACACGACTGAAGCGACTTAGCAGCAGCAGCAGCAGCAAGCAGTAAGAGATTTTTTTAATTTATATGAGCAGTTAGTAATTAAGAAAATTATATAAGTTAATTCTACTCAAAGTGAGCCAATCAGTGTACTACCAATCAAGATAAACAGTCAAAATGATAGACATTTCAGTCAGAAGAAAGGGCACAGAAGAAATTCCTTGGATACTCAAGAGATGCATTTTTTTTTCTTCCAAATTTATGTCACCTTCATATCCCTCATATTTTCTATGTGAATATATGTTCATATTTTTTCTTCCATTTTTCAATTTATAGGCGGAAACCAAAACATAAGAAGAGAAATTAAAAAAACGATTGCTGGATCAAAAAATGCCTATTAATACAATAAAGAAACATCACTGTACACCTTATAAATTGGCAAAAATTAGAGAGTTAATGCTAAGTGTTACTAGGGATGTAGAAACAAAGGAATTCTCAGTTATTACTGCCAGAGAGGACACTAGTTTGGTCATTCTCCACAGTGATATGACACTCTCAGGCATGCCTATCTTAGGATCCTTCAGTTCTGCTCCCAGGTATATACCCCATAAGATAGTCTCACAAGGGTCTCTCAGCATCAAGTCTACAGATGTTCAATGCACCATTATCTGTGGTGGCAGGAATTTAAAGGATACATGGTAAGTCCAATTACTGGGTGCTAAGCATGTAAAAATGTGGTAAATATGCACCTTCAAGTACTAGGCAGAAACATTAAATTAATTCATGGAGTTAAAAATATACTGATTAGTAAATAAGAAACAGAGTGGGCTATAACAATATTGTTTACATAAAATAAAAATACATAAAAAACAATACGCACTTTTGGAAGCACATTAACAAAAATTTCAGTAAATAAGAGAATGATGACACTGAATACTTGCCATCAGCCATTTTTTATGTTTTAACATCTCTAAAATTTAGATGCATTTATATTAACTCTTACATTTGATGAAATCTGATAAATTTTAAGATCATGTTACCTAATTCATGTGGCAGTTCATGACAGAAGACAGCTATAGAAGTACTGATTCCTCCCGTCAATCCAGCACTGAAAGCTGCTCCTAAGTTCGGGGGGGTGAAAAAAAATCCAAGTGACATTTACTGATCTTCTCTTTTTCTATTTTCATTCATAATGGCAGGTGCATTCTCTTTTACCTAATTTCATAATGTATGAGTGACTCACTAATCTCATGTACTACAGTTTTTGAACACACAGAGAGTGAAGTACAACAGGTATGTGACAACCAGAAAGAGCTAATCAATGAAATAAATATTCCCTATTGAATTAAACTCTTTATTTGTGTAATCTTCTAATTCACTCACAGCGTCAGAGCAGTAACACTTTTAGTGTTTCAAATCTCTGACCTCAATTTTAAGTCATGTAAAAGTCTATAACTGCACTTGTTCTTGCAAACTAATATTTATAGATATTCAAATATTTTAAAGTATCCATATCCAAATTTTTCTAGGTCTAGAGCATGAATGGTATAAATTATTATTTGTCAGATGGTCCTGAATACTGAAATCAGAGGTATACATGTGTTTGCTACTACTTGTAAAATTCTTTACGTTAATGATGACAGCCACTGTAGCTTCAAAAATATGATCTCTCCTGAAAGAAACCAAAGCCTACTTCTGAATAATTATTTAATAGTCTGGATCTCAAAAGAAAATTATGTATTGATCACATTTAATGTTCTCCTAAACTGGTAACATCAGTTTATATTAACAAGATTCTAATATATGTTTGGATTTGATAATAATGGATTTTTACCATTGTAAAATTTTTCTTCACTTTTTAAAGTATAAAAAAAATTTTAAACCCAAGATTCAAATTCATTTGTTCTTATTTGGAAATGTATAAATGTATTTGAAAATATGTTAAGGTAGCTTTTTCAATATGGTAACTATCCCTTCAATAAGAAATCAAGTTACTAAAGAAGTATACTGCAGACATTTGTTTACATGTTCAAAGAAAAACCCACTGAAAGTATACCTTTATGCCCCCAAGTAGACTTACCATAGACACTGACATCACCTTTGGAAAAGCCAAATGACAGGACTAATATATAACAGTATACTTGTTAAGCTCCAAGATTAGTACTAAAACAGTGGAAAACAGAAAATGGTCTTAAGGAATAACAAATAAAACCCAAGTTTTAAGCCTACTTACCAATTGCTAACCCATCACTGAAATTGTGGATGCCATCTCCCATGATTACCATCCAAGCAATATTAGCTATTCCTGTTTCTTTGAGATCTGATCCAGAATGACAGGGACCATGTGAATGATGAGAATGTTTGTGGTGCCACTGATGATTATGCTTCCTCAGCACAGTTTTACTCTCATCATGGTGGTTATGTGCAGTAGCATGGAGGTCGTGCTCATGAATGGCATGCATTCCATCACTGTGAGCATGGTCCATGATTTTCTCCTCTTCTATATGAAGGTAATTTTTAGGAGGGGATTCTTGCTGGCCTTCTAAATCAGTCAGTTCAGTTTCATTAAGTCGATCTTCAGAAACAACCGAGTCATCAGTTCCTATATTTATAATGGCAAAGGATATGCTTTATCAACAAGTACATGAATGCATATTTGCTTAATTTAAACCCAGACAAAATAGCAGTGTAATGAACAATTCCTAGGTGAAAGTCTTTTATAATTCCTAAACAGATATTAAAAAACAAACAAGGAAATATACATATGCATACACATAAACTGGAGTTTTGAGAGTCTAAAAGATGAATCAGATGAAGTAAATGAAGGGAACTGAAATCAACAGCAGATAAAGAGAGGAGAGAAACTGGCACTCATGAAGACATGTGAAGCTTAAGGAGCATATCACCAACAGTTGAAAATAAAAGTAGAAAGTTACTGTAGAATTCCCATGGTAACAAAATAAACACATAATTTTTCAGAGAACAAAGGAACCTAAAAGTTTACCCACTCTAACTTTCTCTTATCATTTAAGAAAACAAAGAAAATTTAAATCACTTGCATCCTCTGGGTGCTTTACATATCTGAACAAGATCATTTCTAGATCGTTATGAAAATGAAGTTTAAAAACCCGTAAGTGATAACATCTGTCACTTTTTAAATGAAAGTTGGCCTCTCACCTAGTTTACAAAAGCTATTATATGACAAAGATTTGCTTCACAAAACGTATTTTGGGGCAGAGTCTACAGTTAATATCTAGGTTGCCTCTTCTACAGAAAATCATTAGTAATATTCAGGGGAAAACATAAGTTCACAAATGGGAAAAATTATAGTTAAATATTAGGTTTTCCTGAAAATTGTAAGCTACCTCATCATCAATACAAAACACAATAGATGAATGGAGGAGCAGAGATTTTTATGTACAAGATCACTCTCCTTTAAGTACAAAGGCCTACTCTCCTTTTCTCACGTGAAAACAATCATATATGGAGGGCACAGAGATTTTTGCATTACCAAGAAATAAAACACTAATTTAAAGATGCTTTGCTTTTTTATTTTTTTTTCTGTAAAGTAAAAAGTGCAATATCTTCCTTGTCTGGTAATATAATGAATTGGCCCTATATCCCAGTATAATAAATAAGGCTGAAAATAATGATAACATGAACAAAATCAGTTGAGAAACATAAGGAAATAAAAGAAACTAAGAGAAGCCACCAAGACAAATTTCAAACAACACAGGTACAGTTAAGATGCAAAATTTCAATTTTTATATTTTAAAGGTTTCTCTTTAGTCAGAACTGTTGTCTACCGGCAAGAGGCTTGAGCTGAAGCCAGTCAGCATCTGGTGTATTATTTAACTTATGATCTGAAAGCTTCCTTCCAATAGCCGATTCTTCTGTGTTCTGCTTCATAAACCATTTCTGTTTTCCCTGAAAAAAAATAGAAAAATCTGGTATGAGCATTAAATCTGCAGGCACAATTAGCAATAGTATTCACTGTTAACATCTATGGGAATAAATGGTGGTAATTTTATAAAATATTTAGAAAAGGAGAAAAAACTTTTAGAAATTAATCAAAAGATCTAACCAGATGAAAACTCCAACTAAAGTTGCATGTTTTTTTTTCAAATATTCAACTAAATGGTCCAATTCATATACTTCCAAGATAAGAATAGGGTAAAGAGTACTGTATTATTATGTGCAACCCAAACAAAATGTGTGAATATATATGTAATATTGCTCTCATTTAATACTGTGTAGGAATGGGAAATTTTAAAAAATGAAAGCTTATTCCTTTGAATTTCTTTCTGTATTTATCACAATGCCACTTTCCCCTATATGTGACAATAATAGAGACAAACTTGAATTAAAATCCTAAATCTACAGTTTACCTTTATGACACTTGGAAGATGTGTATAAGAGACAGGGCTACGAGCATGGGGAAACTTGAATTAAAATCCTAAATCTACAGTTTACCTTTATGACACTTGGACAAGTTAAGTTTATTAACCCTAAAAATATTCATCTATAAAATGAAAATGAGATTCTTACAAGGATTAAATGAGGTGATATATGAAAATGACCAATTAATTACTGACTTAACAGCTTTGCAATAAAGACAACTTTCCTTTCTCATTTAATCTGTTCTCTACTAATAAAGTCTGTTATATTTCATTGTTTAATTTTGAATTTTCCTACATTATCTCTTGATAGTCTGGCTTCTTCTCATCAGTCTATCACTAACAACTCTTCTGACTTAAATTTATACTTCTAATCAATGTTCACTTTTTAAAAAGCAAATAACTATTTTAGCACAGAATGAAAGTAAATCCTTGCTGGTTTTGCTTATAGGCTGTGAACTATGTTTCAGATGTTTAAGTCTTCTAACTGCTGCATAAGTAGATTTGTTATGGCTGGCTGAACGTGCAGTAGAGTCTCCAAAAGATGGTCACCATCAATTTCTTTTCTCCCTATATAAGCATTCTTTTTCATCCATAGGAATCTTATGGTGGAATCTATTCAGAAAACTAAGATCATGACATCTGGTCCCGTTACTTCATGGCAAATAGATGGGGAAACAGTGGCTGACTTTATTTTTTTGGGTCCAAAATCACTGCAGATGGTGATTGCAGCCATGAAATTAAATGACGCTTACTCCTTGGAAGGAAAGTTATGACCAACCTAGGAAGCACATTAAAAAGCAGAGACATTACTTTGTCAACAAAGGTCCATCTAGTCAAGGCTATGGTTTTTCTGGTAGTCATGTACGGATGTGAGAGTTGGACTATAAAGAAAGCTGAGCGCTGAAAAATTGATGCTTGTGAAGTGTGATGTTGGAGAAGACTCTTGAGAGTCCCTTGGACTGCGAGGAGATACAACCAATCCATCCTAAAGGATCTCAGTCCTGGGTGTTCATTGGAAGGACTGATGTTGAAGCTGAAACTCCAATACTTTGACCACCTGATGTGAAGAGCTGACTCATTTGAAAAGACTGTGATGATGAGAAAGATTGAGGGCAGGAGGAGAAGGGGACAACAGAGGATGAGATGTTTGGATGGCATCACTGACTCAATGGACATGAGTTTGGGTAAGCTCTGGGAGTTGGTGATGGACAGGGAGGCCTGGAGTGCTGTGGTTCATGGGGTCACAAACAGTCGGACACGACTGAGTGTCTGAACTGAACTGAATTCCTTGTCCCTAAATTTTCGCAGGTCTTTTGACTTGCTTTGACCAAACAGAATCCAACAGAGGTGATTCTGTGCTGGTTCTGACCTAGTCTGAGATGAGCCTGGCACCTTTTGCTTTTTCCTCAGGGAATTTGCCCACTATGCTATGAAGAAACTCAGTCTAGACTCTGAAGAGAGACCATGTAGAGGAGTACCAAGATGGAGAAACAGACTGAGGCATTCTGAGACCTTTCCAGCCCTGAACTGCCCTAGTCAATCCAGACCAGAGGAGTTTGAGTGAGTCGCTCAAGCTGACACCATGTGGAGCAAAAGAACTGTCCCACTGAATCCTGCCTATTTTAGGGGCTTTGGGTTGTTCTACTTCATAGCAGTAGATAACAGAAACTGAGGAAACAGAAAATGTTCAAAAGAAAGTAATATGGAGACACCCTAAAGAGAAGAAAAGAAACAGCAGTTTTAACATGAGATGAAGAAAAAAAAAAAGGAAGGAGGAGACAACAACAGTACAAAAGTCAATGAGACAGATATAGAAAGTAAAACACCAGCTGGGAGTCTGTCTAACTGCTTTGTTTCTGACTGTCGACTTTCCTAAAAACTTGCCAAGTGACTACCCTCAAAGCCCCAACTTGCTGAAACCAGTCAGCATCTGGTATGTTACTTGTGTTCTGAAAGCTTCCTTCCAATAGTTGATTCATCTACACAGAACAACAAATGTCTGTTCTACTCAAGTATCACTAATTACCTTTCTTCAAAAAACACTATATACTTTTTCATCTTATGTTACTTATTGTCCTATTTATCATAAAGGAGGAGAACTGATTTATCTACCTAGACTCTCTTCTTTGGTATACTTGAAGAATTCCTTACTATTACATTTAGAATGCCACGTAGAGAATGGTATACTTTTCAGATTTTTACTTCCCACAATGTCAAATATACAAAAAATTGCCATGCTTTGACAATTCTCTTCTCATGCATCAGTTTGCTTTATAAAAATGTGTTCAATTCTGTCGGTAAGTCTAGGTTCAAAATGAGGTCAAGATTAAATTATAAAAATTTATTTACTTTGAACTATATCTTAAAGGACTACATTTCACGGTTCACATATTACTGAAGCCTGGCTTGGAGAATTTTAAGCATTACTTTACTAGCATGTGAGATGAGTGCAGTTGTGCAGTAGTTTGAACATTCTTTGGCAGTGCCTTTCTTTGGAATTGGAATGAACATTGACCTTTTCCAGTCCTGTGGCCACTGCTGAGTTTTCCAAATTTTCTGGCATATTGAGTGCAGCACTTTCACAACATCATCTTTTAGGATTTGAAATAGCTCAGCTGAAAGTCCATCACCCGCATTAGCTTTGTTCCTAGTGATTCTTCCTAAGGCCCATTTGACTTCACATTTCAGGATGTCTGCCTCTAGGTGAGTAATCACACCATCGTGGTTATCTGAGTCATTAAGATCTCTTTTGTATAGTTCTTCTGTATATTCTTGCTACCTCTTCTTAATATCTTCTGCTTCTGTCAGGTCCATACCATCTCCGTCCTTTATTGTGCCCATCATTGCATGAAATGTGTCTCTAATTTTCTTGAAGAGATCTCTAGTCTTTCCCATTCTATTGTTTTCCTGTTTCTTTGCATCAGTGTTAGTACACACAATTGAAGAAAATTAGAGCCTCACAGTAATTCCACAACTTTTTTAGAACCCTGCAATTTGTATTGTGTTCTAAATTTGTTATTTACAGAGAGGGACTTTAAATTGTTTATCTAATCCACTTCTTCTAGATTCTCTCATTTAAATAATTATCTTAATCACATTCTCTTCCCCATGCCATGACTCAAGACCTCTTCACCTCTCCTCTAAATATCCTGCAGTAATCTCTGATTCATTTCCTTCCAGTCAATTTTACCTTGGCATCCCTCCCACCATTGTCAATTCTTCACCTATTCACATGACCTTTCACATGGCTGTTCACAAGCCAAATGCTGATAGATCTTTTCACTTTTCTCTAAGTTGATCCTTCCCAGGTCCTTTGACCATTCCTGAGATAACATTCCACTGAATGTACCATCTTGATCAAATCTCCTCTGGAAACAATTAAATACAATGCCCTGACTAAAATATGACCATTAAAATTAAATACACTACTTAGAAATTGATATGAAAATACAGATGAGAAGTAGAATTTATTTCCCCATGCATTTAGATAACAACTGGAAATCATGATGCATGAGTCAAAGTTTCAGAGCTAATTTGCGGCTAGACAAGAAATAGAATCACTCTTCCTGAATCCCAGTTCAGAGTTCTATTCTAAGCCATATGTCCCAAGAGGATATATACAAAACACATACATACACAAACAATAATATATCTGTAAAAAAACAGCATTAAAGTTCTATTATAAGAGTGGACTGTATATATTATGATGACAATGACTATCCACTGTTCTTGAAGATTTTTTTTTAAATATTTGTAGCTAAGAAAATGTAAAAATTTTCTAACTTGCTATTTTGTGAAGCTTTTTAAAAATGTCCTCTAGGATTTACTTAAACAAAATATACTGAAAACAATCAGCATCAATATCACAATCATGTTAATGAGATGTATTCAAGAAGAGCCTTAGAGACAGATGTGAACAGGAAGTGTGTAAATCATAGTGAATGACAGTATCGTATTTTCTTGTGGGAAAAATTCTTTTAGATATTTGTCTTTTCTACTAAATGTGACCCAAAAGACAGTTCATGACAAACAGGGCATTTAATCAATAGTCCAAGTACCATCTCCAAAGTGTTACTTTAAATGAACCACCAAATCCTTAATTTCATTAATATTTTCTTCCTACAAAGCCCTCTGAATCTAAATTCTTCTTACCTCTAGTACTTACACCACTGGCAAGGCATTTCTGGTATAGAAATTTGTTGTGTGAAAACATTTTCATTAAAAGATATGTCAATGAAAGCCTCTAATACTTGAAAATATTACCTATGAAAACCAATTAGACTTGCTTCTATTTATATATTTTTGCATTTTTAGTAAGCATAAATTGGCCAATATTTTTCCAAACTATTTAAGTTAACTAGATAAGAAGCAACACAAAATTAACTGAAACTGGACTCCTATAGCTTGATTATAAATGCTAAAACAAATGTAATGACAAAAAAAACTGGCAAAGATCAGTTTTTCCTCTGAAGACAGTCTATTCAATGATATTTAATACATAACAACACCATGATTAAAAAAAAAACACAAGGCCTTCCCCAAAATAAAGGTTTTTGAGTTCTACCTTTCAGAAAATAAATAATTAAAAAATACTTACCCTTTGCTGTTTGTAGTGCTTAAACATTCTAATGCAATGTTCAATGATAAATAATAAGTAAATGCCTCCTAGAGCAACAAGTCCTTTCAATACAGCATCATATTCTTCCAGAAACTTCTTAGATTCGTGTCCATGAGAATGTCCATGCCCGTGTGCATGTTGATGACTGTGATCATGTCCACCCTGAGACTATTAATGAGAATAAGAAAAGCTTCTAAACCAGTAATTCAATGCTACTTTGCAAATATAATCTCCAGAAAAGAAAAACAATCCCCTGTTACATCACTTGAATATAAGTAGTCTTCCATTTAATTTTGTTATACTCAGTGGCCTGGAAAGTACTACACTTCATGGTAACTCTAAAACAAAGACCAAAAATTTCAAACAGCTATTGGGGTTAAGATATTAATACATCCTATAGTGAGAGAATCAATCCAGGAGTAAGAATAGAAGGAATGATGGGTCCTTTGTAAACTGAAGTAAATATGACCCAGATATAAGACTTATTATCTATAAAACTAAAATAGACTAATTCACCAGCAGGTAACCATTTCTAACTCCCTATAATCTAATTTTCTCTTAAGCTAATTTTTATAATACTTTTCTTTTATTAATTATTTTAAAGAAGTGATGAGATGTTATGTCTGTGTATACTGTTGAACATGAGCAGAAGTTTATACTTAAACATGTGTTTAATTTTTTACATTTTGAATCTTTAGCAAAAATAAATGTGTATACAGAAACAAAGCTCTTTTAAAACTGCAAAACATGTAAGTTCTATCATATTAATCATAGAGAATGTAAAAGAGAACTGGTCCTCAGTATTTTCCCTCTTTGTAACATTTATTTACATTCTTTCCTTATTTGCAAGTGGTCAACAGAAGAGGTTTCTAAACCTCTTAAAGAAGATAAGACCATTACAAAAGGTAATAGCTTCATTTAATTAACAACTAAGAAAATAAATAAGTTAAATAGCACTTAAACATTGTTTGCACTTCAACTGTTGGCCCAGTTCTGAAGCAGACTGTTGCTATGCTTGGTGTCTGGGGAGAAAGGGCAGGCAAGGGGTTAAAATAAATGGGAAAATAAGTTATATATAATGAATCAACAGCAAAAAAAATATGCACATTCACAGTCTTAATAATAATTTTTTAAAAGGCAATGCCATACATTGTTCTAGACACTAGATTGGGAATTCTCAACCAGGAGTGCAGAAAGGAAGAACAGGTGTACACAACACTCAAATACAATACTGTCTCCCAAATACTCCAGAAGTGAAGAGATGAGAACATAAATATTCAAATCTATAATTTTACATTCAGAAAAGAAAAAAGCTCTGTTGTTTTCATAATTTGAAGGACAGACAGTAATACTGGTTCAAACACTCTTAACTGGTGATAAGCCTTTTAAAAGGTTGATGAGCAAGGGAATAGGAGTGTGGTGCATGTGCCTGTACAAGTGCTCAGTCATGTCTGACTCTTAGCCCACCAGGCTCCTCTGTCCATGGGATTTTTCAGGCAAGAATACTGGAGTCAGTTGCCATTTCCTCCTCCAGGGGAATCTTCCCTACCCAGGGATGGAAACCGCATCTCCTGCATCTTCTGCATTGCAGATGGATTCTTTACCACTGCACCAGCTGAGAAACCCAGGATGTGTGGACTTATGATCATATCATTAGAAGTGTTCCCAAATGGAAGAACATAAGTGGTACACCAGGTGAAAAGATAAATGGCCCCATGTGTAAAGAGCTTAAACATCTAAAATCATTAACTGAAGATGTCTGCCTATTCCGCTCAAATAAAGATGCCTGTGGAGCATTGGCTATGTGCACAATCATTATAAAATACCATATACATTTCTTCTAATGGCTTTCTTGAGAAACCACAAAAATAAAACACTCACTGATCACTAAATATTCACTTTCAGAACTGCTAAAAGAGCATTTTTTAAATTTCAGCTTCACTGAGGTGTAAGTGACATATGTAATTGTTAAGAGAGTGAAAATGTGCATTGTGATGATATAACATGTATATGTTGTGACAAGTGAAGATAAAAGTGACACAATCAGTTTTAAAATCTAATAAATTCAATTTTAAAAATACTAATTTAAAACTGTACAAATGAAAAAATACTTCATCCTATAAGCAATAAAACAACAGAAATATTAGATTAGTATGCTACAGTTTGCTAATAAAGGACCCTTTTAGCTGAAATACTTTTACTTCTTAAAAAGATTGAAAAGGTTTCTTACATGGGGCAGTAGATGAAGAAGGGCGTCTCCACTCATTGTTCCTACAGCTAGTGCAACAAGGAATGTAAGAAGGAATTTGAAGCATCCTTGGTTAATGATGGGAACCAAGATCACGCCTAGCAAGGAAAGCAGGCTAATGACAGTGATAGAAATGATACCACAAATCCACGCTGTAGGAAGAAAGTAATGATCAATATTAGTATGCCATTATAAACAAAAAAGCTCCAAAGAATAAACATAAGATAAATGAGTCATGGAAGACTGATTATCCTACCCAGACTGTTTTTTAAGAAACTTTGTATTTTGGCACTACTGTGTTTAAAAACAAAACAACTATATTCAAGGTGGTTACCTTGAATACATGAAAAAAGAATTAAACTCAGACCAAGTTAGAAATAATATTTTCAGTGGTCCACCTTATTAGAAACAGGGGCTTAAAATGACTTAAGGATGTGGTTCACTTACACTATTTAGCTTTAAATAAAATTTTGATAATGTCTAAAGGCACAGTCATGGCAATAAAACTGTTTACTTAGAGACTCTCATTATAAAAGTCTCCTGTGAGCATTAAAGAATAAGCATCCAACACACTATAATCTATGGAAATCTTTCTAAATACAAAATCTAAGAAACTTTTAAATATCAGCTCCAAATAGAAATATACTCAGATAAGACCAAAAAAAGCCTTATTAATGGTTGCTTTATTGTATTTCTTATTTTTACAAAGGATAATTCAGTCTATTTTCC
This sequence comes from Cephalophus harveyi, assembly GCA_006410635.1. NCBI lineage: Eukaryota > Metazoa > Chordata > Mammalia > Artiodactyla > Bovidae > Cephalophus > Cephalophus harveyi. Next base: position 28,638 of record SJYT01074223.1, on the reverse strand, counting down.
TTGGTATCATATTTCTTCCATACCCAGTTAAAAATTCCCTTTCCCCCAATTTAGTTTTCTGTACAATTTATTACTTTTAACAGTATATAGTTTTAACTGGATCAGAACACAGGAGAAATGTTTTCATATGACTTGTAAGAAACAGGTGGAATTTTGTGCACATTTCTTTTTCTAGGCTATTCATAAGCAGGTATCACAAATTAATGCCAATGGTTCAGGGAGTGAGGCATTTTCGTTTAAACTGAGAGATTACTTTTTTTAATGGCCTAAAGAAATGTTTTAAACTTTAATACTTAGAGAAAATTTCACTGAAGAGTGATACTTTTGAAAAGGTTTAATCTAAAATGGTATTTTCCTAATCAAACCTATAAATCTGCTGAAAGATTGATCAAGATAACTTAAAATTTTGAAAGACAAACAGAAATAAAGATAGATTAAAAAAACTTTAATTGACCTGCTAAATGCTAAACTATCAATAAAAGTGTGTTTATTTCATTGGACATTTTAGTCACACTATCCAATAACCTTAACACCACAGCTATTTCTCGTTAGCTAAATTAGTTCTGAATAAAACAATAGGTCATCTGTTATTAATGGAAGCACTGTGATTTATACTAAATGTAACAGATAATTACTATGATATAAACACTGGGAAGCTAAAGGGTCAAATAAGATTGAAACACAGCCAGAGACTGAATACACTGGCTTCCATCCTTCTTAAGGATTTGGGGGCAATAAAGTAACAGAAATTCAATTCTCAAAGAATCAAGGTCAGGGAAAGACTCATTATAAAGGCAACATCCTGCTTAGTGGATCCAAAAAATAAGGAGATTTCTCCCAACTATGGTTGGGACTACCAGGCACAGGGAACTGGAGTTAAACAAACAAAAAATAACCTGTCATATAAAGAAAAATATAAGGTCAACCAAGGTTTAAAGACTGACTTCATAATGATGACCAAGTTAAGTTACTTTATTTGTATGTGCCCCATGTAAAGATTGGAACAATAAAATCAATGGGTGGGAAAGCCTGGTTGGAGAAAAGAGACTGTAAGCATACATGAAGTCAAGGACGCAATAAAGTTACTGGTCAACTAAACCAAAAAAGGTTTGTCAAAACTACTGCAACTCTCTAGCTCCAATCAAACTACTGGCAGGAAAATAATTAAAAAGGGAGAGAACAAAAGATACAATAACTAAAAGGGAAACACCAAGGCTAATAATGAAAACATTAACCCTGAAGATAAAATGTCTTATATTAATATACAACTCTCCCTTCCCAAATATATTTTTCCTTAGTTTGTCAATAACCCAATCTAGAGGCAATATATTTCAAAAAGAGCCAATCTAAAAGATACTTTAATCAAGAAATAAAAGAAAAAGAGCACAGAATAAAGACTTTATGAAGCCATAAACATTTTAAAATGTTCTGTGATGATTTACAATCTCAAGTGACTTTTGGTCAATTAGTCAAAACTCAAGTTACCAAATAAATCAAAATCGTATTCTGTGAAAATCAATCGCCAGTATGCCAACAGGTGAGCTAAATACATTGTAGTGTAAGTTGTTCAGTTGTGTCTGACTCTGATACCCCAGGAACTGTAGCCTGTGAGGCTCCTCTCTCAATGGAACTCTCTAGACAAGAATACTGGAGTGGGTTGCCATTTCTTCCTCCAGGGGACGTCCCAACACAGGGATCAAACCCAGGTCTCTTGCACTGCAGGCAGATTCTTTACTGTCTGAATCACCAGGGAAGATCAAATACATTATTAACTGAAGACTGATCAATAGCAGACTGATACACATATAAATTAGAAAAGTGTTTACACATGTAATTAAAGGAGAGTCTGTGTGTTAAAGGGTATACAAGTTCATATGTGCACAAATGGGTATATGTCACATATTACACACTCCCAGGTACAATTTCTCACTGATCAGTGCTGATAATTATATCTCTTTCTCATCCACCTTAGAAAGCAAATCTGTAAACTAAAAGAGATGTCTGAAAGAGAGCAGCTCATTTAATGATTAGAAAATCACTGGTATTTGTGCTGACATCTGAAACTCAGAGAATACAAGAAAACATAATCCCGCAAAAGCAAAAGCATTATATGAATCAATCCCAGGTCACAGCATTGCCCAATTTCCAAGATGAGACTCAGATACATGCATGCCTGTATTCATTAGAGCATTATTCACAATAGGCAAGCATGCATTGATGAATGAATGGGTTAACAAAATGTGGTGTATATATGCTGTGGAGTATTACTCAACCATAAAGAGGAATGAAGTTCTGATACATGCTATAACATAGATGAACCTTAAAAACATTTTGCTGAGGGTCTCTCTGGTGGTCAATGGTTAAGAGTCTGCCTGCCAATGCAGGAGATGTGGGGTTGATCCTAGATCCAGAAGGATCCCACGTGTGACAGAACAACTAAGCCTGTGCACCACAACTATTGAGCCTGTGCTCCAGAGACCAGAAGCCAAAACTACTGTGCCCAAGTGCCACAGCTACTGAAGCCCGAGTGCCCTAGAGTCTGTGCTCCACAACAAGAGAAGCCACTGCAATGAGAAGCCTGTGTACCACAACTCGAGAGTAGCTCCCACTCGCCACAGCTAAAAAATGTTTGAACAGCAATGAAGATCCAGCAAAGCCAAAATAAATAAATAAATTTATAAAAACAAAAATAAAACTAAACAATTTCCTACATTAGGAAAAAAAAACATGTTAAGTATTTCACAATAAAGCAGACAAAAAAAAAAAATACAAACATTGTATGATTCCACTTAAATGAACTATCTAGAACAGTCAAATTCAGAGACAAAAGATTAGAGGTTACTGGGGGCTGAGGTTAAGGGGGAAATGAATTATTGCTTAATGATTACATAGCTTCTATCTGAAAGTGAAAGTTGCTCAGTTATGTCCAACTCTTTCCAACCCCATGAACTATACAGTTCATGGGAATTCTTCAGGCCAGAATACTGGAGTGGGTAGCCATTCTCTTCTCCAGGGGATCTTCCCAATCCAGGGATCGAACCCAAGTTTCCCACATTGAAGGCATATTCTTTACCAGCTGAGCCACCAGGGAAGCCCAGCTTCTATCTGGGGTGGTGGTTAAAACAAAAAGTTGTAAAAATAGTGTGATGGTTGCACAACATTGTGAATGTAAGAAATGCACAATGGTTAAGACAGCAAATTTGATGTTATATATATTTTAGCATAATAAAAAAGTTAAATAGCTAAAATGGCAAAGTCAAAATTAAACCCAAAGTCCCCTCTTAATCCATTGTTTTTTCCAGTAAATCATAGTATTTTCAGAGAATTCTTGGCCAAGTGACTTATTTATCGCTTTTGTCTCTCCTGAAGTAGCTTCATATGAAAGGATTTATAAGAAAAATAAGTATAATTAAACATGAAAATAATAATAAATACTAACTTTATTAATCCAAATGGCAATCACTCTTTCAAAATTTGAGCTAATTAGGACAGAGGAAGAGGGACAAAAGATTACTACCAAATTTGTAGCTATACAAGATTTTCAGAATATATGCCATTGAAAATACATGTAAGCGTAAAGCTAATTAATTTCACCTATCTATTACTTACTTTCGCCAGTGCTAAGAAATAAAATTTAGAGCCAAATTTCCTATTTCAGACAAATCAGAAATTTTTAGTTATTTTCTACAGATTACAACTATTCCACCACAACTGTTTCATTAGCAAAACAGCCCTATTATCCCATAAGTTTACGTTATCATATGTGTTTTCTTGTGCTGATTTCTTATTAATTTTAAATAATAATTTTAGCCTCCTAGCACTATAACTTTAAGGAGTAGTCATTCTCCTAACAAGTTATAAACATTCTTCAAGGAAAATTACTATTTCTTTGACCTATGAGTAATAAAAGTTGTTTTGAATTTACTGTCCTTGAAATACTTTCCCACGCTATTTAAGTACATACTTATTTCTACAATTAATAACATACACATTTAAAGCTCAAATATCATAATTTCCTAGTTGTAAAAAAAGCCAATAAAATTGTTTTGATTTCCAACCAAATTATTTGTCTTTTTTAAATCACAATTTGTTTGGTATAAAGCCAAAAGAAACCCAAAATAGCAATAAATGATAAACAATGAAAGGAATCTTACAAAATTTATACCAACCTAACACTATGCAAACTATTAAGTACAACTAGCAAATGTTTTCTTTATTTGTACCCAGGATACCGTATGCAATAAAAAACATTAAATGTCTGAAACAAGCTTCACTTATTCTGCAAATCAGGTTGCTTAAAACGTTAAAGGTCTTCAAGCTTAGTTATTCACCAACTCCCTTTCTCATTATCTAGAGAGAAAATGCATTCTTTTAAAAAGAAGCGCTCATCTGTGGAAACTTTTTAATTAACTTGGTTCAAAGCATGTGCAAGATGGCAGTTTTCTACACTGTCTCAGCATTTTAATTGGTGGAAAATGCTTAGCAGCCTATTCACAACCTCCCCCCCCAACCTTGGTAATTAAGCTAGGGTCAACTCTATGACTAAATGAGCCAATCTTGAGAAACAAATGATTTTTAACACACACAGTATATAGCATATTTGGTTTACAGCAGTCTTTGAACAGTTAATGAGGTAGTAGCTGTGTCACTATGGGAGATTTATACAGAAGAAGTTAACCTTCTTAAATGTTGCAGCAGTCATTAAAAATAATTACTAGCAGGGCATTCTAACAATTATTAACATCTATCAGGACATAATTAATTCAAGTTTCATTTCTGACAATGCTAATAACCACCTGCAAACAACTAATCAATATTCACTATTAGTAATGTACTTGTTTTCAAAGCAAGTACACTAATTTCTCTAAGGCTTTTTAGATTGAATAAAGTATAATTTTCAATATTACTATAGTCAAGCATCTGTCAACAGTTTTGTTAAAATATGTAGATTGTATCAATACTATGACATAGACAACTCTAAGTCATAACCCACAGCAAATGTGAAAATAAATAACCAGAGTTTTTTAAGAAACTGTAGAAATAGAAAAGGGTATTAGTTTTAACTCTAGATGCCTCAATCTTTTCAGCCTCCATTTTTCCCCTGTAAAGAACAAATGAATTTTCTTTTTAATTAAGATAAATAATCTTAGACCTAGCACACACTTTTATTCCTGCCAGTGAGAATTTATGAGTGCCTGAGAGAGACACTGGCTCTCAAGGTGTTTAGTTATCTACAAAGATCAATGAGCATGAAGCCAGAAAGGGGACATATTTTGTCTATCCAAAGATCATTATTCAAGTCTAGTGTGTGGACTCACTTTCTCTGCCCTTTCAGATCTTATCAGACTGAACCCAGCTTGTCTACTAGAAGACTATTCTTAGATTTTTTTAATGACTAATCTATACTTAGAGTAATACTTACATCAATATTTACCTGTACCACTTTCCTGTCTACATCTGCTTTATCTGTCAAAACACTAAACTCTCCTTATCTCCTTGTCACTTACATTCTAGCCAAGCACACTTTAAAGCCTTTTCAGCAGGAAGCAGTAGAGCATAGCACAGGGAAAGAGCACAGTGGTTACATTACAGGCTTTAGATGGAGAACACTCTAGTTCCTATCACAACTGTTATGTGATTTGGGCATGTTACTTAACTTCTCAAACCTCCTTTCCTCAGTAAAGAGAAGTAAAGAAAAATGTCTAGCTCATGGGAATAAGAAATTAAACTATTGTAAAAGTGGTGTTTAAAATAGCACATCGTAATAAGGTTCTAATAAATATAGGCTATTATGATTAATTTATCCATTCTGAGGTTATTATTTTCTTATTGCAAAGAAATCAACCAAGAATAGATAGGAACCTAAGCAACTCAGGTATATATTGAGAGCATCTCTTTTATGTGTAACTCTTTTAAGCAGTAAGGAATGTCTCTGTCTCAAACGGAACTCTTATACTAGAATGCGATATTCATAAACATGTCTACCTTATTGCTCTACTGCTGTACACTATGAAAACTTTTAAAATGCTGCCCTTTCAATCTTTTATCTACTTTATCAAAATTCTGGTTTTTTAGCTCATATTCATACACATAAATTTAGTCACTTTAATTACTATTCAATTGGTACAGAATCTGTCTGTGATGCAGGAGACCCCAGTTCAATTCCTGGGTTGGGAAGATCTGCTGGAGAATGGATAGGCTACCCACTCCAGTATTCCTGGGCTTCCCTGGTGGCTCAGCTAGTAAAGAATATGCCTGCAATGTGGAAGACCTCAGTTTGATCCAAGGTTGGGAAGATCCCCTGGAGAAGGGAAAGGGTACCCACTCCAGTATTCTGGCCTGGAGAATTCCACGGACAGTCAATGGGTTTGCAAAGAGTTGGACATGACTGAGTGACTTTCATTTCATTTCAATACCACTAGATGCATTTCAACCAGAAGTGCATTCAACATGATTTTGCACATATGAAGTTCATGAAATACCACTCATGCTTCTTGAGAACACTGTATTATCAACGTACACTAGGCTGACTTACAAGTGTTCTTTCTAGGTTAGAAACAAAAGCTTATAGACTAATATTAAGTAATTTATTCATTCAATCAATATATGTGTATTTACTTTTTGTCCAAAGTATCTTAGGCACTAGTGATGCTCAGATGAAAGACCCAGTCACTTCTTTTAAGCAATTAAAGGCAAACAAAAAGATAGCTAATCCAATTATTAAGATCCCTGAACTTTATACCATGATGGCAATATCCACAGGGTGTCAAGGTAGGGGACTTAATTAAACCCAGTACAGTCAGTTAAGTTATTCCAGGGAGACCAATCATTGAGGAATCACAGTGGTCAGCCAAGCAGAGATGCTTACAAAGTAAAAAGGCAGAGAAGAATCAAGGAAAACCAGCATAATCTATTATCACGGTTTAAAATTAGAGGGAAGGGGAAGAAATGAATGGCGGAAAATAGAGATGTGATAGTAGGTAGACATGAATCATATTCTGAAAAGCATGATCGGGGGGTAAAAACAAACATATAAACTTTGAACAACATAGCATAATGCAGTATTTTAAAATAAATGAGGAAAACTATACCTAGCACATCACATCAAATCCACGTCCTCATAGCTACTACTACTTACAATATTAAAAAATGTAGAGAAAAATACTAGAGATCTAATGAAAATGTTAAGTAGCATTAACAATATATGGCAAAAATCACAAAGGGGATATCAGAATTTCCTAAATTTGGAAAAGAGCACAGTGATTAACCTCAGACTTGGTAGATTTTATCATTTATTAGGTCTGGGAACTGTGGGCAAGTTACTAACTTTTCTATACCTTGCCTTACTTTTTACCCATAAAAACAAGAATCATATAATAGCTTCCTCAAATAATTCAATTAGTATTAAAATTTAGTGAAGAAAAGTATGTAAAACACTTTGCATATATGAATACCAAAATGATTAAGCTTCCCAGAACTGAACTCTATCACACTCACTCACTAGTTTTGAGACCTTGGGAAATTTTTTAGGGTAACATTCTCTATTTCATAGGACTGTTACGAGGAGTAAATGAACTGAGTATAGAACAGTGCCTACAATACATGTTTGTAAATAAATAAAAGCCCATGTATTAATAAATACTGGTTATCACTAAAAAGAAAAATCTATGTCAGAGTGTCCAAATAAATCTAGCTTAAGTGCTAAGCATGATCTATGAGGGGAACAGAAACACAGGCAGGGAAAATTATGGAGTTATTTCAACAATTCAGTAAAGAAGCAACGAGGATATGAACTAAAGTTATGAGAGTGGAGAGAACTGGAAAATACTTAAGACTCAACTGGACTCAACAACTGATTATACAAGTGAAAATAGGAAATGAAAACGGAAACCACAGATAGAGGAAAAACATTAAAGATTTTCAGATTTGATCAAAAGAATAAATCGGAATGACATTTGTGATTCAATAAGAGGTACAAATTTCCTATGGAATAGAAGTTTCAGAAGGAGATACCTGTAAACATCAAAGTGGATTAATCTAGCCAACTGGATATGATGAAAAAGTACAAAGAGAGAAGTTTAAAAATAGTTTTGATTTTACCCATTTGGTTTAACTCTCTAAGTGCCCATGATGAAGTTCATGTGCCAATCCCTGGCATTCTGAGACATTCCTAGAGTTTAACCATACTAGCTTCCCTTTTCACGTCCTTAAAAATGTTGTAATCTTGGCTTTTCACTAGAGCCCCTCATCTTGCTAAATATTAAGTAATTATAACATCATGTAACTTTAATTAACGACCCCCTTATTAACATTTGCCCATAAAGAAGAATCTATTTATGAAAAACCTGCATTTCCTTTCTAATCTATTAGTTCTCTGTCCACAACAAAATGTTCCTATGTAATGCCAGAAGAGATAAGTAAACTGTATTATGCCTGTCTTCCTCCAATCTTTTCTAAACACACATACTTAAACATGATTAAAATATACTGAAAGACACAAAAATAAGGCAATCATTTGGAATTGCCTTCTGATTCCAATTATATTTTTTTAAAAAGTACAGAGACTCTTTTGAGGAGAAAGAACTTAAATCTTACCTGATGCCCCTATATTTGCCTTATCTTCAGGAACCTGATTTTTATCCTTATTTAAATCTTCAACTAAAAGTTTGTCAAAATGCTCAATACAAAGTCGGCTGTCAATCTGATATAGCAAAGCAGGGCAAAGGTATGTAAATAGATCAGACGAGATTGGAGAGTTGGCACGATGACCATGGTATTTTAACAACTGAGTGACGTTCAAACACTGCAAGAAAATTGATAAAACAAATTAAGAGTACTTTAAGAAGATTAGGCAGAAAAAGTACTATATAGTAACATATATTCTAAATATAATTTTAAAATAATCTGCAATATAAATATCTACTACAAAGAATGATTTTTAATAGGAATTTATGATAGGAAAGAATTCAACCTGATTACCCAAAACTTTTTATGGATTTTAACCATTCTCCATCACAACATATAAAAGATAATGACTTTCTGCCATTAATAGGAATGATTTAGAACTATATTCCCAAGATCCTGAAGGAGTGAAGAAAAAAAATCACTTCCCTAGTCAAACTGCAATCATCAGTTGCTCGAGATTCTTATTTGGTGAAACTGTTAAATAGACTTAAGAGTACTTTAATAACTTTATATTAAAATATAAAAGGATACAGACATTTTTACTACCTAAGGTACCCCAGAAGAATATCATATAGTGAAATTCTATCCCAGTGCTAAAACTGCAAGATTAAAAAATGCAGCTTTATCCACTAGAACTTTTTAAGTACAAAGTATAAGAAAACTAAGAAGAAAACAAATAACAAAAAAACTCTGGACCCATCATTATACAAATATCTAAAACTAAGGGAACGGAGTATCTCTTTTCCACATATATGCACTCTGATTGTATGCTTGCTTACTGTATCTATAATGCAAAAACACAAAATCAAAACATACAAACAAATGATTTTTCTCATGTCAAGTCTTTACATGAGGTACTACTACCCTATCTAATGCATAGACCATTTCCAGAAATCTTGAAAAAATCCCCATTATGCATCAGGCCTATGAGGATACAAAATAATAAGATTGATGATCCAGATCCTGCAAGTAGAATCCAAAGAGTAAACACTAATGTTTAGTTATGATGTCTAGCTATTATCAACAAGAGACTCTAGGATATTACCCATAGTAATAAATTAACAATTTCTTTAAAAGTACACTAAGATTTTAAAATTTGCTGAAAAACAAATATCTAGTGATTTGTCTAGTTAAGAAACAAAGATATTTACTTAGATGTAAAACACATTTCAGTACTAAGAGACCAAAACAAAGGTTGAGGTCATCTTCCACAATAGATGCTGTTGCTTTTTATATAGCTGAACAATAATAAATTCAACAGCTTTTCCTAAACTTTAATGAGAGCTAAATATAAGAATAAGGGTATTGATACACATTTAATGAAACAAAAATGTTTTTAAGGTGAATAGCTGTTTAAAAATCAAGAAGTAACAAATCGAATATGAAAGTACTGAAAGAACAAAAATTTAGAAGAGAACCATCCCATTGCTATTGGCATTTCTCATTATTATATCTGTTTGCATTCAGTGTTCATCTGTCAAAAGCATGAGAAAGACTAATCTGAGCATGTAGGTCCTGTGATAAAGTGACAGAGAAAACAAACCTACCACATGTGCAAAATACCTGACTTTGGAGCTAGATCAGTGACTAGAAATCACTCTGAAGTTAATTCAATAAGTTAATTATTATGAAAGAGAAACTGTCTAAACAAAAAAAGGACTTCAACTTTCAAGCATCTAGAAACTGGTTAACAGTAACAACACATAAGCTAACTTGGAGAGTCAAAGCAAGTCTTAAGCAAAAGAATAAAATAAGGAATAAAAGAAATATATTTTCTGACAACCTTTAAACATTTAGAACTGAAGGAACCCAAATGTGAAAACAAACAATGCAAGTAAAAATGCAGATAAAAATCTTTAATCTGATTTTTATCCCTTAATGTATTTTGTAACTGGAAACAAGTTCGAATATAGTCGTCTATTCCTCTGTTACTTTTCTTTTTACCTAAGAGTACTTCAGAATCATCTGAGAATTACACAGCAACTGCCTTATTCTGCTTACCTCATGTTGACGATCATCTTCATTATGATCTTTGTGACTAGCAGCTGAATAAATTGCACTTTTTTTAACATGTGGTGCTTCTCGCTTTCTAGTATGTCGAAGTTCACCTTCAATATCAGGATCAAGATCTTGGTGTCCATGACCAGGATCATGACCATTATGTTCTGGAAGACGTACATGAGAATGACCTGGGTTATGTACACGATCAGGTTTGTGGACCCGATTATGTTCATACTGTTCACCCTGATCATGGTTAGAGGGAAAACCTGGTGTAATAACCCCAGAATTTTCATTACTTTTCTTCTCTTTTCTCTTCCTTTTTCCTTTTGGTAGCTTACTTTCAGATTGCTCCTGTGTTTTATTGGTCTCTGTTGAAGGTTCATGGCTAGGCTCCCCATGCTCACTGTGAGTAATGGAATCATTAGGAAAATGGCGAGTAGTGTTATGATCAAGGTGATGACGCAAACAGTGGTGATGACATAAGCGATGACTGTGGTCATGCATATGTTTATCATCAGATTTTACAGACACTTCAATTGTCTCTTTCTCTGGATCACACTTACGGTTTCTTTTTGCTGATACACTGGTCACAGTTTGATTTTCTGAATTTAAATGATTATGGGAATGCTGGTGGTTATGTGAGTGAAAATGCTTTCCCTCTTGAACTGCCAAAATATCTAAGTGAGAAACATGATCGTGGCCAAGATCCTCATGATTAATCTCAACTACTTTTATCTCTCCAAGGCCCAAGTTTGTTAAAAGTTTCTCCAGACCAAAAAAGGATAATCTTCCATTTTCACCATAACGGTCAAAAAGTTTTTCAATATAATATTTTTTTTCATTTTCAGCATCCAGCACTGAAAATTCACTTGACTCCGATTCTGTCATTCCACGATGGTGTCTGTGATGCTCTTCAGAACCATGGTCATGTTCTTCATGGCAATGGTTGCAATGATGGAAAATAAATGTCAGCAAACAAATGAGGCAAAATTTTGTGTGCATATGTACCTTCATTTCTATTTTTCCTAAAGGGAAAGAAAAACAAGCATTAGTTTATACTTATGCACATTAAAAATAAACAAAACTTTTCAGCTGTTGCCAATTTACTAGGCAATGTTTTACCTCATTTCTTTCATGATTATGAATTGTCCTTTCCTAATTCAATCCCCTATGAAAATAACTTGCAAGATTACTGACTCCCTTTTAAGCACAATACTTTATAGTCTATGTACATTTATACAGGAAATGTTCGCTTCCTTCCTATCTGGTCCTTTACAAAAAGGTTTATGGGTTTCTGTTCTTGAGATCCTGACCAGTACAATAATGCAGTAAGATGAAATACAATAAAAAATGTGTAAGAATCAGAAATGAAACTATCATTATTCACAAATGGCAGGACTGGGTATGCAGAAAGTACAAAAGAAACTGTAAGAATTAATAAGTTAATTTAGTACAATTGCTAGACCTAAGGACAATTAACTGTATCACACCAGCAATAATTAGAATATGAAATTAGAAAGTTTATAATTCATAGCAGCAAATAGCTAGAAATAAATCTAACAAAAGATGTGTAAGACTTTTTCATAAAAAAAGGATAACATATTTGGATGTTATAGAGATCCAATGTGGAGAAGGCAATGGCACCCCACTCCAGTACTCCTGCCTGGAGAATCCCATGGACAGAGGAGCCTGGTAGGCTGCAGTCCATGGGGTCACTACTAGTCGGACACGACCTAGCAACTTCACTTTCACTTTTCACTTTCATGCATTGGAGAAGGACATGGCAACCCACTCCAGTGTTCTTGCCTGAGGAATCCCAGGGACGGGTGAGCCTGGTGGGCTTCCGTCTATGGGGTCGCACAGAGTCGGACACGACTGAAGCGACTTAGCAGCAGCAGCAGCAGCAGCAGCAGTGGTCCAATGTAATGCCCAACTAAAATTCCAAAAGTTATTTTATGAAAACTGATGAGGTATTTTTAAAATTTTTACTTATTCATTTATTTTTGGCTGCCCTAGATCTTCATAGCTGCGCAGGGGCTTTCTCTAGTTGTGGAAAGCAGGGGCTACTCTCTAGTTGTGGTGTGCATGCTTCTCATTGCAGTGGCTTCTTGTGTGGCAGAGCACAGGCTTGAGGGCACATGGGCTTCAGTAGTTGTAGCCTTTGGGCTCCAGAGCACAGGCTCAACAGTGGGGCCACATGGGCTTAGCTGCTCTGTGGCATGTGGGATCTTCCCAGACCAGTATCAAACCCATATTTCCTGCACTGGCAGGCAGATTCTTTACTACTGAGCCACCAGGGAAACCCTTGATGAGGTATTTTTAATGCTTATATGGAAACAGAAAGGGCCAATGAAGAAGACACTCTGTCTACCAGTTACTAAAGATAGTGCGGATATTTGGTGTGAGAACAAATAAATAATGTAATATGAAAACAGAAAAATTCTCTTTTCCTTGGAGCTTAGTCAACTAGATATCCATAAAGAAGAAGAAAACTTGACTCCTACCTCACACCATATGTAAACATCAATTATAGACAGATTACAAATGTAAATCTAAAACAGTAAATTGTAGAGTAATAAAGGGTCCAAAACTGTACTGCCCAATATAGTATGTTAAAAAAAATTACTAAGAAGCACCTTGGCCTCAGGCTTAGTTTGATCTTAAGCAGACAAAACAAGTTATTTTAAAATTAGTTTTATATGGTGATACCATTAGTTAACACAATGTAGCTTTTTACATATATCCATAAATACTTTAAATTGAGTTATCATGTAATTATATTACATACCTTTCAACAAGAACTCGTAAGCAGCAAGTAAATTTCACATAGTCCAAAACTTCAGCAGACTCTCATTGAATTGAGTGCTATTCATGGAAGTAGCCACATGCAGCTACTTAAATTTAAACTAACAAGTTACATACAGGACTTCCTTGGTGGTACTTTGGATAAGAATCCATCTGCCAATGCAGGGGACAAGGGTTCGATCTCTGGTCCAAGAGAATTCCACATGCTGAGGAGAAACTAAGCCCATGCGCCACCAATTACTCAGCCCGTGTGATCTAGAACCCATGAGTCACCACTACTGAGCCCACATACTGGAACCACTGAAGCCCATGCTTTTAGAGCCTGTGCTCCACAACAAGAGAAGCCAAGACAATGAGAAGCCTGTGTATTGCAACTAGAGAGTAGCCCCTGCTCTCTGCAACTACAGAAAAGTCCAAGCACAGCAATTAAGACTCAGTGCAACCAAAAATAAAAATTAATTAACTTTAAATAAACAGCTTCTTGGGAGATCCCTGGCAGTCTAGTGGTTATAACTTGGTGCATTTGCTGCAGTGGCCCATGTTCAATCCCTGGTTGGGGAACTAAGAACCCATAAATCACATGGCACAGCCCCCAAAAATTAAATAAAATAAAATCTGCTTCTCCGTCATGCAGGTACATTTAAAATATTCAACACTAATACATGGCTGATGGCTCTCACACTAAACAGGGTAAACACAGATCATGTCCATCATCACAGAAAGTTTTCCTAGAGAGCATATTTCCAGAATATGGAAGTGAGTCATTCAAGCAATTTTAAAGTTCTCTAGAATAAACAGGTCAAAGTCATTTTCATCCTGTATTTTATTTAACCCACTATATCTTCAGATATCATTTCAACATGCAACCAAAATTTATTAATGAAATTTATAACATTTAATACTATGCCTTTGAAATCTGGCATTTCTTTTATACGTCAGTTCAGTCGCTCAGTTGTGTCCAACTCTTTGAGACCCGATGAACTGCAGCATACCAGGCCTCCCTGGGTAGCCATCACCAACTCCTGGAGCTTGCTCAAACTCATGTCTATCGAGGCGGTGATGCCATCCAACCATCTCATCCTCTGTCATCACCTTCTCTTCCTGCCTTCAATCTTTCCCAGCCATCAGGGTCTTTTACAAAGAGTCAGTTCTTCCCATCAGGTGGAGAGAGTATTGGAGTTTCAGCTTAAGCATCAGTTCTTCCAATGAATATTCAGGATTGATTTCCTTGAGGACTGACCCGTTTGATCTCCTTGCAGTCCAAGAGACTCTCAAGAGTCTTCACTAACACCACAGATGAAAAGCATCAATTCTTCAGCACTCAGCTTTGTTTATAGTCCAACTCTCACATCCATACACGACTACTGGAAAAACCATAGTTTTAACTAGACAAGCTTTGTCAGCAAAGTAATCTCTCTCCTTTTTAATATGCTGTCTAGGTTGGTCATAGCTTTTAGTCCAAGAAGCAAATGTCTTTTAATTTCATGGCTGAGGTCACCATCTTCAGTGATTCTGGAGCCCAAGAAAATAAAGTATGCCATGGTTTGCACTGTTTCACCATCTATTTGCCATGAAGTGATGGGACCTGATGAGACGATCCTAGTTTTCTGAATGTTGAGTTTTAAGCCAACTTTTTCACTCTCTTCTTTCATTTTCACCAAGAGGCTCTTTAGTTCTTCTTCAGTTTCTGCCACAAGGGTGGTGTCATCTGCGTATCTGAGGTTACTGATATTTCACCCAGCAGTCTTGATTCCAGCTTGTGCTTCATCCGCCCCAGCATTTCACATGATGCACTCTGCATGTAAGTTAAATAAGCAGGGTGACAATATACATCCTTGACATACTCCTTTCCAGATTTGGATCCAGTCTGTTATTCCATGTCCCGTTCTAACTGCTGCTTCTTGATCTTCCTACAGATTTCTCAGGAGGAAGGCAAGGTGGTCTGGTATTTCCATCTCTTGAAGAATGTTCCCGTTTGTCGTGACCCACACAGTCAAAGCCTTTGGCATAGTCAATAAAGCAGAACTAGCTGTTTTTCTGGAGCTCTCTTGCTTTTTCAATGATCCAACTGATGTTGGCCATTTGATCTCTGGTTCCTCTGCCTTTTCTAAATCCACCTTAAACATCTTGAAGTTCATGGTTCACAAACTGTTGAAGCCTGGGTTAGATAACTTTGAGCATTTCTGTGCTAGCATGTTAGATGAGTGTAATTGCGCAGTAGTTTGCACATTCTTTGGCATTGCCTTTCTCTGGGACTGAAATGAAAACAGACCTTTTCCAGTCCTATGGCCACTGCTGAGTTTTCCGAATTTGCTGGCATATTGAGTGCAACACTTTCACAGCATCATCATTTAGAATCTGAAATAGCTCAACTGGATTTCTATCACCTCCACTAGCTTTGTTCATGGTAATGCTTCTAAGGCCCACTTGACCTCACATTCCAGGATATTTGGCTCTAGGTGAGTGATCACACCACTGTGGTTATCTGGGTCATGAAAATATGTTTTCTGTAGTTCTTCTGTGTATTTTTGCCACCTCTGCTTAATACTTTTTGCTTCTGTTAGGTCCATACCATTTCTGTCCTTTCTTGTGTCCATCTTTGCATGAAATGTTCCCTGGGCATCTCTAATTTTCTTGAAGATATCTCTAGTCTTTCCCATTCTATTGTTTTCTTCTATTTCTTTGCATTGATCACTGAGGAAGGCTTTCTTATCTCTCCTTGCTATTCTTTGGTACTCTGCATTCAAATGGGTATATCTTTCCTTTTCTCCTTTGCCTTCTCTTCTTTGCACAGCTATTTGTAAGGCCTCCTTGGACAACCATTTTGCCATTTTCCATTTCTTTTTCTTGGAGATGGCCGTGATCACTGCCTCCTGTACAATGTCATGAACCTACATCCATAGTTCTTCACACACAGTCTTATCAGATCTAATCCCTTGAATCTATTTGTCACTTCCACTGTATAATCATAAGGGATCTGATTTAGGTCATACACGAATGGTCTAGTGGTATTCTCTACTTTCTGCAGTGTAAGTTTGAATGTGACAATAAGGACTTCACAATCTGAGCCACCGTCAGCTCCTGGTCTTATTTTTGCTGACTGTATAGAACTTCTCCATCTTTGGCTGCAAATAGTAGAATCAACCTGATTTTGGTATTGACCATCTGGTGATGTCCATGTGTACAGTTGTCTCTTGTGTTGTTGACAGAGGGTTTTGCTATGACCAGTGAATTCTCTTGGCAAAACTCTGTTAGCCTTTGCCCTGCTTCATTTTGTACTCCAAGGCCAAATCTGCCTGTTACTCCAGCCATCTTCTGACTTCGTACTTTTGCATTCTAGTCCCCTATAATGAAAAGGACATCTTTTTTGTGTGTTAGTTCTAGAAGGTCTTGTAGGTTTTCCAAGGACTGTTCAACTTCAGCTTCTTTAGCATTACTGGTCAGGGCATAGACTTGGATTACTGTGATAATGAATGGTTCATCTTGGAAACAAACAGAGATCCTCTGTTGGTTTTGAAACTACACTCAGGAACTACATTTTGGATTCTTTTGTTGACTATGACAATTTCATTTCTCCTAAGAGATTCTTGCCCACAATAGTAGATATAACAGTCATCTGAGTTAAATTCACCCATTCCAGTTCATTTTAGTTCACCGATTCCTAAAATCTTTATGTTCACCCTTGCCATCTTCTGTTTGCCCACCCTTATATATGGACCTAACATTCCAGGTTCCAATGCAATACTGTCCTTTACCTCATTGGACTTTACTTCCATCACCAGTCACATCCACAACAGGGCATTTTTTTTTGCTTTGGCTCTGTCTCTTCATTCTTTCTGGAGTTAGTTTTCCACTCTTCTCCAGTAGCATACTGGGCACCTATCGACCTGGGGAGTTCATCTTATACTTGGACTTCCCTGGTGGCTCAGATGGTAAAGCATCTGCCTACAGTGTGGACCTTATACTTACAGAACTTTTTAAAAAATGTATCTATTTTTAATTAAGGATAATTGTTTTACAATATTGTGTTTAGTTTTGGCCATACAGCAACAGGCATAAGCCATAAATATATATATGTCCCCTCCCTCTTGAACCTCCCTCCCACTTCCCATTGCTCTAGGTTGTCACACAGCCCCGGTCTGAGTTCCCTGCGTCATACGGCAAATTTCCATAAGGTAGGGTATAGGTTTCCATGCTACTCTCTCCATTTGTTCCACCCTCTTCTTCCCAGCATGGTGTCTACAAGTCTGTGCTCTATGTCTGCATCTTCACTACTGCCCTGCAAATAGGTTCATCTGTATCATTTTTCTAGATTCCATATATATGCAATAATATACAGTATTTGTTTTTCTCTGATTTCACTTTGCATAATAGGCTCTCAGTTTATACACTTCATTAGAACTGACTCAAATGCATTCCTTTCTATCACTGAGTAATATTCCATTGTGTCTATGAACCTCAGCTTCTTTATCCATTCATCTGCTGATGGACCTCTAGATTGCTTCCATGTCCTAGCTATTGTGAACAGTGCCACAATGAACACTGGGTACATGTGTCTTTTTCAATTTCAGATTTCTCAGGGTATACACCTCATGTTAGAATTGCTGGGTCACATGCTAGTTTTATTTCTAGTTTAAGGAATCGCCATACTGTCTTCCATAGTGGCTGTTATCAATTTACATTCTCACCAACAGTGCAAGAGGGTTCCCTTTTCTCCACACCCTCTACAGCACTGTTTGTAGATTTTTTGATGATGGCAATTCTGACCCAGGCAAGGTGATCTCTCATTGTAGTTTTGATTTGCATTTCTTTAATAATGAGTGACGTTGAACATCTTTTCATGTGTATATTAGCCATCTGTATGCCTTCTTTGGAGAAACATTTGTTTAGGTCTTCTGTCCACTTTTGGATTGAGTTGTTTTTCTGGTATTGAGTTGCATGAGCTTCCTGTGTATTTTAGAAATCAATAATTTGTCAATTGTTTTGCTTGCTTTTTTCCCATTCCGAGGGTTGTTTTTTCACCTTGTTTATAGTTTCTTTTGCTGTGCAAAAGCTTTTAAGTTTAATTAGGTCCCATTTGTTTAGTTTTTTTTTTTTTCCACTACTCTAGGAGCTGACTCTAGGACTAGTCACAGAGGATCTTGCTGTGATTTATGTCATAGAGTGTTCTGCCTATGTTTTCCTCTAAGAGCTTTGTAGTTTCTAGTCTTACATTTAGTTCTTCAATCCATTTTGAGTTTATCTTTGTGTATGGTGTTAGGAAGTGTTCTAATTTCATTCTTTTACATATAGCTGTCCAGTTTTCCCTGCACCACTTATTGAAGAGACTATCTTTTCTCCATTGTATATGCTTGCCTCCTTTGTCAAAGACAAATCCACACACCTATGGGGCCCCTATCTCTGCACTATCTTGTTCCATTGGTCTATAGTTCTGTTTTTATGCCAGTACCATACTGTCTTGCTGACTATAGCTTTATAGTATAGTCTGACATCAGGATGGTTGATTCTTCCAGCTCCATTCTTCTTTCTCAAGATTGCCTTGGCCATTCGGGGTCTTTTGTATTTCTGTACAAATTGTGAAATATTTTGTTCTAGTTCTGTGGAAAATGCCATTGGTAATTTGATAGGGATTGTACTGAATCTGTAGATTGCATTTAGCAGTAGAGTCATTTTCACAATATTGATTCTTCCAACCCAGGAACATGGAATATCTCTCCATCTGTTTATATAATCTTTGATTTCTAGCATCGGTGTCATAGTTTTCTATATACAGCTTTTTTGTCTCCTTCAGTTCAGTTCAGTTCAGTTGCTCCGTCGTGTCTGATTGCGACCCCATGAATCGCAGCACGCCAGGCCTCCCTGTTCATCACCATCTCCCGGAGTTCACTCAGACTCTTAGGTAGGTCTATTCCTACATATTTTATTCTTTTTATTGCAATGGTAAATGGGATTGATTTGTTAATCTCTGATTTTTCATTGTTAGTGTATAGGAATCCAAGTGATTTCTGTGTATTTTGTATCCGGTGATTTTACTAAATTCACTGATTAGCTCTAGTTAATTTTCAGATATACTATCTTTAGGGTTTTCTTTGTACAGTATCATGTCATCTGCAGTGAGAATTTTACTTTTCCAATCTGGACTCCTTTTCTTTTTCTACTCTGCCATAGCTGCTGCTGCTGCTGCTAAGATGATTCAGTCGTGTCCGACTCTGTGTGACCCCATAGACGGCAGCCCACCAGGCTCCATGCCATAGCTAGGACTTCCAAAAATATGCTGAATAATCCTGGCAAGAGTGGGCACTCTTGTCTTGTTCCTGATCTTAGAGGGAATGCTTTCAGTTTTCCACCATTGAGAATAATGTTTGCTGTGGGTTTTATCATATATGGCCTTTACTATTTTGAGGTAGGTTCCTTCTATGCCCATTTTTTGAAGTTTTTTTTTTAATAAATGGGTGCTGAATTTGGTCAAAGGTTTTTGACATCTATTATCATATGGTTTTTATCTTTCAATTTGTTAGTATGGTGTATCACATTGATTGATTTGCATATATTGAAGAATCTTTGCATCCCTGGTATGAACCCAACTTGATCATGGTATATGATCTTTTTAATGTGTTGCTGAATTCTGTTTGCTAGAATTTTGTTGAGGATTTTTGCATCTATGTTCACCAGTGATACTGGCCTGCAATTTTCTTGTGATAGCTTCATCTGTTTGGGGTATCAGAGTAATGGTGGCCCTGTAGAATGAGTTTGGAAATGTTCTTTCTTCTGTGATTTTCTGAAATCTTCAGAAGTATAGGCATTAGTTCTTCTCTACATGTTTGACAGCATTCACCTGTGAAGCAATCTGACCCTGAGCTTTTGTTTTGTGGGAGATTTTTTATCACAGTTTAGATTTCAGTTCTTGTGATTCGATTGTTCCTAATTTCTTTCTTGGTTCAGTCTTGGAAGGTTGAGCTTTTCTAAGGATCTGTCCATTTCTTCCAGTTTGTCCATTTTATTGGCATATAGTTGCTCATAATGGTCTCTTATGATCCTTTGTATTTCTGTGTTGTCTGCTGTAATCTCTCTCCTTTTTCATTTCTAATTTTGTTGATTTGATCCTTCTCCCCCTTTTGCTTGATGAGTCTGGATAATAATTTTTCAATTTTATCTTCTCAAAGAATCAGCTTTTAGTTTTATTAATCTTTATTACTGTTTCCCTAACTTCTTTTTCATTTATTTTGGCTCTGATCTTTCTTTCGACTAACTTTGGAGTTTTTCTGTTCTTTTTTAGGCTGTTTTAGGGATAAAGTGGAGAAGGCACAACTGAGCAACTTTTCTTTCACTTTTCACTTTCATGCATTGGAGAAGGAAATGGCAAACCACTCCTGTGTTCTTGCCTGGAGAATCCCAGGGACGGGGGAGCCAGGTGGGCTGCCGTCTATGGGGTCGCACAAAGTCAGACATGACTTAAGCAACTTAGCAGCAGCAGCAGCAGGCATAAAGTTAGGTTCTATATTCAATGTTTTTGCTGTTTCTGGAGGTAGGATTGCATTGCTATCAACTTACCTCTTAGAACTGCTTCTGTGGCATCGCATAGATTTTGGGTCATGTTTTCATTGTCATTTGTTTCTAGCAATTTTTTGATTTCCCTTTTTATTTCTTCAGTAATGTGTTCGTTATTTAGAAACATGTTGTTAAATTTTCATGTGTTTGTATTTTTTTTTTTTTACAGTTTATTCCCCTGTAATTGATATCTAGTCTCTTAGTGAAGTTGCCAGAAAAGATGCTTGATATCATTTTAATTTTCTTAAATTTACTGAGGCTTGATTTGTGTCCAAAGATACCTTAATTCAGACTAGTCACATTTCAAATGCTCAGTGGCCACATGTGTCTACTAATTACTGTACTGGAAAGTATAGATCTAGAAGATTTATATGGGAAACTAATTTCATGACTTTCAAGACAGGACATAACATGCATTATAAAGGAAAGACAGATAAAATATACATTAAAATAAAGAAACTGATATTCATCAAGAGAGTAAAAAAAGGCAACAACAGATTGGCAGAAGAGTATGGCAATGTTAATAGTCAAGAATATATAAGGAATTTCTACAAATCAATATGAAAATTATGAGACAACTCAATGGAAAAATAGGTAGATTTGAACAGGTATTTTATAAGAGGCTAGCCAAATTACTAAGAAGCATATGAAAAGATTCTCAACCTTAATAGAGAATTATAAATTAAAATCACAAGTAGATACCACTACATACCCACCCGAATGAATAAAACATAAAAGATGTAGCAAGAATATGGAGTCAATTAGAACTTGCATACACTACTGGTGGGACTGTAGATTGGTAATCTTTGGAAAGCTGTTTGGCAGAATCTACCAGAAGATGAACATAAGCATATCCTTTCACATGGCAATACTTCTCTTGGATGTATGCCGAAACGCATGTACAGGAACACCAAAAGAAATGAAGGAACATAAAAATTCACACAATCATTATTCATCATAGCTCAAAACAAGCAAAAGGCCAAATGTCCATCAACATTAGAATGTTAATAAACACATAAATGAATAAAATAGAACAATTTTACAATGGAATGTACTACACAGGAATGAAAATAAAATTAAAGCTTCACACACTAACATAAATGAATCTCACAAATTGAGACTAAGCAAAAGGTAACTGTATATTTTATCAGTCTTTCCTTTGTAATGCATATTATATCCTATATTGAAGGTCTTGAAGCTAAGTCTCCCAAATAAACCTTTCCAGCACAGTAGCCAGTAACCACATGTGGTTACTGAGCACTTAAAATGTGACTAGCCTGAACATCACTTCGCTGACAAAGGTCCATATAGTCAAAGTTATGGTTTTTCCAGTAGTCATGAACAGATGTGAGAGTTGGACCATAGAGACGGCTGAGCACTGAAGAATTGATACTTTAGAATTGTGGTGCTGCAGAAGACTCCTGAGAGTCCCTTAGGACTGCAAGGAGATCAAACCAGTCAATCCTAAAGGAACTCAACTGTGAATATTCATTGGAAGGACTGTTGCTGAAGCCCCAATACTTTGGCCACCTGATGCAAAGAGCCAACTCCCTGGAAAGGACCCTGATGCTGGAAAAGATTGGGGGCAAGAGGAGAAGGGGACAATAGAGAATGAGATGGTTAGATGGTATCATCAACTCAATGAACATGAGTTTGAGCAAACTCCAGGAGATGGTGAAGGACAGGGTAGCATGGTGTGTCACAGTTCATGGGGTTGCAAAGAGTTGGAAACAATTTAGTGACTGAACAACAACAAAAAAAGATAACAAACACTAAATGAAACACTGACTTTTAAATAAATAAAAGTCTATTTATATGTAATTTAAAATGGGCAAAACTAAACTAAGATGCCTTAATAGTTATTTTCTGAAGGGAAGGTAGGGGGTGATAATTGGGATTGGAAATTGTAATAATGTTCTCTTTCTTGAGTAATGGTAATGTTTGCTGCTGCTGCTAAGTCACTTCAGTCCTGTCCGACTCTGTGCGACCCCATAGACAGCAGCCCACCAGGCTCCATCATCCCTGGGATTCTCCAGGCAAGAACACTGGAGTGGGTATGGTAATGTTTACTTTGTGATAATTCACTGTACTTATCATACTGTTTATTTTTCTGTATACATATAGTACTCAATAAAAAGTTTTTAAATATCATATTTTATCCAGGGAAAACCAATTAGAAAACACAATGATAAACAAAAATTACTAGGTTCCTAGACAGAAACAGAGTAAGACCATTAAAAGAAGAAGTGTATAAGATACTGTTGAAGGACAGTAAAGAAGAATTGCAAAAACTGTACAAAGACCACCTATATGAATGGAATAAACACCTTAAGATATATAGTCTTCCAAGTGTATACAAATCTAATTCAATGTCCATCAAAATTCTGCAGCTGTCAACCTTTCATGAGACTGCATAAGCTCATCCAAAAATTCATATGGAAGAGCAAAACCGAACGGCAATCAACAAAGTTAAGAAAATTAGCAAGATGACAAAGACTTCTTTTTAGAAAGTTACAATAACTAAAATAACAGACAGACCAAAGAAGAACAGAGTCCAGAAAAAGAATCAGTAACAATGATTTTATATATGATATAAAGAACATAAGACATTAAGAGGCAAAAATTAATACCTGAAAATACCAGATGTTAATCAAAAATCTGATGTAAAGAAACAGAAACTACCTTACACTGCTGCTCAATCCATCCTAACTTGAAAAATATCCTAAGTTGAAAATACATTTAATATACATTATCTATTGAACATCATAGCTAGCCCAGCCTACTTTAAATGTGTTCAGACCACTTACCATTAATTAGCCTACAGTTGGGCAAAATCATCTAACATAAAGCCTGTTTCATAATAATCTCATGAACTTTACTGAATACTGAAAGTGAAAAACAGAAGGTTGTATGGAAAAAAAAAAAGGTTGTATGAATCGATACAGAATGCCTGTTTACTCCTGTGATTGCACACCTGACTGTGGGCTACAGCTCACTGCCACTGCCCAGCATCATGAGTGTATTGTACTGTATATCACTAGCTTGGGCAAAGATAAAACTTTGAAATTCAAATATTGAATGCATACTTCTTTTTCACCACTGTAAATTCAAAATACCCTAAGTCAGAGATCATCTGTACGGTATGTACATTTTTAAAGTTTGATACCTAACCACCATCAGTGATTAATCAACATATATTGGAGGAGCAGCAGAAGCCATATCATGATTACCTGAGAATTTCTTAGAAATGTAAATTCTTTCACCCCACCCGCAATGGCACCCCACTCCAGTACTCTTGCCTGGAAAATCCCATGGATGGAGGAGCCTGGTAGGCTGTGGTCCATGGGGTGCGAAGAGTCAGACACGACTGAGCGACTTCACTTTCACTTTTCATTTTCATGCATTGGAGAAGGAAATGGCAACCCACTCCAGTATTCTTGCCTGGAGAATCCCAGGGACAGGGGAGCCTGGTGCGCTGCCATCTATGGGGTCGCACAGAGTCGAACACACTGAAGTGACTTAGCAGCAGCAGCAGCAGCAGCAGACCTACTAAATCTGAAACTCTGGGGTTAGGCTCAGTAGTGTCAACCAGTCTTCCTAGCTGAGTCTGTTGCTAGCTAAAATTTGAGACACTACCTATACACGTAAATTATCAAACACTCCCATTTATGTCAAATGATACTCAATTAAATTGAGTACTACCTGAATAAATTAGGTTTAATTATCATATGTGGCTTATGTGAGTTAAGAATTTTGGAAAATAGTTCTATAAAATATATTTAATCCCGAAGCTACATTAAGTTGGAGATTTTGGTTTTTAATCCAAACACTTCAGTTTCTTATATAATAGTCTCAAGGATAAAGTCACCATTTTAAACATACAATTATATAGACTAATGAAAATGAAAGAGCATAGATAATTAAGACAATTGCTATTAATAGCAGAAAAAGGACATTACACACCCTACAATTACCTTGGTTTTCCACTAGAAGATGCTAGTGAAAGGCGATACTCTGAATGAATGCTGCTCTGTTCATCTGACATGTAAATGTCTTGCCGTTTCTTCAGTGCATATTATCCCACTGTCAAATGAATAAGTACCAGTGGTGAAAATAAAACATACATACATTTTGATCAGGCAACATCAAATGAATGACT
Source organism: Cephalophus harveyi (assembly GCA_006410635.1). NCBI lineage: Eukaryota > Metazoa > Chordata > Mammalia > Artiodactyla > Bovidae > Cephalophus > Cephalophus harveyi. The sequence continues at coordinate 3,440 of SJYT01074223.1, read as the reverse complement.
CCATGTAACACAAAAAATGTCAGTGATCTATATGAGCTTTAAATTGTCATTTTTAAAAACGTTTTAAACGTAGTCAAATTGTTTACTGAAAAGATTCTGCTATCTTGAGTCCCCTAATCATAATCATTTACATTCAAGAGAGCATCACAGGAAGGCAAATTAATACATGAGTGACATTCAGTTCAGTTCAGTTGTTCAGTCGTGTCCGACTCTTTGCGACCCCATGAATCGCAGCACGCCAGGCCTCCCTGTTCATCACCATCTCCTGGAGGTCACTCAGACTCATGTCCATCGAGTCAGAGATGCCATCCAGCCATCTCATCCTCAGTCGTCCCCTTCTCCTCCTACCTCTAATCCCTCCCAGCATCAGAGTCTTCTCTAATGAGTCAACTCTTCTCATGAGGTGGCCAAAGTACTGGACTTTCAGCTTTAGCATCATTCCTTCCAAAGAAATCCCAGGGCTGATCTCCTTCAGAATGGACTGGTTGGATCTCCTTGCAGTCCAAGGGACTCTCAAGAGTCTTCAACACCACAGTTCAAAAGCATCAATTCTTTGGCACTCAGCCTTCTTCACAGTCCAACTCTCACATCCATACATGACCAAAGGAAAAACCATAGCCTTGACTAGACGGACCTGGGTCGGCAAAGTAATGTCTCTGCTTTTGAATATACTATCTAGGTTGGTCATAACTTTTCTTCCAAGGAGTAAGCGTCTTCTAACTTATGGCTGCAGTCACCATCTGCAGCCATTTTGGAGCCCCCAAAAATAAAGTCTGACACTGTTTCCACTGTTTCCCCATCTATTTCCCATGAAGTGATGGGACCGGATGCCATGATCTTCGTTTTCTGAATGTTGAGCTTTAAGCCAACTTTTGGCCAAAGTACTGGACTTTCAACTTTAGCATCATTCCTTCCAAAGAAATCCCAGGGCTGATCTCCTTCAGAATGGACTGGTTGGATCTCCGTGCAGTCCAAGGGACTCTCAAGAGTCTTCAACACCACAGTTCAAAAGCATTAATTCTTCGGCACTCAGCCTTCTTCACAGTCCAACTCTCACATCCATACATGACCACAGGAAAAACCATAGCCTTGCCTAGACGGACCTTAGTCGGCAAAGTAACGTCTCTGCTTTTGAATATGCTATCTAGGTGGGTCATAACTTTTCTTCCAAGGAGTAAGCATTTTGTAATTTCATGGCTGCAGTCACCATCTGCAGTGATTTTCGAGCCCCAAAAAATAAAGTCTGATACTGATTCCACTGTTTCACCATCTATTTCCCATAGTAACTGAAAGCACCTTCAAATTCAGTAACCTAACAGGCTAGGTCCTTTCAACACCAAACTACCCAGCAAAACTAATTTTTTTCAACAGCAATAGACTGTTATACCCTAATAGTAATATTCAAGCAAACATATCTGTTCAGAGAAACTTCAGAAAGGCCTAAAGACACTAGTTGTAAACATCGTACTCCAAATTAAATGTTAGTGTTCCCAGTAAAATCATACAATTCTGTGCTATATATTTTTACTTAATAATTCTGATCCCTTCAAATAATGAGAGTACACACAAAGCTTGAATTTCATGAACAGATCAGCTATAAATATTACCAAAATGTACACAAACAATTCAAGGACCAAAGTTCAAGGTTATCTTTGGAATTTCCAAAAATACCAGAGAAACAAGAGGTATTACGGTCACTAACTTCAGGATGTCAGTGGCCATTTACTGGGACAATAAGCTCTTACCAGCGTAGGCTAGCCTGACGATCGTGGCGTCATCCTGGGCCAAGTGGGCTATGCCTGGCAGGATGTACTCTGGGTAAATGTTGACATCATTGCGAAGAACCTCCTTCACCAGAGCAAGAACTTTAGTCAACATCCTCAAGGCTTCGGCCCTTACTCTGGGAACAGAGTCATTGCTGAAATGCAAAAGATAAGGAGTAATACGATGCAAAAGAATTTCTACACTTAATCTTGGGGCCAAATGGAGAATAAGTTCCAAACCTTGGAGTCGCAGTATTTCAGCGCCTGCAGGCAGGACGTTATAACTGACACCAAGATAACCAGCCCATTCTCCTTGGGCTCTCCATCCGCTTTCTCCAACAGATTGTGGCCACAGAGATTGTGAATGATGTTGTCCAAATCCTTCCTTATAACCAGAATATGCTCATCTGCAGGATGAAACGTTTCTTTGGCAAACTGGGCCATATAGGGCTGAAGAAAAGTATAGAATATTTCAGGAAAGGCATTGCCACGTTGCTGCTTTAAGTAATCTTCTGCCTCTAAACGTTTATCTGGTTCGCGGTGAATCATCTGAGTTACCTAGACCAAGGGGAGAATGGGAGTAAAACACACAGATTTGAGAAATGCAAATTAAATCAGACCAAAGCTACACCACCAACTTACACGTGATTTAAAGGGATTCTGAGGTCATACTGACTCTTTCCAATCTTCACCTTTCAAACTACTTTCAGAACCTAACTACTGAGTAAAATGTGACTCTCCCATCATCCTATAAAGCAAGAGGAAATCACGCAGTACCGCACTCTAGATGGTCCAGACACACAAAGAAGATCAAGTCTTTAAAAGTAGTCAAATTCATTCCTTTTACAGCTAAGAAAAGGTTAAAATTACTTAGCCAACACAACATGATAATGGGCACCACCCCGAGAACAGACAGGTACGCCAGCTCCTAAACCCAGTGTACTGGTCACTGGATGTGAGCTAAAACTGGCTTCCTCTGGAGCATCTTACTTTTTAATATCTGCCATTTTTAAAAGAAATCAAAATGCATGTTTCCCTACCTTACTAAAGAATATTTTAAATATACCATAACCTTTCAATGGCTCAGAGTCCTCATCAGATGCATCAGTTACTGTAGTAAATGCTGTAAAAAAAAAATCCCCTCAAACAGCAGTGTGGATATATACGGCTGACGTGATTTCCCAGAATTCCTCACATCTGATCTGCTATACTAACGGGTGATTCAACAGCCCCTCTGCCAGAACTGCCCTCAGAGTCAAGGAAGGTCTACAAAGCCAGCTGCTTCTATATGAAATGCCCCTATACTGCTGTATTACACTCAAGCTGATTCTCCTGTCTCCTCATTTTACATATTTATCCTCTTTATTACTTACCGGCAAGCTCTATCTTGGACAACCTCTCTCATGCCCAAGCACCTCCTTCTTTCCTTCCACATCAGTCCAAAGCAGAGTTAGGATTCTAATGGAAAGGTGCGTGTGTATGTGTGCGTGTTTGTAATATAAAGTCAAATGAGCTCTGTGTCTAAGAAGGGGGGGGAATTATACATTTCTGCCTAACAAACTAAAAACGATAGGAGGCTTATATTAGTCTATGGGGCTTTAGTGCTTTTCCCAAATTCAGGACATTCCAGAGAACTAATACCGAAGGGAGAATATAATTCTATTTACAACATTATGG
>SJYT01074211.1:137368-159275 GCA_006410635.1 Cephalophus harveyi | reverse complement strand
ATTTCAAATCCTAAAAGATGATGGTGTGAAAGTGTTGCTCTCAATATGTCAGCAAATTTGGAAAACTCACCAGTGGCCATAGGACTTAGAAAGGTCAGTTTTCATTCCAATCCCAAAGAAGGGCAATGCCAAAGAATGTTCAAATTACTAACAATTGTGTACATTTCAGATCCTAGTAAGGTAATGCTCAAAACCCTTCAAGCTAGGCTTCAAAAGTATGTGAACTGAGAACCTCCAGATGTACAAGCTGGATTTAGAAAAGGCAGAGGAACCAGAGATCAAATTGCCAACATCTCTTGGATCATAGATAAAGCAAGAGAATTCCATAAAAACATCTATTTCTGTTTCATTGCTTATACTAAGGCCTTTGACTGTGTGGATCTCAACAAGCTGGAAAATTCTTAAAGAGATCGGAACACCAGACCATCTTACTTGTCTCCTGAGAAACCTGTATGCAGATCAAGAAGCAACAGTTAGAACCAGTAATGGAACAACAGACTGGTTCAAAACTGGGAAAGGAGTAAGGCAAGGCTGTGTACTGTCACCTTGCCTATTTAATTTATATGCAGAGTACATCATGAGAAATGGTGGGCTGGATGAATCACAAGTTGGAATCAAGATTGCCAGGAGAAAGATCAACAACCTCAGATATGCAGATGATATGACTTTAATGGCAGAAAGCAAAGAGGAACTAAAGAAGCTCTTGATGAGAGTGAAAGAGGAGAGTAAAAATGCTGACTTAAAACTCAGTTTTAAAAAAATGAAGATCATGGCATCCAGTTGCATCACTTCATGACAAATAGATGGGGAAAAAGTGGAAACAGTGATAGATTTTATTTTCTTGGCTCCAAAATCACTATGGATGGTGACTGCAGCCATGAAATTAAAAGGGGCTTGTTTCTTGGAAGAAAAGCTATGAAAAACCTAGACAGCATATAAAAAAGCAGGGACATCATTTTGTCTACAAAGGTCCATATAGTCAAAGCTACGATTTTTCCACTATTCATGCATGGTTGTGAGAGTTTGACCATAAAGAAGGTTGAGACTGAAGAATTGCCGCTTTCAAACTGTGTTGCTTGAGAAGACTCTTGAGAGTTCCTTGGATAGCAAAGAGATCAAACTAGTCAATCCTAAAGGAAATCAGTCCTGAATATTCATTGGAAGGACTGATGCTGAAGCTCCAATACTTTGGTCACCTGATTGCTTTCAAACTGTGTTGCTTGAGAAGACTCTTGAGAGTTCCTTGGATAGCAAAGAGATCAAACTAGTCAATCCTAAAGGAAATCAGTCCTGAATATTCATTGGAAGGACTGATGCTGAAGCTCCAATACTTTGGTCACCTGATGCGAAGATCTGACTCATTAGAAAAGGCCCTGATGCTGGGAAAGACTTGAGGGCAGAAACAGAAGGCGGTGTCAGAGAATGAGATGGTTGGATGGCATCACCAACTCATTGGACATGACTTTGAGCAAACTCTGGGAGATAGTGAAGGACAGGGAAGTCTGGTGAACTGCAGTCCGATGGGTCTCAATGAGTCAGACCTGACTTAATGACTGAACAATAGCACAAACTGAAAGCAAACTTTAACATTTACCCACTAAGGGATGTGTTATACAAATAGTCACGGGTGGACTATGCCCCTATCCAAAATTACACTAATTTATGCTTACTGACAATTATACTTATTAAAAGAAAAGCAATGCAAGTTACTGACAAATGAGTATTATATGTTCTAATTTATGTAAATCTCTATACACATAGCCATCTGCTTGTACATGTAGACATAGACTAGAGAAATGTTTGGGAGAATGTTCACCCAAATGTTAATGGTGATTATCTCTGGAAGAGGAGATTTGGGGTAAGTTTTACTTTCTTCTTTGCATTTTAAGTATTGCTTAAATTTGTTACAATAATTATGTAATTAAAAAATTCTGCATGTGTGGGGACAGGAAGTATATAGGAAATCTCTGTACCTTCTGCTCAATTTCACTGTGAACCTAAAACTGCATTAAAAAGTAAAGTCTAAAAAAAAAATTTTTAAAGCTGTTTTTACATGATAAAATGTTAATGAGGTTAAATACTGCAGAGAAATTGAGTAGTTAAGGACTGTGAAGTGGGAACAGAAGGTAGGTTAGAACAAGCTGAAGAGTGAATGGGGCTTGAAGATAATGAGATTCCAAAGATCCTTCTAGAAACTTGAAAAAGATTCAAGAGAGACAGAATGATACATAGAGTTAACAATAATTCCCTTTTTTCTTCAACTTCCCCCTTCCCCTCATTTAATTCATTCTGAACACTGTTGCCAGGTAAATTCCTCAAGTACCACATTATCTCGTCATTCCTATTCTGGACTCAGTGGCTCCCACTCAATGAAGCTGAAATGACCTAGTTGCCTTTCAGAGGCCTCCAAAACCGGAATTCAATCACCATTATATTAACTTATAACTTGCTTTTTCACTTATTATATTAACTTGCTTTTTCACTCAAACCCATTTTTAAAAATCCTAAATGTATACCTACTGAATATGTATTATAGGCCAGGCACTCTTAATATCATTGAGTCTTCAAGGACAAACTTATTATGGTCCCTGCTATCATTGTAGTCATAAACCAAAGAGGATGTCAGACTTACACATCCTAATGGTATGTGTAATCCTAATGGTAGTACAGAGTCACAAGAGCTGTAGCTGATTTACGAGTCAAGTGTGTAGCCCCCACCCCCAGCAAGAGGCCATTAATGACTATATTTGCATCTGTTCTTGCTTCTGTGTTTCATCTTACCACCTCTTTACTGTGGATTCTTAAACACCAAATCCTCCTAAGCTTTCATATCAGAGATCAAGTCCAATCTGGTCATCTTGTTCCTTGACTTGATTGGCACTTACTTTATAAAATTATTCCTTTATCTTTTTGATTAGACAACACCTCCTATTCTTAGTCTACTACTTGTATGCATGAACAACCTCTTCACAGTGACAACGATCTCTGTGAGCTATCACAGAATCTAGCACAGGGTTAAACATGGAGCAAGTGTGCAAAAAAAGAAAATGCCTGCTGAATCTTATCACAGAACTTCCAATCCAAGCTATGCAATATTTAAAAATAAAAGAAAATTAACTTTGAATGTGGTATATTTGAAAGTATCCTAATTTGATCTGTAGGTAACACCACTTCTCAGGGTTGGAGGAGTAGGGGGGTGACAAGAGGAGGGTGGATGCTAAGACTTCAGAAGGATGAAATTAAAAGTGATCAAAAAAATTAGAGAAAATATTGGATGATATCAAGATAGCGTATGAAATAAATATACTCAAACTCAATTACTATGCAAGACAGAAAATAAAAGCTCAATTATTATTCAAGACTATAAAAGCACAAGTATGCTCTAAGTACGAGGTGGCATTATGAGTCTGTGGTTAAAGAGACAATTACAATCATGAATATGTAAACAGAAACCCAACCTTGCCAAGGCTGGGAAGTTATCTTTATACTGTGTGATACAAATGATGCCCTTACAAGGATATCACATCTAGCTTCATATTTAAAAAGGGGTGTGCAAACATCACGAAGCCCTGTTTCCCAAATTTTATTCCCCTGAACATTAGGTCAGCGGGATGTTAATGGGTGTTCCATTTTTAACATGGTCTAATGAGACTGGGAACTATTGTTATGGAAGACCCTGAAATCTTTTGATTAAAATGATGTGAAGGTCCTATGAATAGAGTTTAAAGGAGATGGGATTTTTTTTTTAGAAGTAAAATAAAACTGAAGGGAGAAGAAGTAGCTGTAAGTAGTAGGAGAGTTATTATAAGCTGGGTACATTGCAGCTGCTTTATCTCCATAAAGTCAGAAATTGACATATTGCAGGGAGAGGGAGATGATTTGGAAATGGACTGCCTGGTGAGGGTGAGAGAAAATGTTGAATTATTATTGTGAGAGAGCTTATCATCTTCAACTTTGGACACATGATAGGAAAGACAGAAAACTTATGTGTCTTACTGACTATAACTATCAGGAAGGAAACCCTTTGATTTTCTTTCTCACTCTAGAATTTCATGAATCTAGGATGATAGACCCTAGGATGAAAAGAATACTGTCAAAAGATTTGGTTCCATATCCATTTCTGCAACCAACTCACTGAACCATTTATATAAAACGGTGACCATGATTTCTCATACAATCCTACAGGAATTTCCTACAGGATTTACTACACAATGCTCATCAGGCACTTTCAGCTGCACGAAGAAAGACACAAAATATTTATGGCAATAAGTGAAACTGTTGGTATTTGGCTTATAAAAATGGTAATTTCATCTGGTTTAACTGAATACAATTCATCATTCATCCAGCCTGTTGTGTGTCAGGCATGGGCTGGTTCTGGGAATTTGAAGATGAGGAAGACGTTATCCTTGCCCTCAGGTAGCTCTCAGCCCAGTGCAGGAAATGGACATTTGAATAAAACATTGCAATTCAACTGGACAAGTGTTAGAATGGAAGTATTACAAAGATGCTGTAGATAAAAAAGAAGAAGCCAGAGATTCGACTGTGTCAGGAGGGGGAGCCCAGAAAGAGGCAAGTGAAGAGCGGCTTTACAGAGGATGTGGCATGGATTTGGGCTGAATTTTAAAGGTTGAGAAATTCACCAACTGGAAAGGATCACCCTACAAAGGTGGAAATAGTTGTGCAAAACCAAAATGGCATGAAAAAGCCTTTCTGGAGAAGAAAATGATTTAAATACTAAATGATATTAAGATAAGGAGAGATAAGTCAAACCCGAAGCCACATCCATAAGAATGTCCTCTTATTGACTGTTACTTAATATGTGTTATATTTTGCTCCTCTTTAAGATCTTGTGAGTTTTTCAGAATGGCCGCAGCATAGGATGCCTTTCACCAGGAAAAGAGATGAAGCTGGACAGGTCGCTTGGATCCCTGGGTACAGCATCCTGTGGGTTCTGGAGAGACACTAGAGAATTTGTGGTATGGTAGTGACATGATCAGCTTTGGGACAAGCTGTGGTGATTTCATGGAGGAGAGATAAAGAGCAGGTGTTAGCAGAAGCAGGGTCAGAGGTTGAGGACCAGGAAACAGGGGCAGATCCTAGCAAGCTTCTGGGAATCAGAAGAACCAATGAGAGTGAGCTAGTGAAGTCAGGGGAGAAAAGGGCTTCAAAGAAGTAAAATAAGTTCAGTGAGATGAAAAAATTGAACACTATCCCTTAGATCTAGAAATTGGTCATTGGTGATTTCAGCAAGGGCAGTTTCAGTGGACTGAAGTCATATTTCTGTGGGTCAAGGCTTGAATGGGAGGCAAGGATCTGGAAGCAAAGAACATACTGATGGTTTTAAAGGCAACTGACTGGAAAGGGAAGAAGGGATGTAGGGTAACTCAAGGGGCCTGCCAAATTGAAGAGAAGGTGGTGGTTGTTTGGAAAGAGTGGAGTCTTGAGTAGGTGTAAAGTTGAGAGGAAGAAATCAAGGGATATGGAGGAACAAACTCCTTCTCTCACACAGAGGGGAGGAGGCGGTGGTTCCAAAATCCAGGAAGGTTCCTTTTTTTCTTCTAGACCAGGGGAGGTTGGTAAGGATAGGACCAGATGTATATGAACATGATGGTGAGACTGAGATGATAAGATTTACCATGTTTTGACTTCTAGTTCTCTGTGGGATGGGAGCAAGGTTGTATGTGGATAATAGATGAGTTGGGTTGAGGATGAAATAGAGGAGCTTCACAAGAGTACTGGGGATGTGAGATGGTTGCTGATAGGTTAGCAGGCAGGCAAACTTGCCAAGCCGCACTGAGAGTGCATCAGAACTTGGAAACCATAAATGTGATGGTTGTGATTTACAGGTTTGTGTTATTTTTCCACTGAGCAATGTTTGGCACCACAAATGCAGGAGATTAGAAAGATAAGCAGGGCTCATGAGGAAGGGCGGAAGGATAGTAAGAGGGGAGGATCACTGAGAGGGAGAGGTCGACTGGGACAATGGGTGGATTCACAATACCATGCTGAAGTCCTGCTGCTGCCGCTGCTAAGTCGCTTCAGTCGTGTCCAACTCTGTGTGACCCCAGAGACGGCAGCCCACCAGGCTCCCCTGTCCCTGGGATTCTCCAGGCAAGAATACTGGAGTGGATTGCCATTTCCTCCTCCAATGCAGGAAAGTGAAAAGTGAAAGTGAAGTCACTCAGTTGTGTCTGACTTTTAGCGACCCCATGGACTGCAGCCTACCAGGCTCCCCCATCCATGGGATTTTCCAGGCAAGAGTACTGGAGTGGGTTGCCATTGCCTTCTCTGATGCTGAAGTTCTAGGAGGTGTCAAAAGGCAGTTCAGTAAGAGCAAAGAGAGAGAATGAATTACTTGCATAATGGGATGTGGCTGGGAAGTGATCAGAGTTCAAGGTCTCAATGGTGGAATTGCTTGAAGTCATATCAAGATCCTGGTGTGGTTACAAGAGTGGAGGGCTCAGGAGGGACATAGATTAAGGTAGATGGAGTGAGCAGATTAAGAAACTTTCAGACAAGAATGAGAGATGGATATTACTCAGCCATTTGGAGACTGAATTTGAGTCAGTTGTAGTGAGGTGGATGAATCTACAGCCTGTTATGCAGAGTAAAGTAAATCAGAAAGACAAAAGCACATGTCGTATATTAATACATATAACAGCAGAGACATCACTTTGCCAGCAAAGGTCTCTATAGTCAATACTATGGTTTTCCCAGTAATCATGTACAGATGTGAGAGTTGGACCATAAAGAAGGCTGAGTACTGAAGAACTGATGCTTTTGAACTGTGGTGCTGGAGAAGACTCTTGAGAGAACCTTGGACACAAGATTAAACCAGTCAACCTAAAGGAAATCAACCCTGAATATTCACTGGAAGGACCGATGCTGAAGGTGAAGCTCCAATACTCTGGCCACCTGATGAGACGAGCTGACTCATTGGAAAAGACCCTGATGCTGACTGAAAGCAGATTAAAGGCAGGAGAAGGGGACAACAGAGGATGAGATGGTTGGATGGCATCACCAACTCAATAGACATGAGTTTGAGCAAATTTCAGGAGATGGTAAAGAACAGGAAAGCCTGGTATGGTGCAGTCCATGGGCTAGCAAAGAGCTGGACGTGACTTAGAGGCTGAATAGCAACAACAACACATACATACGGAATCTAGAGAAATGGTACTGATGAACCTATTTGGAGGGAAGGAATAGAAATGCAGACATGGAGAACTGACTTGTAGACACAGTGAGGGAGAGGGTAGGACAAACTGAGAGAGTAGCATTGACATATATATTAATACACTACCATCTATAAAATAGCTAGCTAGTGGGAAGCTGCTGTATCATACAGGAAGCTCAGCTTGGTACTCGGTGATAGCTTAGGGAAGTGGGATGGGGTGTGGGTGGAAGAGAGGCTCAAGAGGGAGGGGATATATGTATATTCATAACTAATTCATATTGTTGTACAACAGAAACCAAAACAACATTGTAAAGCGATTATCCTCCAACTGAAAATAAATTTAAAAAGAGTGAGAGATGGACATTCCCCCACTTTTGTTTGCTCAGGAAAGCAGGAGAGTTAGAGAAGGTAGAAATTATGGATCAGGTTCCAAATTACCATCGAAGAAATTACACTCAAGAAAGTTCCCTCTATCTTTGAGAATCCTCTTTAGCCAATTCATTTCATGTGCCATAGTCTCCTACAATAAAGCTTATTTTGTTTTCTTTCCTTGTGACAGAATGATCCCTTTTCTTTGGTAAGTGAGACTATGCCTCACTCTCTTCTATATCCCAGCCTCCCTCTGGTTTCCCCATCATTTGCTGCTCTCTGAGGTTTGGTGAATGGTTCATCAACAATTACCTTTTGCTCTGGAGAATTATCATTTATCTGCCTGAGGGGTTGATGTCAACATTTTAGGGGCCATAGCTGTTAGCTTTCACATAGGAGCAGACGCTTTCAGAGTCCAGATCTTGTTTCTCTTTGCCCATCATCCTTCTTCACTCTAAGCTCCGAGGTTTCTAAATGGTTCTACCCCCACTTGTAAGGAAGCTGTCTGTCTGCCAACCCATTCTGCTCCTGCCAAAGCTGCCTGACAAGTTCAACTCGAACAGTTTGAAATAGATTTTTCATCAATATAACATATTAAACTCTTAACCCACAGAGGAACAGTGCAGTTTCTCATACATTTCTTTTTCTTTTTTTTAAGAAAGGGTAATATCCCAAACATCAAGCTTTAGGATTTTCTTGTGCACAAATATTGAAAAACTCCACTTCAACTCTACTCTCTGTCACAGTCCTTCTTCCTGCAGCAGGAAACACAAAGCTGTATTAAATTAAAAGTTCTGGGGACTCTAGGCTAGGATCATGAACACCCAGTTTAGCTTTTTGTGTTACTAAGGCAGAGCCTCTCTAGGAGTCTTTCTTGGCTTCACAATGACCTCTCTGATGTGAGTCAGCACTTCGCTGTTTGTTTAACTTCTAAAGTTACTGAAGCACCAGGGGGATACAGTTTGTCCAAAGTCACGCTGCAGGATCATGGCAGGCAAAAATCAGGCTGAGAGCTTGTTTCCACTAGACTGGACTCCTCAAACCTTTGTGTGTCTACCAGACACAGCAATGTTGATGCCAGTCCTGGACTTCTGTTTTTAAATAGATGCTCAGCAAACATGATTGTAAGTCCCTTTGTGATATTAGTTCAGGCCCTGTGTGAAGATCAGACTGTGATTTGAAGGGATTCTGACAGCTTCAGCTAAATAGGATGCTTAGATCCAGGAGTGAGAAAAATGATGCCAGGTGGCAGGAATAGCAAGGCAGATTGAAACAGGACAGTTCTGCTTTTCAGCAGGCCTGCATACCTCTTACTCTTTTCCTGCTCTGGGAAATTCTTCTAAATCCAAATTCACTTGAAACAATTAGATTGGATGTTCAGAATGCAAGCATATCCTTTGCACTATTCTTAATAGTCTCCAGAAACTCTCCTACGGTGTGCAAAGGTGCAGGACTGAGAAAGATGAGTGGTTTCAGATTAATAGCATTCTAAATTCATCACACATTTTCTTAGAACATAATTTTGAAGAGACAGGAATCCAATATAGCACATGTTGCTTATAGCTTGTTACTTTCCTTCACAGTAAAAAATGGTAGAGCTCTTTCACTAATAATTGATCATAAAATTATTGATAGCCATCATAAACATCAAACACACAGTGAAGGGCCTTAGTTAGCAAATTAGGATCTTAGAAGGGAAAGAGGCGTGGGAGAATCTGGACCTATCTTCAACTCAGAATGGGAATCTGCTCTCTATCATCCCTGATGAGAATCCAGCTCAATGGTTCTCAAACTTTGCTGCATATTATTAGAATCACTGGGGCAGAAAATAGGGGAGGGACAGTTTTTAAAGACCACAATGTCAGGGCTGTACCCTGAAATCAATTAAATTAAAAATTGGGGGGAATGGGGCCAAGGCATTAGTATTTTAAAAAACTTTGCTGGGGATTATCAACATACAACCAAGTTTTAACATGATCTAGTTTCTGCTTAGCTGTGCCCTGTGATGAAGAGTCCCTATTTTGTGGGAGGTAGGGTGGGGGGAACATTCACTGATGGACAGCCTTTTCTATTAGAAATAATAAGAATTAACACCTCTGGAAACCACATGAAACCAGCCAACTCCCTCCTTCATTGGCTAGCTCTTCCAATACTTGAAGGCAGTAAACAATTTGCAACATACGAAGGTATATTAACCATAACCTTTTCCTGTGTCCCAATATACCAATTTAAATCAAACTCTTAGATGTACTATTTCATAATGGGGATTTTGATTTACCATTTGATTATTATCCTGTCCCACTTTCATTACTTTGACTTCTTGATGAAATAATTTGACAACTATAGAGAACAAGGTTATATTTCTTTCAAAGTTAAAGTGAACAGATTTCTGAAGAGCCAACACGGGATGTGAAGTGTGTTTTCCTCCTGCCCATCAGCTGTCATATGCTTGGCAGCCTGGTTCTCCTCTCGCTGGCCCTGGATCATCTCTCTCTCTCCTGGCTACTGACTCTCTTTGCAGGCCCACTTGCTTTTGTTCTCCCACAGTCAGTGTTTGAGCCTAGGTGATGGTCAAGCCTGCAGACGTGCAGAAGGAAGGAGGAGGAGAGAGAAGAGGCGGATGCCAGTGTCACATTACGATCTAGGAACCCAGCCTCATCTCCCTACAGTGTGTTAGTCGCCCAGTCGTGTCCAACTCTTTGCGATNAGTGTTTGAGCCTAGGTGATGGTCAAGCCTGCAGACGTGCAGAAGGAAGGAGGAGGAGAGAGAAGAGGCGGATGCCAGTGTCACATTACGATCTAGGAACCCAGCCTCATCTCCCTACAGTGTGTTAGTCGCCCAGTCGTGTCCAACTCTTTGCGATCCCATGGACTGTAGCCCACCAGGCTTCTTTGTCCATGGGATTCTCCAGGCAAGAATACTGGAGGGGGTTGCCATTCCCTTCTCCAGATTTTCCTGACCCAGGGATCAACCCTGATCTCCTGTACTACAGGCAGATTTTTTGCCATCTAAGCCACCAGGGAAGCCCTGGCTCCCCATGATGGGGCCAAACTCTGGAATCGTATCTTTTGGAACTTGAGCCCTGGCTCCCCTGCTCACTGCAGGGGGAACCTTGGGGGAAGATTCTTCATCTATGTGAGCCTCAGCTTCTTCAGATGTACACCAAGTAAAATAATAGTAACTAGCTTCCCATGCGGCTTCACTGTAAAAGAATCCATCTGACATTGCAGAAGACACGAGAGATGTGGGTTTGATTCCCGGGTCAGGAAGATCCCCTGGAGGGAGGGCTGTATACTTGCCAGGAGAATCCCATGGACAGAGGAGCCTGGCAGGCTGTAGTGCATGAGGTTGCAATGAATTGGAAATGACTGAGTGACTGAGCACATGGAGACACAACTTTCATGAAATAAAAGGTAATCAGTGTAATGTCGGAGAAGGCAATGGCACCCCACTTCAGTACTCTTGCCTGGAGAATCCCAAGGACAGAGGAGCCTGGTAGGAGGCCATCTATGGGGTCACACAGAGTCGGACACGACTGAAGCGACTTAGCAGCAGCAGCAACAGGGTAATGTACTTGGTACCATGCCTAGTGTATAGCTAGTACGCAGTAAGAATTAGCTCTTATTGTCTGATTACAGCCCCCATCCCCATCATGCCTCCTATGCCTCCTCAAGCTAGTCTTGGTCCACAGGCTGGTCAATTTAAGTTTCAGTGTAGGCTCCCAATGATATTGTCAACCTGAGCTCCTACCAGCCTCATCTCCAAGCACCCATCTAGTGCTTAGCTTGGACTTTCGAGCCCAGCACCTTGTCATTTGGCACCTCGCCTGGGCTCATAATGCCTCCCATGGGCACCAAAAAATAGTCAACATTAGCTCTCGTTCGACTGGCTCATATAGGCTGCAAAGGAGAACCAGCAGCAATGGTTTCGCTCCTGATCAGCATTTTTCTTTTCTGCTTTCAGTTTTCTTTCTCAAGGGGCCATATGAAACTGAACTTGGAACTAATTTTAAAGTTTGCTAGGAAAATCATTATGTTTTCAGCAGGCACTGTGGAGAGACTTTTATTTCCCTTTCCATTTAACAAACATTAAGTTTTGGATCAGGGTTTCTTGAGCACCATATGCTAGTAGTATGGCTTTAGTGGCTTCTTTCTTTGATCAGTTGTGTCAGTAAGACTCTGGGAATGCACTCTGTTAGGCCATGTCTTCATCAGTCAAAATTTAAAGCGTGCAGTGGAATGACGGTGCTTCCAATAGGTGTATTGTGAGCAATGAAATGTTACCTTGTGGGAGCCCCTGCTCCCTATGCTGGGTAAATGGATGACTTTTCAGGGATGCTGCATAAAAGAATGACTTTTAAAAAATGGCTGTAGGCAGCTGCAAGATGGAGTCTTCAGTCAGTAAACATTTCTTGCTGTTAAAAACAGGTCCTTTAACCATTCAACTACACCCCCTGAAGTCTGTATATAGGTGCTCACGCATGAAGGGACTAGGAGGCAGTTTATTGTGTGGGTACACAGTTCTCAGGACCTGGTTCCCCAAAAATCAGACTAGTTTTACATGGATCATGTTTAAACCCTCCAATTGATTATTACTGTTGCTTTTTCCAGAGTAGTTTCAAAGCAAAGTACAAAAAGAGAGCAAAAGAAAAAAATATTTGACTCCAAGAACATGAAATCACTATAAATAACACAAACCCCAATACTCTTCTCACTTCAGTTTATTGTTTCCTTGATTTTTCCACTCTGATTTCTACTTGCTGGACTCAAAGTGGGTAAATCTTTCCTGGTATCAAGGTGGGCTTGCACTTCTTTGTCCAATGACATGAATTTACTTTGCCTGGGCAGGCAGATAGATATATCTGCAAATACCCTTGCAGCTAATACTATGTGAAGAGGTCCCTGAAGTTCACCCTGGCCTTAACTTATAAAGAGGATGTACATTCTATATGCACTCTCTAGAAGGTAGAGTACAACTTAAATTCACTCTCTAAGGTAGAGTATGTCTATTTTGAGTTGAGTTTTTACTGTTTCCTACCAGTCAATCCTAAAGGAAATCACTTCTGAATATTCATTGGAAGGACTGACACTGAAGCTGAAACTCCAATACTTTGACCACCTGATGCAAAGAGCTGACTCATTGGAAAAGACCCTGATGCTGGGAAAGATTACTCTTCTTCACTTCTTTTTATAGATGAAAAAAAAAAAGTACTCTGAAAGGTTAAGTAATCTTCCTCTTAAAATATTCTGCCCTTACATTTCAATGACATAAAATTTTTGTAATTTTCCCTTTCTTTGTCTTTTTAAGCTTTTTGCTTTCTCTCCTCCCCTTCCTTCATAGGTCAACCTTGGATGTTCTCCATCTGTACTTCCTGGTGACCTCATCCAGTACAATGGTTTTAAATACCATTCATGTACCCATGGCTCTTCAATGTATATATCTAGCCCCAAACTCTGCCATTACTACTAGAGCTGTGTATTCAACTGTCTACTTGACATCTGCACTTGGCTGTTGTTTCTGTGTGAGCTCAGTCATGTCTGACTCCGTGATCCCATGGACTGTAGTCCACCAGGCTCCTCTGTCCATTGAATTTTCCAAGTAAGAATACTGGAATGGGTTGCCATTTCCTACTCCAGGGGATCTTCCCTACTCAAGGATTGAACCCATGCCTCTTATGTCTCCGATATTGGCAGGTGGGTACTTTACTGCTAGCGCCACCTGGGAAGCAGGATGATGGGCAAGCATCTCCAAATTTGCTGTTCAAATTGGAGACCTTGAATTTTTTTCTCTCCAGATCTCTTTCTCCCTGATTTTGAATCACTTCAGTAAATGGCTCCACCATTCACACAATTTCTCTAAAAAAAATTGTTCTGTTTTTCATCTCCCCAAACTATAACAAAATATATTGTTAGTCTTTTACATTTTTCTGTCTCTACCTTTGCCTAAACTTTGACCTGATAGCTGGTAACACCTCATCTGCCTTCTTTTTCTTTTTGCCTAGAATGTAGATTTGATGGCTGGAGCTGATGCAACCGTTTGTGAGTATAAGAGAAAAGGCACCAAAATCACAGAGGCATTAGCTCTGATTCACTGGGTACAAAACCCACCCCTTCAGACATGATGTTTTGAGTGAAAAATAACTCATTTCTTTAGTCCAAAGCAGTTCAATTATTTTCCTACTTGCAGGTGAAAACATTCCTGACATACCTTCTCTCCCTACCCCATACCCCCATCAATCCTTATTCATGGAGAAGTCTTTTTTTTTTCATACAATAAAACAATTTTAGTAGCCAAGTGTTTACTAAGCACATATCATAAGATATGAATGCTTCTAGGTACACACAGATGTAAGACTCCAGTGAACAAAGCAAACAAAGTTGGGACACGTTAGTGAACAAAGACTTTCACGTTTGTGGAGGGAAGAAATATAATAAGCATAATAGCTAAGTAAATTAAAATTACATTGTATGTTAGAGGATGATGTACTTTATATGGAGGAAAAAGAAAGAAATAAAGCAGGTAAAATTGATTGGAAGTGAGGCTGCAGCTTTAAATTTTGTGGTGAGGCTTCAGTGAAAAAGTGACCTCTGGGGAAAGGCAGGAAGGACTTGGGTCAAGGTGGAGATAGAGCCTTCATCTGAGATGAAGAAGGCTGAATGCGGTGCAGATTTGTGATACAAGAGACGTCATGGTTCAGGCATGCTAAATTTCAGATATCTATGAAATATTTGAGAGGAAATGATGTTGAAAAAGCAGTGGGGTATGTGAGTCAAGAATTCAGGTGGTAGGTCTGCACAGCAGGTACAAATCTGTGAGTCATGACCTGTAGATGGTATGTGAAGCCATAAGATTATATGAGACACTAAGAAGGTGAATACAGTTGGAGGGGAAAAAAAGGACCAAAGTCCTAGAACTGACATGTTACAGCTTTAATATGTCAGAGAGGAGAGGAACCAGGAGGGGACTGAGAAGATGCAGGCAATGAGGCAGGAGGAAAACCAAGAGACTGGGGTGACCTAGGAGCCGATGGAAAATGTACTGAGAAGGAGAGAGTGATTGCTGTCATGTGAGGGGAAAATTCAGAACCAATCACTGAACTTGCAAGAGTAAGGCCTTCACTTGGTGAATGGATAAGATGGTTTTCGTGAATAGTTGGGGAAGAGAGCCTGATCTCGTGGGTCTGAGAGTAGGAGGGGACTAATGGCGGCTCCTTTGAGGAGTTTTGTGTAAAGGTGTGACAGAATTACAGTGTATCTGAAGGAAATTATTTTTTTAAGGTGGGAAAATAACAGTATGTTTCTACAATAATGGTGATGATCAAATAGAGATGTAAAAGTGGTATAGGAGAAAAGGGGACAATTGCTGGAATGATGTCTTTGAGTGTAAATGGAGGGATTCACTTTATATGCTGCTGCTAAGTCGCTTCAGTAGTGTCCGACTCTGTGCGACCCCATAGACGGCAGCCCACCAGGCTCCCCCGTCCCTGGGATTCTCCAGGCAAGAACACTGGAGTGGGTTGCCATTTCCTTCTCCAATGCATGAAAGTGAAAAGTGAAAGTGAAGTCACCCAGTCGTGTCCGACTCTTAGTGATCCCATGGACTGCAGCCTACCAGGCTCCTCCATCCATGGGATTTTCCAGGCAAGAGTACTGGAGTGGGCTGCCATTGCCTTCTCACTTTAACTCACTTTATATAGTGTGACTTTTAAAACACACCCACCAATATTTGGACATATCTCCCTTCAAAAGGGGGAACTTAATTTTTCCTCCCTCTGAATACAGGCTGGACTTTGTGACTTGCTTTTAACAAAGAGAAAGACAGTTGTGTGACTTCCCAAACTGGGTCATAAAAGGCACCGTTGCTTCCTTCCCTCTTACTCTCTCTCGGATCATTCACTCTGGAAGCAACTAGCTGTCATGTGGTGAGGACTTTCAAGCAATGCATTGGAGAGGCCCATGTGATGAGGAACTGAGGTTGCCAACCAACAGCCATATGAGTGAGCCATCTTGGAAGAGGATCATCCAGAACCAGCCAAATCTCAAATGACTGCAGCTCAAGCTGACACATTTATCACAACTGCACAAAAGGCTCTGAATTAGAACTATTCAGCTAAGTGACTAAATTCCTCACCCACAGAAACTGTGAGATCATTCATGTTTATTGTTGTAAGCCACCAAATTTGGGGGGGTGGTGTTAATTTGCTGCGCATCAAGATATAACCAATATAGGTGGAAACCCAGGACAGATCATTTAAGGTGATAGGTAGGAAAACCGAGTACAAGAGTCCAGAGGCTGTGGTAGGGGAGCAGATGCAAAGTAAGGAACTTGGGAAGCTTCTCCTCAAACGACTTCAATTTTCCCAGTGGCTCAATGACCACAGGAGTGAGCAGGCTGTGCAGCTGAGAGTAAGATGGGAGAGTGGGTGTTGGAGGCTTGAGGGGGAAGGAAACATTTTGAGATAGTTGTGTGCAGCATGTATTAATAGATGGCCTAGGGAAATGCAGTGGGATTCAAGCAGTAGTAAGGACACACAGAGAGGAATCCATGCAGTCATCAGGGAAAATGAGACCATTCAGCATGGTTGTATGTTTTCCTCCACACAGATTCCACTGCATTCATGCAGAAGCTCAGGGTCAGTGGATAGTTGGATCAGATTGGCCACAAGTTCGCGATGAGAGCTGAGATGAACCAGTTTTGCCAAATTAGTGCTATGATGCAAAACAGGACAAGGTGTCTGCAAGGGAGAGATTACAAACATCAGGCTAGTTGCCTTAAAATCATTTGAGCTTTCGATGCTTCTGGGGAAGATGGAATAGACATACTTTGCCACTCCCCTTCTGATGGGTTTTTTTTTGTGCCCTGGGTCTTAATGTATAAAGATGACCAAGTAGTCAATGCTGTTGAAAATAAACAGTTTCCTCAGAAACAAGAGGCCTGCTTTTGGTCAGAAGTAGGACTGAGAATAGATCACAGGCCAGCTACCTTTATTGGGGTTTCTGTGCAGAGGCAAGGCAGAGCAGAGCTAAAAGATTAGGACTGGCTAATCTGAATAACTTCAGAGGGCTTTGGGCCACGTGGCAGTCTCCAGTTGTCTGACCCCTGGCCCTGGAAAGATTAAGGTGGAGGAATGTTGTCTCTCATGGGCACAGGCCTCAGAGAGGAAAGAGGGTTCTGGATTGGTTAGTTTGCATTTCAAAGGCCTGCTCCTGGCTGATTACTTAGCTCTGTCTCTAAGAATGACCAGCTTAGGGAGGAGCAGGCTTTCCACAGGCAGTAAGTTATTTTAAGATGTGTAGTCAGTCTCCAGTTAAAATAAATTAATTAATTAAAAAAAGAAATTCAACATTAAAAAAAAGAATCTTGCATGCTCAGTCGTGTTTGACACTTTGCGACCCCATGGACTGTAGCCCACAAGTCTCCTCTGTCCATGGGATTTTCAAGGCAAGAATACTAGAGTGGGTTGCCATTTCCTCCTCCAGGGGACCTTCTCAATCCAGAGTCTGAATCCGCGTCTACTGAGTCTCCTGCATTGCCAAGCAGATTCTTTACCACTGAGCTACTCGGGAATCCCCAAAACATCATATTTTAGAGAAAATAAACAACATGAGTAATCTGGAGCTTCCCAAATGGTGCTAGAACTGGCCTGCCAATGCAAGAGATGTAAAAGACATGGATTTGATCCCAGTTGGGAATATCCCCTGGAGGAAGGCATGACAACCCACTCCAGTATTCTTGCCTGGAGAATCCCCATGTAGGAGCCTGGTGGGCTACAGTCTGTAGTGGGGGCAAAGAGCTGGACATGACTGAAGAAACTTAGCACACACACAAATACACGTAAAATGCCTAGATATTACATATAAGACAAACACAGAAAGACTGAAAGACGGAAAGAAGAAAGCAGATTGGGAAAGGACCTTAGGACCCAAGACATGACCTTGTGGTGAGTTTCTTGGGTTTTCCTATTGCCTTCTTTATCCCATACTTGGAGTTGGCATCTGGGAATGCCAACAACAGGGCAGACAACAAAGTCCTAACAAAACTCTGATCTTTCTAGTAAAAGGAGTAGGAAAAGGGCAGTCTAGCAAGATAAAATCTTTCAGACAATAAGTACTTTATTCCAACCAGCCACCAGAGGAACTAAACTGTGACTCCACCCCGACCATGCCAGCCAAGGCCAAGTGGGAGCCTAGACTTCTACCCTTACTAAGCTGACTGCTCACCAGGGCTATCTGGCTCCCCTACTGGTCTTTAGAGCATAAGCAGATAAGTTAAGAGGGTCCTTGGCAGAAAGGAACCAGATATGGCTTTTTGACATAAGAGAAGCCATTTTAGGCCTAAGCCATTTTGTGATCTAAACCTGCCCACATTGCTTGCCCTTGAACACATCTCAGTAATGATGATCTTGTTATTAGGCAAGAGAAACAATAATAGCAAAAATAATATGTCTGTTGTAAAGACTTCCAATTCTACTTCAGTGGTAAAGATTAGCCTGAAGCATTTGACCATTTGAGAAGCTGGAACCTAAGGGATGATAACAATGACCTTTTCTGATCCTTGTGAGTTTAATCATCTAAAGCTTGGACTGTGTGAACATCTGCCCGAATTCTATGCTGAATTCTCTGTTCAAGCCCCTTCATGAATATGCATGTACCCTTGGCTTAAAACTTCCCCAATTTTGCTCTTGGAGGAACTGAAAGAAATAGACAAATCAACTATTACTTCAATATGCCTCTCAACAACTGACAGAATAACTAGACAGAAAATCAGTAATGATATAGAACTCTAGTGACATGGCCAAGACATAGGACTGAAACATTTACAGAAGACCCTGACCAACAATTGCAGTCTCCATGAAACATAAAAAAAGAAAAACCGTATCTTGGACCATAAAGCAAATCTTAACAAATTTAAAGTAATTGAAATTATATGGAGTATGTTTTTGATCACATTGGAATCAAAATAGAAATCAGTTAAAAAAAAAAAGATAAGGAAATCTCTAATTACTTGGAAACTAAGCAACACATTTCTAAACAATCCACGGGTCAAAGAAGAGGTCTCAAGGGAATTTTGAAAAATAAATTGAACTTAACGGAAGTGAAAATACCACATAAAAAAATTGGTGTGTATGTTAGTCACTCAGTCATGTCTGACTCTCTGCAACCCCATGGACCAGAGCCTGCAAGGTTCCTCTATCCATGGAATTCTCCAGGCAAGAATACTGGAGTGCATTGACATTCCCTTTTCTGGGGGATTGTCCCCACCCAGGTGTCAAACCCAGGTCTCCTGCATTACAAGCACATTCTTTACTGTATAACCCACCAGGGAAGCCCAATAAAAATTGGTGGGCCACAGCTAAAGCAGTACTGAGAAGGAAATTTATAAGGCTAAGTGCATGTATAAAAAAAAAAAAAAAAGGAAAATTCTCAAATCCATAATCTAAACTCCCAACTCAAGAACCTGGAAAAGTAACAAAACAAAACAAACAAACAAACAAAAAACCTCAAAGCAAACAGGAGTAAAAAATAGTGAAAAAAAATCAGTGAAACATAACACTGACTCTTTGAAAGATCAGCAAAATTGACACACCTCTTATAAAAACTGACCGAAAATTTCACTGGATCAGGAAGGAAATGGGGAATATTGCTATAGACCATACACACACTGGAAGGATAATAAAGGAATACTATGAACAACTGCACACATAAATTTGACAACTTAGACAAAATAAATTCTTTGAAAACCACAAACCAGCACAACTTTCTCAACAGAGGAAGATAATTTGAATAGACTCATAAATATTAAGAAAACTGAATTGTAATTAAATAATAACTCTACAGAACAAAAATCTCTAGGCCCAGGGGGATTCACTGGAGAATTCTATCATAGCTTTAAAGAATAATTAACAACCAGTTCTACACAATCTTTTTCAGAAATAGAGTAAAAAACTTCTTGATTCATTTTTTTTGAAGCTAGTATCAGCTTTGATATCACAACCAGACAAAGATAGTACACAAAAGGAAAATTATACAACAATATCCCTCATTAATAAGGAAAAATCATGGTATCTGGTCCCATCACTTCATGGCAAATAGATGGGGTAACAATGGAAACAGTGAAAGACTTTAGTTTCTTGGGCTCCAAAGTCACTGCCGATGGTGACTGCAGCCATGAAATAAAAGACGCTTGCTTTTTGAAAGAAAAGTTATATCAAACCTAGATAGCATATTAAGAAGCAGAGACATTACTTTGCTGACAAAGGTCCATTTAGTCAAAGCTATGGTTTTTCCAGTGGTAATATATGTGACAGTTGGACCATATGGGAGTCTGAGCACCGAAGAATTGATGCTTTTGAACTCTGGTGTTGGAGAAGACTCGTGAGAGTCTCTTGGACTGCAAGGAGATCCAACCAGTCCATTCTGAAGGAAATCAGTCCTGAATATTCATTGGAAGAACTGATGCTGACGCTGAAGTTCCAGTACTTTGACCACCTGATGCAAAGAACTGACTCACTAGAAAAGACGTGATGCTGGGAGGGATTGGGGGCAGGAGGAGAAGGGGATGACAGAGGATGAGATGGCTGGATGGCATCTCCGACTTGATGGACATGAGTTTGAGCAAGCTCTGGGAGATGGTGATGGACAGGGAAGCCTGGCATGCTGCAGTCCATGGGGTCACAAAGAGTCAGACATGACTAAGAAACTGAACGACAAATATAGAAAAAAATCTTTAACATTAATAAATAGAATTTGCTGTGCTTAGTCGCTCACTCACGTCTGACACTTTTGGACCCTATTGACTGTAGCCTGCTAGGCTGCTCTGTCCATGGGGATTCTCCAGGCAAGAATACTGGAGTGGGTTGTCATGCCCTTCTCCAAGAGATCTTCCCAACCAGGGATCGAATCCAGTTCTCCCACACTGCAGGTGGATTTTTTAATGTCTGAGCCACCAGATTTTAGCAACATAGAATTATAGGCCATAATCAAGTGAGATTTATTTAAGGGCACAAGACTGATTCAATATTTGAAAATAAATCAGCATGATCCAACATATTAACAGGCTACAGAAGAAATATCACATGATTATATCATCCACTGTAGAAAAAGTATTCAACAATATTCAACATCACTCATGATAAAATAAATCTTTCAGAAAAACTGGAATAGAGGTGAACTTTTATCAACATGATAAAGAGCACTTAAAAAAAAATTCCCCAAACTAAAGCTAACTTTGCACTAAATGGTGAGTCTAATGGCTTTTCCCCTATTATCAGGATGTCCACACTCACCACTCCTATCAAACACAGTGCAAGAAAAGGAAATAAAAGTCATGCAGACTGGAAAAAAAATTTTTTAAGTCTATATTTGTAGCTAACATGACAATCTACTTAGAAAATCCCAGAGAATCTACAAAACTTCCTAGAACTAATAAATGAGTTTTGTAACCTTGTGGAACATTGTGCAGGAGACAGGGATCAAGACCATCTCCAAGAAAAAGAAATGCCAAAAAGCGAAATGGCTGTCTGAGGAGGCCTTACAAATAGCTGTCAAAAGAAGAGAAGAGAAGAAGAAAAGTAGAGAAGTGAAAAGCAAAGGAGAAAAGGAAATATATAAGGCGCTGAATGCAGAGTTCCAAAGAATAGCAAGGAGAGATCAGAGAGTCTTCCTTAACGATCAAGGCAAAGAAATAGAGGAAAACAACAGAATGGGAAAGACTAGAGATCTCTTCAAGAAAATTAGAGATACCAAGGGAACTTTTCATGCAAAGATGGGCTTGATAAAGGACAGAAATAGTATGGACCTAACAGAAGCAGAAGATATTAAGAAGAGGTGGCAAGAATACACAGAAGAACCGTACAAAAAAGAGCTTCAAGACCCAGATAATCATGATGGTGTAATCACTCACCTAGAGCCAGACATCCTGGAATGTGAAGGCAAGTGGGCCTTAGAAAGCATCACTACAAACAAAGCTAGTGGAGGTGATGGAATTCCAGTGGAGCTCTTTCAAATCCTGAAAGATGATGCTGTGAAAGTGCTGCACTCAATATGCCAGCTAATTTGGAAAACTCAGCAGTGGCCACAGGACTGGAAAAGGTCAGTTTTCATTTCAATCCCAAAGAAAGGCAATGAGAAAGAATGCTCAAACTACTGCACAATTGTACTCATCTCACATGCTAGTAAAGTAATGCTCAAAATTCTCCAAGCCAGGGTTCAGCAATACGTGAACCGTGAACTTCCTGATGTTCAAGCTGGTTTTAGAAAAGGGAGAGGAACCAGAGATCAAATTGCCAACATCTGCTGGATCATCAAAAAAGCAAGAGAATTCCAGAAAAACATCTATTTCTGCTTTATTGACTATGCCAAAGC
>SJYT01074211.1:95593-126844 GCA_006410635.1 Cephalophus harveyi | reverse complement strand
AGACTCTGATGCTGGGAGGGATTGGGGGCAGGAAGAGAAGGGGACGACCGAGGATGAGATGGCTGGATGGCATCACTGACTCAATGGACGTGAGTCTGAGTGAACTCCAAGAGATGGTAATGAACAGGGAGGCCTGGCGTGCTACGATTCATGCGGTAGCAAAGAGTCGGACATGACTGAGCGACTGAACTGAACTGAACCCAATAGGTCTAGAGAACATTTGGGCAAGTAACAATAAATGTAATTGTTGGATGCTCTGGTGAGAGTATGTTTAGTTCTGTAAGAAACCACCAAACTGTCTTCCAAAGTGGTTGTGCCATTTTGCATTCCCATCGGCAGTAGTGAGAGCCCCTGTTGTTCCGTAACCTCACTAGCACTTGACATGGCAGTGTTCCAGATCTGGGCCATTCTAATAGGTGAATAGTGATGTCTCATTGTTGTTTTAATTTGCATTTCCCTGATGACACATGATGTGGAGCATTTTTCCATACGCTTATTTGCCATCTGTATATCTTCTTTCATGAGGTGTCCGTTGAGGTCTTCGGCCCATTTTTTAAATTGTGTTGCTGGTTTCCTTATCCTTGTATTCAGTTGTGTCCAACTCTGTGTGGCCCTATGGACTGTAGCCTGCTAGTCTCTTCTGTCCACGGGATTCTCTAGGCAAGAACATTGGAGTAGGTTGCCATGCCCTCCTCCAGGGCATTTTCCTGACCTTGAGTTGTACATAATTTTTGATTGCCTGGCTACCTTGACTTCAAATTTTCTCAAATCTTAAATATAAAGATATGTGTCTTTAGAGCCGGCTTTCTTACCTCTAGAAGCTGCTGTTAAAGAACACTAATTAGGCATTTGCAAAATATGGACAGCCACAGAACTTAAAAATAACAGAAAGGGAGAAGGAAGAGATAGATGAGAGAAGAACTTTTTAGAGTCCAGAAAGTGCTTGAACCTCTAAAGTTGCAAAGTATCAATATTTAGTGGGTATTCATGTGCACTTATCTTGAGAAATAGACTATAGTTTTGCATCAGAGTCTTATGGGATTTTTCAAATCACAAAAGATTAAATAAACCCACTGTTGGCAAGAGAAATTAGAATAAATAGCATTTTATTTCCAGACGATAGAATTAACAATAATTTATTGAACACATTTTGAGATTGGCACTGTTCTAAGCATTTTTGTGGGAATTGTCGTTTAATTTTCAAAGCAACAATTATTACTATCTTTAATTGACAAATTCGGAGACTGCTAGTGGCTCTGGGTCATGTGCCTTGTCAGTGGCAGAGAGAGAGATATGCCCAAAGCTGCCCTCTTAACCACTATGCCATATTCCCTTCAGTCTTAAACTTAATTTTACTTTACCCATCTCAGTCTTCGTTAATAATTTTGGTTAAAAAAATAGTTTTTAAATTTAGCTCCCGGGCAGTCACACACTGGCCAGCTCTCAGATTTCTGGCAGGGTGACCCAGTTTGCACATCACAAATATAACTGAAGACATAACTAGATACTTAGATACATTTTCATCATTGTGCAGTCTTACTAATGGGTTGGCCTCAGACTTCAAGTGGAAAAGTTGTGCTTGTTCTCACGGGCAGGCATTTCCCAAGTTCTATTCAACTACTGAATTCTGCTCATTAGGTTAATGAAAAGCAAATTTGCAGTCCCCTGTAAAGCATTCCAGCAATGATAAATTCATATGGAAATTTATCAGTTCTTATTTAAGTAGTTGGAAACTTCCAGAAATTGTCCTGTTGTATGATGAGAGTTCACTTGCTGAGGATAACCCTGAAAATCTGTCCCGTTTCCAGAGATCCTTTTTCAGAGAGATATTTCAATGAGGACTTTAAGTTGATTGTCCCAAATGTGATGAGTGACAGGCCATCTTGACTGAGCACTGGTATGTGTGGTGGGTTTACGATCTTCCCGAAGCTAATGATAAATCAGTGTCAGGCACTTTAGCTGGAGAGTTCAGTTCTCCACTCACCTTTCATCTCTGAGTGGTTGCTGTGCATGCATGGCATTTACATTTGCAAAGTGCCTTTGTCCTCCAAATATCACAGTCGATGCAGGCACGTTTTATGATTGCTAGTTAGGGGAGCCTGGTAGGCTGCAGTCCATGGGGTCGCTGAGTCAGACCTGACTGAGCAACTTCACTTTCACTTTTCACTTTCATGCACTGGAGAAGGAAATGGCAACCCACTCCAGTGTTCTTGCCTGGAGAATCCCAGGGATGGCGGAGCCCAATGGGCTGCTGTCTGTGGGGTCGCACAGAGTCGGACACGACTGAAGTGACTTAGCAGCAGCAGCAGTTCAAAGGTGGAGAGACTGACAGGGTGATGGAGTGGGGAGTGGCTAACCAGGGTGCCTAGCACCTGTGAAGCAGTCACAGGGGTCCTTCATCTGACTTCTTCATAGGCCTTTTTATTTTTGTTCTTTTCCCCTTTTCTTCTTCTCTGATTTTTTGCCTTTCATGCTTCCTAGTAATAACTCACAAATATGACTTAAATTACAGAAAGCAGCACATAGCATAGTGCTTAAGAGAAGGGACTCAGGAGTCTGACTCTAGCCCAGCTGAAGGGACCTCGGGCAAGAAACTCGACTGTAAAATGGGACTAGTAGGACAGCTCTTCCAGAGCCTGTATGAGGATTTTAATTTAGTTAGAGCTGTTATTTTTGTTACTGTCATTAGAAACGAAACATGAGGCAGAAACAATTAACTGTTTATCTCTATGAGACAGACCATAGGCTTTGGGCTTTTTGTTAATGGAGAAATGACTGAGGTCTGGAGCAACCTGGGGTGTCTTCAGAGGCCTGGGGACATTTGACCTGGCTGCAAGGGATGGCTGAATTTGAATAAGCAGATATGAAAGGGAAGGAACTGTGAAACTGCAGTGATTTTAAACAGACACTTTAAATTCTCAAGCATGTCTTCCATAAAAGTAGAGTCTAATTCAGCTCCCCCAAGAAGATGGACTGGCCTTGCTGTTTTTCTTATAATAAGTAGAATGTGAGACTACCTGACTTTTGATACGAAAATAGAAAATGTGATTCAGTTTGTCTGTTGCTCTGTTATCTATCTACCTACCAACCTATCACCTTTAGAGCCCTGAGCTACCTTGTAAGAAGTCAGGCTACCATAAAGCGAACATGGGGCCACATAGGGAGAGCAAAGAGCTAGAGACGCCTGCTCAAGGATCTCCAGATGCTCCAGTCTTCCCAGCTCTGGCATGAGATATGTGAGCGAGCCTTCAGATAATTCAGTCCCAGCCACCATCTGACAGTAGCTGTGTGAGAGACCCTGAGCAAGAACTGCCTAGCAGATCCCAGTTAACTGCTAGATCTGAGAAATAAACTGTTATTTTAAGTCAATAAATTTGAGAGTAATTTATTACTTAACCACAGTAACTGGAACTAGAACCAACGACATTAAGACGTGTATAAGCCAAAGCAACTTATAATGAAATAGCAGAATGACAAAGCCAGCAATATTCAGTTTAAATAGGTTAATTTACTTTGATGGATGATCGTTTGCAAGCCAAACTGATGTTGATGTCATTAAAAGGTGAATGCCACAGCACAACCCTGGAGGCTCAGACAGTAAAGAATCTGCCTGCAGTACTGGAGACCTGGGTTTGATCCCTGGTTTGGGAAGATCCCCTGGAGAGGGGAATGTCTACCCACTCCAGTATTCTGGCCTGGAGAAGTCCATGGACAGAGGAGTCTGGCAGGCTACAATTTACACAAAAATTGAAACCTCTTTAGGGGATTATTCACCACATGAGATGTATTAGGGAACTTGACTGGACTGGAAAGTGGGGAGATACACTCAGATAGTTCTAAGCAAGAAGTTTAGCTGAAGCGGAATAGAGTGGCATTTGGCCCCAATGGTCAGCATCTAGAGTCTGAACTATTGACTTGTAGTCATTATTGGTTCCTGTGTAGGGCAGTGACATGATGAATGCCCTATTTCAAGATTCATCTCACAGTGGTAGGTGTATGATGAATTAAACAGATGTGCGGCTAGAGTCAGGAAGACTGGCTTACAGTTTCTTCCGCTAAACTAACTCTAGCCCTTAAAAATAAAGCCATGTTCACCAAGTTCTCATTGAGTATGTGGTACCCTACTGGGCTCTTTGAAAAATGCAGTATAGGTTGTGAATTGGATTTAGTTTCAACACTCAAAGATTTATGGTGTTCTTTCTTCCACTCCTGTCTGTCATTGATAGATGAACAACCTTGGCCAAACCATTCATGTTCAAAGGCTGTCTCTTATACACATCTAGATGTGTATAAGAGACAGAGTTTATACTTTTCAGAGTACACTTAAGTGTTACATCAGTCTTATAAGAGAACATTTAAACTGTTGTAAATACTTGTAAAAAGGAGATAGCAATGTTACTTTTTTATTGGACAAACTATATTATAACAGCATTCATGGAAATTTTGAAATGAATAAAAACCCTCAATATTTCACAGCTACCAAATATCAACATTTTGTTTTCCATATTTCATATTTCTTGTATATTTATTTCCAATATATGTACATATGTATATTCATTTACAACATGTAGTATAGATGTATTGTTGTATTTTGCTTTTTCTCCACATAAATGTTAGCACTTTCATGTTATTCTATACAGATCATAAGCACAATTTTATAATAGCCAATCAAATTGATATCTTACAATTTAGTTAATCTCTGTACTGTTTGAAGCCCATCTATACGTGTAACATATTTCCTTCCTTTCTTGTAGCATGGAAAAAGAAATACAAAGCATCAGGAATGGAATTATTGAACCAAAAAAGAAGAAATACTTTAATTTCCTCTAAAATAACTTATTAAGTGTTCTTTTTCAAAATTGGGAGATACTATGTGTTTCAGAAGAGGCAAATTTTGAAAACTCTGTACCGACAGATCCCTTCACTAAAACTCTCAGCGTCTGACACCTGGTTTTCTTTGCCTTAGCAGCAGGGAAGGGAGCAGGCATTGCTTTCTGAGGCCACCCCATGGTGTCTTTGGACAGTATCACTTGGAAATCAGGGCTTGTTGACTGAGTTAAGCAAACAGGTGACGCCGTGGCTCTGGTAAAGGCTGCTATAAAGTCCAGCCTTAGCCCTTTGGTGACCTCAGACAGATATCGGTTTGAGAAAATCTTCAGTTCTAGTCAAACAAGGTTAAGCTAGTGTGTTAATGTGCAGGGAGTTCTGCTTTAGGAATGACCTGAAGTTTATCTGCCTACTTGTATTAATCATTTAGGGACAGCTGCTGGAAGCACAGTGCCGGACTGGGGGTGACAACCATCTGGAGCCAGTAAACAAGGTTTCCAGTGCCAGGGAACATGCCGGAGCAGAGTGATAGTGTTCCACCCTCCCAAAGCAGGGTTTTTTCCCTTTCTTTTAAGTTACCTTCTTAAAGATCAGAAGCTATGATCTGGGAGAGTGTGCAGTTCAGATAGTCCAAAGTCCCTGAACTCTGCCACACAGAGCCCTGAACTGCCATCAGAGAATTCAGATGAGATCATGATGCAGCAAATTCTCTCCTGTCCGCCGTGGTTTCAGTACTTATTGAACTGTTTTGTAAACAGTGCAAATATTAACTTTTTCTGGTGTGCTGAGCAGGATTAGGTAATACTGAAACAGTAATGACAGTCACTGAAAGCTGGATTTAGTCAGGTAAATGATAAAAAGATTTATTTTGTTTTTGATGGGGGTATAGAAATGTCTGCCTTGAGGAAGAAGCAGACAGACACATAGCTTAACAGTGATGCTCAACCCTGGCTGACTGCAGAATTCCCCCAATACAGAAAATGGTGTTACCCACATCAACTGAATCTGAAATTTCTGTGTCTGTGGGGTGGGGGTGAGGGTGAGTGAGCATCTGGAATTTTAAATCCTGAATCAAAATTGAGGATCACTGTTCTTACACTGGAGCAAAAAGTGTCTGAGCTATGAATTACAATGAATGCTGAAGTTACCTATGTATGCATGTTATTTTAGTATCATCACCATCATTATTGCTGTTCACAGAAATCCTGCCCCTTGCATTCTCAGCGCTAGTTCCTCCTCTGCAGCTCCCAGTGTTTATTTCTCCTCAAGTTTCCCCCATACCACAATGCAGATTTGGCAGGCACAACCTATAATCTCATCCACAACACTAGATACAGAATCCGTGACTTTGAAAATTCTGACTCCTTCTTGGAGAAGGGAAAAGCACAATCCTTGCCAAAGGTGGAGGCCAAATATGGAGTTTCCAAAACTCAGAGAAGCTGGAGGGCGTTCTGGAAAAAGCAGCTAGGAAGACTGAAAATCATAGCTATAGAAATGGAAGGAAACAGAGTGTTTCTTCATCTTACAGGCGAGGGAACTGAGAACAGAGGGGCTGGAACATGTTCAGACTCACACACAGGCAGGAGAGTGGGATGGCTGGGTCTGGAACTCCGGCCTCCTAGCTCCCTTTACGCACATGGAGGGGTGGGGCGGGGACTTAAGGATGTCCTCCCCCCTTTAACTGCGGAGCCAGCTTGGCTGAAATCTGTTTTACATAAGAGGCTTTTAGGAAGGATTGAAAACCACAGCATGCTAGAGCCCATTGATGGTTCTGGTTTCAGTCACCATATTTTTCGCAGGTTCTGCTAATCCAACAAAGCTTATTTACAGAATATTTAGCAGGGAAGTTTCCAGTTCTTCACATACACACATACACACCTACACATACACACACACACATACCTACACACACACACCCCCTCCCTCTCCTTCAGAGACTCCAAACCATAACTCTAGAGATCAATCGCTGAGTCAACCCCTTTAACTTGCTAAAGGGCCAAAGATTGCTGGGTCTTTGGAATATAAGAAGTCAACCTCTTTGTGTCTCTGTGCATGGACATTTTTCCAGGCTTATAACAAACAGCCTGATTCTTCACTGTATGATCTCTACAAAATTCTCTTTTCAAATTGTGTATAGATATGCAAAACTCTAGCCATAACCACTCTAAAAGCAAAAACAATCACAACAGTTTTCTATGTGCTCATGTAGCCCGCAAGGATTGTATCATTAATTCTCATAATGACTCTGGTACATTAGCTCCATTTTGCAGATGAAGTTAACTGAGGAGAGGTTATTATCTACTGAGGAGATCTGTACCCAGATCACCCTGATTCCAAGGCTGTGCCCTTAATCACTCAGACCAAAACATGCTTCATCCCATAAACAATTGTTATAAATTCATTTTTTATTTGGCTGAAGCACATAAAAAATCACTATATTTTCTTTTTAGATCATCTTCAAATATCAGCAACCTCAGATATGCAGATGATATCACTCTAGTGGCAGAAAATGAAGAGGAACTAAAGAACCTCTTGATGAAGGTGAAAGAGGAAGTGAAAAAGCTGACTTAAGACTCAACATTAAAAAAAACAAAGGTCATGGTATCTGGTCCCATCACTTCATGGCAAATAGAAGGGAATAAAGTGGAAACAGTGACAGATTTTATTTTCTTGGGCTCCCAAATCACTGCAGACAGTAACTGCAGCCATGAAATTAAAAGATGCTTGGTCCTTGGAAGGAAAGCTATGGCAAACCTAGACACTGTATTAAAAAGCAAAGACATCACTTTGCCAACCAAAGTTCATATAGTCAAAGCTACAGTTTTTCCAATAGTCAGTACGGATGTGAGAGTTGGACCATAACGAAGACTGCACACTGAAGAACTGATGTTTTCAAACTGTAGTGCTGGAGAAGACTCTTCAGTGTCCCTTGGACTGCAAGGAGAGCAAACCAATCAATCCTAAAGGAAATAAACCCTGAATTTGGAAGGACTGATGCTGAAGCTCCAATACTTTAGCCACCTGATGTGAAGAGCTGACTTTGGAAAAGATCCTGATGCTGGGAAGGATTGAAAGCAAAAGGAGAAGAGGGTGGCAGAGGATGAGATGGTTGGATGGCATCACCGATTTAACGGACAGAATTTGAGCAAACTCTGGGACATAGTAAAGGACAGGGAAGCCTGGATTGCTGCAGCCCATGGAGTTGTAAAGAATCAGACACGAGTTAGTGACTGAACAACAGCAAATAGAAGCATCTTGTCCCACCTCTTATTATCTGAAGACCTGCACGGTGTATTATTTTGAGAACAGCTAGAACAGCCATGAGCCTACAAACGTTGGAATCTGCACCCAGAGCATAGGAAAGTGGTAAGGCCCCAGAGATGGATGCGGGTATCACCAGCATCTGCTATTTCATTTACTAATATACTGGACAGTGCTAAGCACCACAGCTACAAAGTAAGAATAAGCTTTCTGTCTTGGAGGAATTCAGTCTTGTGGGAAAGCCAGACTTAAACATGCAAAATTTCAATATAACAAATACTCAGTTAGCACGATGCATAAGGCACGTTTTAAACACAGAGATGAGTCAGTAAATCCAGCCTGTGACAAAGGGGTGGGCAGAGAAGCTTAACTCAAGGGCATGACCCATATGCTAAGTCTGGATGGAGAAGGGTGAGCTAGCCTGAGAGATGGAGAAGGGTGAGCTAGGCTGACAGAAGATGGTTGAGGAGCTGGTGGGAAAAGGTGTTGCAGGCAGAAGAAGTAGCACAAAGAGTGGGGCAAAGTCTGGAACAACACAGAGGGTGCAAGGAGCAATGAGCAGGTCCACGTATTAGAATGCAGAACTGGAGGCTGGCAGGAGGTTGGTGAGCACACACCGGCAGCCTAATGGGTTATGCGGAGTTTGGAATTCTTTGTAGACAGTGGGAAGTCATGTATGAATCTTAACCTCACGAGTGACATGATCAGATTTGCCATTTAGGCTGATCACCCTAACCAGCTATCAGCTGTTTTCTGCTGTTACCACTGATTCTCACACATACGACATTCTCCCAAGAGTTTATCTAGTGGTTATGGCCGCATTTTTTTGCCTACTAAGAAAACATGTTAGAAAGTGCAAATTGAGAAGATATTATTATGGGGATATTAAAAATTGGAAAACTGGCCACAGTTCTTGACCCCTCCCCCTGGAAACCACATTCTTTATAAAATGACTTTGCTGCTGCCTCTCTCAACACATGGAGTCTATTTCCCCCACACTCTGAATCTGGACTGAGTGTGCCTTGCTTTTGGAGTTAAACATGACCATCAGACCCTTTCCTAGACCTCCGGAGGCCACGCACACTTCTGCTCTCTCCCTTGGATCCCTAACTCCCCTGTGTGAGCTGTAGGGTGAGATACTATGTCACCAGCCCTGAGTCAACCATGTCGTCCACCCAGAACCTCAGATACAAGAAACCCAAGCCAAGGCTTTAGTTGACTCGCAGAAGATCACAGACACATTTATGTGCTTCGTGGAAGCAACTTTGCTCAGCCATGAGCTAAATAAATGGTCATTGTTTCAGGCTGCTAAGTGTTGGGGTGGATGCTTATTCTACAAAAACTATGTGAAAGGTGGGGTAATCTTGTATTCAATCTTTCAAAGAGTAAATCATTTGCAAGCCTTAACGCTTTATCCATGATAAATAACAAAGACTCTGAACATGTCGGGATGTTGCAACACAATGACAAAGCATGATAAAAAGAGTTTCTCTGAGTATGCCTCAGAAAGGCTTCTGCTTCAGGGAAGATGGAGCAGATAATCCTTTGCTCTACTCCCCTGGCAGGTGCAACTAAGACTTCTGGATATTATATTCAAAACAAACAAAACTCTGAAAGGTGGAGAGAGAAGGCAGGCTGGCTAGGGATCACGGGACCTGAGGGAAGATATGATGGTCAGTTTCCTGAATCTCTTTTTTGCCTTGTATATCCCAAATTTGGAGTTAAGGAAGCCAACAATCTAGAAATGTCAACAGACATGGACCAAAATAATCCCGACAAAAACTTGCGCTCTCTAGTCACAGCTACGAGAAAAGAAAGCTTTGCACGGGAAAGAACTTCTAGACAGTACCCATTCTCCTCTAGACAACAGCACAGGAAAAACTGCAGCCCGGCCTCTCATCCCCGCCAATAATGGCTGGGTGGGCAGCCTGGACTTTCACACTTGAGGAGCTGTGATGAGCGCCTGAAAGCCCCTTCTGGGGGGTGGTGTCAGGGAAGGACCATCAAGGCTGAGGCCTTCATCCTACTAGACAATGAGCTGTCTCCATCTCCCATCACGTCCAAGGAGACCACACGGGAGCCTGGACTTGCACCTCCCCTTGGCAGGAAGAAGCCGCCCCCTTCCTCCCCCAGGGATGGTGTCAGAGGAAGCCTAGTGGAGTGAAGCCAAGCTTTCACTATGGTCGGCAATAATGAGTTGTCAACCCTCCCATCCCCGACCCCAGAACTGTCAATGGAACCACACGGGGAGCTGAACGGCCATCTCTGCCCAGCAGTAATAAGGAGCTCTCCCCCACCCCCCATGGTTGTCAATGAAAGCTGAGTGGGAAACATGAAACTTCTCCTTTCATCTGGGAAATGAGGCAGTGCCCTCACTTTTCATGCTGGGGCAAGGCCAGAAAAAGTCAGTAACAGAAGGTTCAATACAATTCAGAGTCTCATCACATAATATGAAAATTTCCAGGTTGTACTTGAAAATCACTCATCATACCAAGAATCAATCAGAAAAGGTCAGAAGTGGAATGGGAAAAAGACAACATCAGTATCACAGATATGACAGAATTAACTGACAAAGTCTTTAACTCAGTCATGATAAAAATGCCTCAAAGAACAATTATAGCTATGGTTGAAACAAATGTAAAAATAGAAAGCCTCAGCAAAAAAAATAGAAGATATAAAGAAAAGGGGGTGGGTGGAAGAGAAGTGAGTGAGGCTGTAAAAGTTCAGCAGGATGGATCCTGTATCTTGTCTGCATCAATGTCCATGTCCTGCTTGTGATACTGTCCTATAGTTTTGCTAGATGTTGTCATTGGGGGAAACTGGGTTGAGGGCACATGGGATCTCTCTGGATTACTTCTTAAAACTACATGTGAATCTGTAATTATTTCAAAATAAAATTTTTCATTTTAAAACAAGTCTGTCCTTGAAATTCCAGTACTATGTAATGCTCATGGTGCTGCCTGGAAAAAAGTTTTCTGTGATTAAATAAGCTTTGCAAATGCTGAGGGAAACAAACTTTACCAGGTTGTTTTTACTATGGGACTCACCAAAGCCATGCACTTGCATTTTCTATCATAAATAATGAACCCTACTAAGAGAAGATGTAATAAGGCTGTTGTGAGGATTTAACAAGATGCATCATGTACGGGGAATGTAAATTGGCCTAACTGTGGAAAAGAATATGGAGGTGCCTCAAAAAACTAAAATTAGAGTTGTCACATGATCCAGCAATCCTACTCCTGGGCATATATCCAGGCAAAACTATAATTCAAAAGATATACACATCTATGTTCATAGCAGCACTGTTTATCATAGCCAAGACATTGAAACAACCTAAATGTCCACTGACAATTGAACGGATAAAGAAGATGTGGTGTGTGTGTGTATGTATGTATATATATATGTATACACACACATATATATGCATGGTGAAGGTGAAGGTGAAGTCGCTCAGTCGTGTCCGACTCTTTGCGACCCCGTGGACTGTAACCTACTAGGCTTCTCCATCCATGGGATTCTCCAGGCAAGAATACTGGAGTGGATTGCCATTTCCTTCTCCAGGGGATCTTCCCGACCCAGGGATCGAACCCGGGTCTCCCACACTGGAGGCAGACACTTTAACCTCTGAGCCACCAGGGAAGCCCCAATATGCATATGAACATATATACACACACACACATATATATACATACACACAATGGGCTATTACTCAGCTATAAAAAGAATGAAATGTCAGGTGTGGTAATATAGATGGACCTAGAGATTATCAAACTAAGTGAAGTCAGTTAAATAGAGAAAAATACCATATGATATCATGCTAATATATGGAATCTAAAACACAACACAAATGACCCTATCTACAAAACAGAGACAGACTCACGGAGACATAGAGAGCAGACTTGTGGTTGTCATGGGGAGGGGGAGGTCAGAGAGACTGGGAGCTTGGGATTAGCAGATGAAAACTAGTAAATATAGGGTGAATAAACAACAAGGTCCTACTGTATAGTACAGGAAACTGTATTCAATATCCTGTGATAAACCATAATAGAAAAGAATGTGAAAAATAATATACAAGTATAACTGGGTCCCTTTGCTATACAGCAGAAATTAGCAGAGCATTTACAGAGCTCCAGTGGCACAACTGATTAGCATGCGGTACTTATAAAACACAGCATTTTAAATCAACTATACTTTAATAAAATTTAGAGAGAAGATGTGCCATGTAAAAGAGCATATAATATATGACACAAGTGTTAAGATTATTCATTATTATATTTACTCTTTACCATAAATGTATCACATTGGTGGTATTACATTAATTTGAAAAAAATGGAGAGTTGATGGAGGTTTAAGGAATTTACATAACTTAAAAGGCACAGCTAGTAAGAGGCAAAGCCAGGATTAGATCTCAGATTGGACCCCCAAGTATCTGTTATTAATTCTGATGGAGAATTCCTTCTGAAACCATGATTTAAAAACAAACCCAAAACACAACTAAAAGGGAAGGGACAATCTAGGAAAAGTATTTAGAATTATATCAAAGGGTTTCATTTATTGTTATATAAAGGGACTTCATAAATCAATAGCAAACTTTTCCTAATACAACATTGGGCAAATTATTGACATACCAATTCATGATTGTGGCTAAAGGACATCTGAGAATGTTCAAGACTCAAAATGTAATTTTTATAAAAACTTCTAAATTAAATAGACCAATGCCGTTATTCTTTATTTTTTTCCCCAAATGAGAAAGTCATATATCTACTCATAAAATGGCTGTGGTGAAATGGGCATTTTCAAACAGCTGTTGTCATCATTACTAGTATAACTTTCAGTTCAGTTCAGTTCAGTCGCTCAGTCGTGTCCAGCTCTTTGCGACCCCATGAATCGCAGCACGCCAGGCCTCCCTGTCCATCACCAACTCCCGGAGTTCACTCAGACTCACGTCCATCGAGTCAGTGATGCCACCCAGCCATCTCATCTTCTGTCATCCCCTTCTCTTCCTGCCCCCAATCCCTCCCAGCATCAGAGTATAACTTTAGCTGCAGGAAATTTGCCTTAAATTTTTTCCTCTTTTGACTTATTTAATTTCTAAGAATCAATAAAATTAATGAAAAAAATTTAAAAGTGAATCAGATACATAAAGATTTATGTTCAAAGATATTTATCATAGCATTGTTTATATGACCAAAAAAATGTTAGAAGAGCCTTCATAACTGTCAGGAAATGGTTAAAAAATTATGGGACAGGCATATGATTGCCATCATTAACAATTACATTTTAGAAAAGTAGTGATATGGGAAAATGCATATAAGGAAACCTCCAGTTTTATAAAAGCATAATAGGTGTGAGTATAAATATATATATACATATACATATAAAAGAAAATATATGAAAAGGACAAGGGTGTCACTCTCATGAATGATAACTTTCCTTACTATAATTTCTAAAATCTATACAATAGTAAGCCAGGAAAAAACCAGAAATAATTGACTTCCCATCAATTTTTAAACCCAAAATGTCTTTGGTGTGAACACTAGCAAGTTCTTGTTTTAATCAGTACCTTATACTTGGAGCCTGCACACTCTAAAGCAGAATGGGAAGAACTCCTGCCTCAGGGAGTTGTATTTCCAGGGTCGTCGGATGCGGAGCGGAAACAGAAAGCAGGACATCAGGAGAAATGCCCTCCCCTACAGGGAGGGGAGGTTAGTCAGCGGCCAGGATGAAATGTGACAGGACCAGGATTTGGCTCCCCCACCATCGAAGCCGCCCCAGCTCCTTCTGCTCACGCCACCACTGACAGACCCTGCAGTCACACGGGCACCCGCTTACACGTGTGTGCTGCTGCTGCTGCCAAGTCGCTTCAGTCGTGTCCGACTCTATGTGACCCCATAGACGGCAGCCCACCTGGCTCCCCTGTCCCTTGGAT
Organism: Cephalophus harveyi; assembly: GCA_006410635.1. Lineage (NCBI taxonomy): Eukaryota > Metazoa > Chordata > Mammalia > Artiodactyla > Bovidae > Cephalophus > Cephalophus harveyi. The sequence continues at coordinate 112,827 of SJYT01074211.1, read as the reverse complement.
CCTCCAGGCAAGAACACTGGAGTGGGTTTCTTGCATTTCCTTCTCCAATGCATGAAAGTGAAAAGTGAAAGTGAAGTTGCTCAGTCATGTCTGACTCTTAATGACCCCATGGACTGCAGCCCACCAGGCTCCTCCGTCCACGGGATTTTCCAGGCAAGAGTACTGGAGTGGGGTGCCATTGCATTCTCTGACATGTGTGTGAGAAACATCAAATGACTGTCAAAGTGGTTTTTGCCAATTTGTTGAAAGAAGTAATAATAGAATAGTCCTGATGACGTTACATGGTTTGATAGCCAGAGCACACCATTGTCCATACCAAACATTACTTAGATTTTTTTTAAAGAGTAGGGATGCCATGCTTTTCTATTTGCGGTGAAACTGAACAGTATGCTGAGTATGCATTAGATTATTTAGTACTTGGTGCCTAATAGGCAATTTACACTTCACTTGTCTCTTGTCTACAGACCTCTTGGCTTCTTTTCTTTTTTAAAATTATCCCCTTTTATTTATTTTTGGTTGTGCTGGGTCTTCACTGCTGTGAAGGGTTTTCTTTAACTGCAGTGAGAGGGGGCTGCTCTCTAGTTGTGGCGCACTGACTTCTCACTGCAGTGGCTTCCCTTGCACACGCAGGCTTCAGTGGCTGTGGCACGAGGGGCCTTCGGTGGCTGCGGCTCTGAGGCTCCAGAGCGTGGGTTCAGTCTTTGTGTTGCACAGGCTGTCGCTCCACAGCACGCAGGCTCCTCCCAGATCAGGGACTGAACCCACGTGAGCTACCATGGAAGTCCATCTCTTGGTTTCTTTTCCCATGTCTGTTTTCCCTGTTTTCATCATCTCAGGGAAAGGTATTGCTGCTTTTTTTTTTTTTTAAACTTTCAGGTCAATTTTTTAAAATACTATACTTATTTGTCAAAATAAAGATTTTCACATTAAAAAAAATCAACCATATATTTAACTTTCAATCTACAGGTTGTTCTCGTTTCATCACTTTCTTTCATCTCTGACCCTCTCCTGGTATCCACTCCATTCCCAAATACATGCTGAATCCTTCCACTTCTTTCTGCATCATAACCCACTAATCAAAGCCAAGCCAAGTGCATCTGGATCAACATATTTTTCCTCCTAAACAGGTCTCCCTGTTCCCACTCCTGCCTTTCACAATGCATTCTCTGCCTGGCAGTCCATGTGATGTTTTACAAATGTAAATCAGACTGCTTCAGGTCTGCACCTAAAGCTCATCATTAACTCTGGATGAAATTCAGAACAATATCCATATCGCTTACACTGGTATTGATTTTTCACCTGACCTGACCCTGCCAGCCTCTCTCACCTCACCTGGTACCACCCTCCCCTTCGCAGCCACCGCCACAGCCTTCTGACTGTCCTCAATGATGTCAAGTGTGTGGCCAGCATAGGACCTTTGTCCTAGCTCATCCTTCTGTCTCGAACAGTTTCCCCCAAACCTTTCCATCATTCACATGGCTCCAACACCACCTCTTCACTAATTACCTTCATTAACTACCTAATTTAAAGTCACTTCACCCCGTTCTATCTGCTTCACAGCACTCACTATCTTTCAGCAGTATTTTCTTTGTATGTTTAATGTCTGTCTCCTCTATTAATGAAACGTAAGTCCCATGGAGTAGGAATCTGGTCTGTCTTATATCCTACACCCCTAGAATCATGCCTAGTAGATTATTTATTGAATGAATGAACATGTATTTAATCATATAAAATATAGATTTTCTGTTATTGATCTGTTGAGTGGTGAGCCCATAAATTACATAAATATTCTAAAATACATTTCTAAATATTCTAAAAATACCGCAAGACCATTGGAGGGATGAAATGAATCAATACCTGAAAGGCAGTGACTTTTGGGAAGTGCTGCTGCTTGGTCTTGAGAGGACTCAGTGCAGTGGGTGATGGATGGAGACGAGCAGACAGCGTGGGACAGGGCTGGGAGCAGAGGCAAGACCGGGGTGGGGATGGGGAACAATATGAGCAAAGGAGGCTAATGATCCAGCCCAGCAGCCAATGGCCACCAACAAGAGTGTGTGCTTGGTGTGCAAGGCACAGAAAGCGTGATGTAGGAATGGGCTATGGCTTTAGGAACAGCTCTCTGTGCATTGTAGGCTTGAGGCACTTTGCTATCTGTTGCAGGTAGACTTCTGGCTCAGGGAGACAGATAAAGCCCAGAGTGGTAGGAGCTGGAGTGTGAGAAGGGTTACTAACACAGGAACTCAGACTCAAAGAACAAGGGGGGTGCCTGTAATTAGAACTGTACCAGACAGAGCCTGGATCTGCAGGTAAAGGCAGAAGTCCAGCTTTCTTCCCCTGACCCCCTGCAGGTTCTCTGTGTTTCAACAATTTTAACATAGTCAAGAATGTTTCATGAAACAAAATAAAAAGTATCAGTAGTCTGTAGAAGCCTGAGGTCAGAGAAAAACAGAAACAAAACTGGCCCTTTTGCAGTAAAGCATGTGCTTGAGAGAAGAAAGCCACAGAACTTCCTGGAGGCGTCACAGCAAGTTGCTGCTGCTGCTGCTAAGTCGCTTCAGTCGTGTCCGACTCTGTGTGACCCCATAGACGGCAGCCCACCAGGCTCCCCCATCCCTGGGATTCTCCAGGCAAGAACACTGGAGTGGGTTGCCATTTCCTTCTCCAATGCATGAAAGTGAAAAGTGAAAGTGAAGTCACTGAGTCGTGTCCAACTCTCAGCGACCCCATGGACTGCAGCCCGCCAGGCTCCTCCGTCCATGGGATTTTCCAGGCAAGAGTACTGGAGTGGGGTGCCATTGCCTTCTCCATCACAGCAAGTGCCACGAGGCTAAAAACACCTCAGAACGTTGCTTTTAGATATTTATGACCATCTGTAATCCCGTTTCCCAGGTGGCGCTAGTGGTAAAGAACCTGCCTACCAACATAAGAGACAAAAGAGAGGCGGATCAATCCCTGGGTCAGGAAGATCCCCTTGAAGAGGGCATGGCAACCCACTCCAGTATTCTTGCCTGGAGAATCCCCATGGACAGAGGAGCCTATCTGGCTGCAGTCCACAGGGTCCCAGAGTCAGACAAGACTGAAGTGACTTAGCATGCACCCACCTTCAGTTCAGTTCAGTTGCTCAGTTGTGTCTGACTCTTTGCGACCCCATGAATTGCAGCAAGCCAGCCCCTGTCCATCACCTATGAAAAGGCATCCACCTTAGCCCACACATAATCACTGCATAAAGCCCACGGTGTTTCTAGTGGTAAAGAACCTGCCTACCAACATAAGAGACAAAAGAGAGGTGGATCAATCCCTGGGTCAGGAAGATCCCCTTGAAGAGGGCATGGCAACCCACTCCAGTATTCTTGCCTGGAGAATCCCCATGGACAGAGGAGCCTATCTGGCTGCAGTCCACAGGGTCCCAGAGTCAGACAAGACTGAAGTGACTTAGCATGCACCCACCTTCAGTTCAGTTCAGTTGCTCAGTTGTGTCTGACTCTTTGCGACCCCATGAATTGCAGCAAGCCAGCCCCTGTCCATCACCTATGAAAAGGCATCCACCTTAGCCCACACATAATCACTGCATAAAGCCCACGGTGTTATAAAGATCCCATTAGAAAAAACTGTCCCCTTACCTGTGGACCCATCTGTAGATGTGGGCCAGGCACCCCGGCACAGAGTGTTGTTAGGTGAGGGAGGATGGAGGTGAGCCCCCGGATGTCCTGCCCAGTCACTGGGCCCCCAGAGCACAATGCTGGGCAAGGCTTCCTTCAGCTCTTCTTCCAAGGTCTGCAGAGATCCTGGAGCAGAATTCTGAGCTGGGACTGCAGAGTGGAATTACATGGACAGCTTTAAAAATTCCTGAAGCCTGAGTCCTACACCTAGAGATGCTGATAAAACTGGCCTGGTGCAGGCAGAGTCCCCGAGATTTTAAAAACTCCCAGCTGGGTGTAAGGGGTAGCATGGAGACCGGGCCTGGATTGACCACAGAGGGTCAAGAGGGAGGGTCATGGAGGAGGATCTGGACACCAGGTAATAGGGTGACTTCTATTAATTCCCAGCATCAGTGGCTATGAATCTACTGGATCTGCTTTCCTTGTTATTTTAACACACCAGTTCCCAGCACAAATAGCTTTTGTGCATCTTGACATTATTGGTAAATAATTTTAAAAATTGCATGCAGATTTTATTTCATTATTTAAAAGATGAATTTCTACTCTCTTGTTCTTTCATGTGGTAGAATAAGACATTCAAGCTCAGGGCCTGGCTTGGGATCGCGTGCTGCACTAATAATTTTGTTTGGAGCAATGGTGCTTAGTGATGAATAAAGTAAGGCCAGTTAATCCTAAAGGAAATCAGTCCTGAATATTCATTGGAAAGACTGATGCTGAAGCTGAAACTCCAATGATTTGGCCACCTGATGCGAAGAGCTGACTCATTGGAAAAGACCCTGATGCTGGGAAAGATTGAGGGCAGGAGGAGAAGGGGACGACAGACATAGGATGAGATGGTTGGATGGCATCACCGACTAGATGGACATGAGTTTGAGCAAGCTCTGGGAGTTGCTAATGGACAGGGAAGACTGGTGTGCTGCAGTCCATAGGGTCACAAAGTGTCGGACACGACCGAGTGATTTAACTGAACTGAAAGTAGGGCCTGGAATCAGACAGGGACTTTCCAGATGGTTCAGTGATAAAGAACCTACCTGCCAATGCAGAAGACGTGGTTTCGATCCCTGGGTTGGGTAGATTCCCTGGAGAAGGAAATGTCAACCCACTCCAGTATTCTTGCCTGGAAAACCCCATGGACAGAGGAGCCTGGTGGGCTACAGTCCATGGGGTCGCAGAAGAGTTGGACACAACTTATCACTAAACAATAACAAGAATCAGACAGACCAGTGTTAAAATCCCAGCTCTCTTCTTCTGAAATTCACAAGCGAGACTGAAGATCTCCCCTTCAGGATCCCTTTTTCTCTAACCCAAGTGTCTCTAGGACTCAGCCGTCTCTGAGGCCACAGTCATCTCTCTATCTGCACTTTGCCGGCCTAGTGCCTCTATCTGCTTATGTGGCACCTCTGGTCCCTTGAGAAGCCACCACTGCCCACTGCCGCTGGGCATCCCCAGAAGGTGTCTGTCCTGTGCACTACAGCCTGGCGACCATGAGTCTGCTGGAACCTCCTCCCCTCTCTCCTTTCATCCCAAGGGAGTGGCCATCCTCCGTCTGTGGCCTCTGCACTTTAGGCTCCTCTCTCCACACTGTGCCCCCAGCTGACAGGCCACTGCTCTGGACACAGAAGTCCACTCTCACGGTGGTCACGTGCTGGGGTCAGACTGTAATTTTACAGGAATGTAAGAGAAACTGAGACTCTCAGGACAGTGTCCCAAAGCAGGACAGCTGTGTTCTTCCTGGTTTCTCAAGAAACAACTCGCTGTTTTCACTCAGCTTTTTTCTCCTAGGCTCAGACACAGATCCGAAGGGGAGGCAATAGATTCAAGCCACAGCTCTTGTCTTGCATTAGGAGTCCATGTCTGTCCTTCAACTGTCAGGCTATTGTAACAAAAACACCATAAACTGGATGGCTTATAAACAACAGAAATTTGCTTTTCACAGTTCCAGGGATTCTGGGGTTCTGCAGAGGGCCCTCTTTCTGGTTCATAGAAGACTGTCTTTTCATGGTTCTCCTATGGCAAAAGGGGCTAGGGAATTCTGTTTGGCCTCTTTTATAAAGCCACTAATCTCCATCATTAAGGGGACATATACATTCACACCTTAGTGCCAACCCTCTCCAATGGCTACTCAATGGTCTCTTTGAGTACTCATCTTTCCTTATGATAAGTTCTCTCTAAAGAGCTCTTCAAACCTCCCCATACCCCAGATTTCATTATTCCCCTCACCTGGCCTTCAGAAGCCTCCAATATTTCTTAGTTCTATCAATGCACAGAACTAACACTGTTTCCCAGGAGGCTTCTTAAAAAGCTTGTCAAAGGCCCCCGTGAGGCCCATCTGTGCTGCTGATTCAACAGACATGCCCAGGAGATCTGAACCCTATAGTTGTTGTTATTCAGTCGCTAAGTCGTGTATGACTCTCTGCAACCCCATGGACTGTAGCCCACCAGGCTCCTCTGTGCATGTAATTTTCCAGGTGAGAATATTGGAGTGCTGTCATTTCCTTCTGCAGGGGAACTTCCTGACCCAGGGATCGAATCCTACAGTAACAGGCTCCCAAACTTTGCTGTGTCTATATCAAGTGAAAGTTGTTCAGTCATGTCTGACTCTTTGTGACCACATAGACTATACAGTCCATGGAATTCTCCAGGCCAGCACATGGAGGGGGTAGCCTTTCCCTTCTCCAGGGGATCTTCCCAACCCAGGGATTGAACCCAGGTCTCCCACATTGCAGGCGGGTTCTTTACCAGCTAAGCCACAAGGGAAGCCTGTGTCTATATCAAAGTATCTTTTAACTTCTCTCCTTCTGTTCATTTGCTATCTTCTCTCTCTTTTTTTCTTTCTTTTCACATGCTCTTATCAATATTTTAATGCAAAGGGTACATCCTTCTGAGTTTTCTTTCCTTTTTTCTTTTCCATTCTTTGGTGTCAGGTTTGCTAATACACTAAATTTTTGTTGTTTTTTTCATCTTCTTTGCTGTTTCATTAGCATTCTCCTTAATTTCTAAAATCAAGACAGGGAAAAGGAACCAGGCACCAAACTGAATTTTCTTTCCTTTTCACAACAGAAGAATTCCAGCATCTCATAAAAAAAATAAAGGCAGCAACACGTAAGAATATCAATTGAGCAATTTATTTACTTCAGTAGAATTTATCATCTCAGCACTGATAAAAAAAAAAATATGGTTGAACAGAAAACAAGTAAGAGAAATAAATTTTTCCCTCACATACTTTAGAATTTCCAGTGGCATAAGAGTTCCATCTGCCACTTCAAATGTATCACATGGGGTACATTCAAAGTCTGAAACTCCAAAAGCAATGTAATTTAGTACTTAGGAAAAAAAAAGAAACAACTATGTGTCAGAATACTTTTACCAGAGGAACATTCCACATAGATAAAAAGGCAGGCTAAAGATAAAACAGACATTTCAACTGAACAAACATTTAAAGATTTTGGCCCAACAGATCTCTGTTGAGTGGCCAGCTCTGTGTTAGCTACTAGGTTCTTGAACTCAATAGTCAGAGAATTATAAAAATAAGGTCAGTCTTGCTGTCTTTGCTAGGCTTCCAATTTTTTTTTTTTTTTAGGTTTTTAGTCTTTTTTTAAAAAAAAACACTCAAAATTTTTAAAAGTGCAGGAATTTTAATTCATTGGTGAAATATTTCATACCAATTGCAGCATAATCAGACAACAGGGGACAACAATTTTTTATTGTTTCTTCTCCCCTTTCTTCTCCACTAAAAGGCTTCTGAACTGTTTATATGGAAGAAAGGTTCTCAACTGGCACTATTTTTTAACTAGAATTTTATTATGTGTACTATTATCAAACCAGATTAGCCACATCTGTCACATTTGGTCTGTAAATCAAGTTGTTAGTAGAATCGCATTACTGTTCATTGAAAAACACCATTTAGTGTCTTAAATCCCCTCTAAAATCTGTAAAGCTGATTTCTTTGGGCAGACGGGATTTGATAACTCCTGGGGAGCGCGTGCGTGATCCTGTGCGCAGGCGCAGTTGATGGCTCGAAGGAGCTGATTAAAGCAGGGACAAGAGGCGAAATAATGACTTACTTATCCAGACGGAGAATTATCTCCATCCAACACGTTCAGTATCAAAGCGAACTGATTTCACTATCAGATACAGCAGAGCTGGGGAACAGATGATGGTTCCATGGCAAATGTCCTTTTGCTGAATATTCTAGGTGTGGTCAGTAGAACGATTGAAAGATGAGATACAATCTTGAGGCTTTTACGGCACCCAGCTGTTGTGGCTCCTCCAATTTGTTTTGGACTCAGTAGACACCTCTAGTTTCAAAAAAAACCTTTTTAACATTTTTCAACAGACCCAGTCTGAAGTTCTTCTGAACCACTTTGCTGCCTGGCGAAAAACGCCATCCAATACACAAAGATCCGTGAAAACAACCCCGCCCCTCAAATGTGACTCTTTAATTATTCAGCAACATGCTATTTAGTGGCAGATGAAAAACCAAAAGCATTGGAGGGAGAATTGTTTCAGGACTATGAAGCTAAATTGGGAATGCAGATTCATTATGGTTGAAATATCACTGTTGGGATTACTTTTTCCTTTTCTTTAAATCAACCTCATCTTTTCTCTGTCAAATGGTTTCTCTCTTTATCCAAGTGTCTTACCTTCTCCAGTGGAACAAAACAGTAAGCATTATTTTACCAATGACTTATTTTCCCATTATTAATAACCAGGTACATTCCAGGTTGTCTCCAATGTCAGGGTGAAACCCAAAGATTCACAATCTTGTGATCCATCTATCTTTCTCGGCATCTTTGCAGAAAAATAAATGACAAAAACAGTAAAAAATACTGTGACATCAAATTTTTATATCTGCAGTGAAGATGTTTATGGGAGATGCCTCATTGTCCTAGTCACCTTTGAAGTCGTGGCACTGAAGGGGAGGCAAAGAGGTATCTTCTTTAAGGAGCCTCCATTGGGTCTTCTAGGAGGGAAATGTCATATGATACGGTGGTTCTGCCCTGTAACCTTGAGACTGAGACTTGTGAAGGGGAAGCAGAGGGAAAAAGACTCTCTCTTGCCTTTCTCACAGTATCCAGGATGGGCAAGGAATTTATGCTTGCGAGCAGAGGTGGGAGATGTCAGAACTCAGTTCTGGAGAAGTGTAACACTGAGTGAGGCACTCTGACGCCCTTTCTGTTTCAGCTTTCTAACCTCCGTGCCTGGGCTGCCCTGGTGGCTCAGTGGTATGCAGGAGACACAAGTTCAATCCCTGAGTCGGGAAGATCCCCTGGAGAAGGGCATGGCAACCCATTCCAGTATTGTTCCTCCTGAGAAATCCCATGGACAGAGGACCCTGGCAGGCTACAATCCATAGGGTTGCAAAATATTCAGACGTGATTTAGCAACTAAACAACAGCAACCTCTGTGCCTAGCCCAATACAGAGCAAATGGCAAGCATTCAATAAATATTTGTTGAGTTGATTTATATTTTCTTTCTACCCCAATTCTAGGCAACTTGCCCAGGCTTAAAGGTGCACAGTCTCTGTGAGAAGCAATGAGACAAATAAAGCCGCTATGGTAGGAGGACTTTAATAAACAACAACAACAAAAAAATAGGGCTATCAAAGTTGGGAGTTGTATTAGTCAGGATATGTTAGGCTATTCTATGGTAACAAACAACGTCTCCAATCTCAGAGACTTATTAACATAATGAAAACTTATTTCTAACTCATGCAAAGACTAATGCAGATGTTCCTGGTCAGATCATTCTTTTAGGTGACTCTTTTTCAAGTGTTGACACAGAGATCCAGGCTCTTTCCATCTAGTACTTTTATCATCCTCTGTTCCACTGTTGTCTTTCAGTCTATCTTTTCCAACCAGCCAACTGTGGAATGAGACAGACAGTATGGAAAAGGTGTACCCTTGTTTTATTCTGGAAGTTATACATCAATTCTACAACAAATTTTTATTATTGGAAATTATTCCCTTGGTCCCAACCGATATTAGGAACTGGAAAATATAGTTCAGTTATGTACCCAGAGAGAAAAAGGGGTTTGGTGAGTATCTAGCCAGTCTGCCATGAGAACCTGATTAAAAATTACTGATAAAGAGAGTAATATGATAGAGCTTTACTTTACTAGCATGTGAGATGAGTGCAATTGTGCGGTAGTTGGAGCATTCTTTTGCATTGCCTTTCTTTGGGATTGGAATGAAAACTGACCTTTTCCAGTCGTGTGGCCACTGCTGAGTTTTCCAAATTTGCTGGCAGATTGAGTGTAGCACTTTCACAGCATCATCTTTCAGGATTTGAAACAGCTCAACTGGAATTCCATCACCTCCACTAGCTTTGTTCGTAGTGATGCTTTCTAAGGCCCACTTGACTTCACATTCCAAGATGTCTGGCTCTAGATTAGTGATCACATCATCATGATTATCTGGGTCGTGAAGATCTTTTTTGTACAGTTCTTCCATGTATTCTTGCCACCTCTTCTTAATATCTTCTGCTTCTGTTAGGTCCATGCCATTTCTGTCCTTTATCGGGCCCATCCTTGTATGAAATGTTCCCTTGGTATCTCTAATTTTCTTGAAGCGATCTCTAGTCTTTCCCATTCTGTTATTTTCCTCTATTTCTTTGCATTGATCGCTGAAGAAGGCTTTCTTATCTCTTCTTGCTATTCTTTGGAACTCTGCATTCAGGTGCTTATATCTTTCCTTTTCTCCTTTGCTTTTCGCCTCTCTTCTTTTCACAGCTATTTGTAAGGCCTCCCCAGACAGCCATTTTGCTTTTTTGCATTTCTTTTCCATGGGGATGGTCTTGATCCCTGTCTCCCGTACAATGTCACGAACCTCATTCCATAGTTCTGAGCCCATCCTTGCATGAAATGTTCCCTTGGTATCTCTAATTTTCTTGAAGAGATCTCTAGTCTTTCCCATTCTGTTGTTTTCCTCTATTTCTTTGCATTGATCACTGAAGAAGGCTTTCTTATCTCTTCTTGCTATTCTTTGGATCTCTGCATTCAGGTGCTTATATCTTTCCTTTTCTCCTTTGCTTTTCACCTCTCTTCTTTTCACAGCTATTTGTAAGGCCTCCCCAGACAGCCATTTTGCTTTTTTGCATTTCTTTTCCATGGGGATGGTCTTGATCCCTGTCTCCCGTACAATGTCATGAACCTCATTCCACAGTTCATCAGGCACTCTATCAGATCTAGGCCCTTAAATCTATCTCTCACTTCCATTGTATAATCATAAGGGATTTGATTTAGTTCATACCTGAATGGTCTAGCGGTTTTCCCTGCTTTCTTCAATTTGAGTCTGAATTTGGTAATAAGGAGTTCATGATCTGAGGCACAGTCAGCTCCTGGTCTTGTTTTTGTTGACTGTACAGAGCTTCTCCATCTATGGCGGCATAGAATATAATCAATCTGATTTCGGTGTTGACCATCTGCTGATGTCCATGTGTAGAGTCTTCTCTTGTGTTGTTGGAAGAGGGTGTTTGCTATGACCAGTGCATTTTCTTGGCAACCCTGCTTCATTCCATATTCCAAGGCCAAATTTGCCTGTTACTCCAGGTGTTTCTTGACTTCCTACTTTAGCATTCCAGTCCCCTATAATGAAAAGGACATCTTTTTGGGTGTTAGTTCTAAAAGGTCTTGTAGGTCTTCATAAAACAGTTCAACTTCAGCTTCTTCAGCATTACTGGTTGGGGCATAGACTTGGATAACTGTGATATTGAATGGTTTGCCTTGGAGACGAACGAAGATAAAAATTGGAGTTGAGATTCTTCCAAGAAACTGTGAAATCCCAGAAGAGTTACTCTAGAAGTAAATGAAAACTGGGAACAGTCCACTGTTTGTAAGACTAAATGTCATCCTCATACCTCAGTCTCTATGGAATAGGTTGACTCACTCTTACTTCAACTGTCAGCTTAAAGAAAACTAAATCCTCTTTAATGGAGATTACTTCTGCATCTTTTCATACTCAATAGTCAGCATTCAATCAAAGAAATTCCAAGGAGGTGAAAGGACACAAACAAAGGACCAAAAACATCAAGAGGAAAAAACAAAACACAGATAATAGAAATAGATTTATCGGTGATCCAGACCACTGGTGTTATCAGAAATAGACTTTGGAATAACTTATTGAGGCATTCAAGAATTATATGGGAGATGTGGGTTCAACCCCTGGGTCAGGAAGATCCTCTGGAGAAGGGAATGGCAAATCACCCCAGTATTCTTGCCTGGGAAATCCCATGGACAGAGAAGCTTGGTAGGCTATAGTCATAAGGTCACAAAGAGTCAGACATGACTAAGCAACTAAACAACAACAATTATATGGGTGAAAAATACCAATACCAAAATTAACAATTCAACAGTTGAGTTTAATAATAAATAATCCTCAAAGAAAGGATTAGTGACTTAAAGATACCTACATAGAAAACATCCAGAATGAAATACAGAGAGAGAAAATGATGGAAAACACAAAAATGAATATAAAATATATGCAGGTTATGTTTAAATAAAAATAAACAAAAATTTAAAAATGAACAAATTAATACCAGCAATTAGAATTCCTGGAACAAGAACAGAAATAGGAGAGAGACTCAACATTTGAACAGATGCTAGCTGAGATAATACCTAAAAAAGCAGAAAGACACAATACAGATTAGAGAAGCTCTACTAAGAAAAAATTTAAAAAATAAGTACTCACTCAGTTACACCATATTAAAGCTACAGAAATGAAAATAACATCTTAAAAGCAGATATGGAAAAAAGATACATTATCTCTAAGTAAGCAACAGTAAAAGTTAGCTGACTTTACAAATATAGTAATATTTTAATTTTAAAAATTTCACAGAAAGTACTGTTTATATTTCATGTTATATTCAACATTATAAAAGAAGCCCTAGCAACATAATTGAAGAGTTGACTCATTGGAAAAGACTCTGATGCTGGGAGGGATTGGGGGCAGGAGGAGAAAGGGATGACCGAGGATGAGATGGCTGGATGGCATCCCTGACACGATGGATGTGAGTCTGGGTGAACTCCGAGAGATGGTAATGAACAGGGAGGCCTGGTGTGCTGCGATTCATGGGGTCGCAAAGAGTCGGATACGACTGAGCGACTGAACTGATGATAGAGCTAATGGCTGGAGAAGCCAAACCACAGTAATAACGCCAATCTGTCACGGGTCATGAAGACAAGAGGAGGAGCAATCAAACAACAGCAACAAGCCAAGGAGGCAGGGCAGTTCAGGGCAGTGACACTGGGCCATAGCAGGAGCCCAGCAGAAGTGCAGAGTGGGGATGAGAGTGACGGTCTGGGCTAGATAGGTTCTGGATCTCCAAGGAGAACCACCTGGAGATATTCCTAGGAGAACAAAGCTACTTGGAGGGGCTTGGTTTAGACAGGCGTCCTTGTGAGAACCAGACACAGAGACTACTCTAATCATACATATATTGCTTCTAACCTGTGAGCTCCAGGAAGGTGACACTTATTAGTCATAACTCACATAGCATCAAACATACATATAAACATACTAGTAATTTTCATTTACTGAGCACCTGTTTTCCAGGCATTTTATGTATACCATCTCTAATTCTTACAATAGCCTTGCAATGTACTAATTTTCCTTGATAGTGGTACCTACATCTATGTTCATATTTTCTATGATATATGTGCACATATACTAAAATGCCTTTTATGAGGAAGTGTAGCTACTGACACAAACCACCCTAATACAGAGTGTTTTAAGAAGAACTCGTTAACTATATAATCCAGCAATTCCACTCCTGGGCATATACCCAGACAAAACTATAATTCAAAAAGGTAACATGCACCCCTGTGTTCATAGCAGCAGTATTTACAGTAGGCAAGACATGGAAACAATCTAAGCACAAGGCATCTTGAGATCTGGGCTTAGAACTGGGACACCACCACTTCTGCCATGTTGGCCAAAGAGAGTCACAAGACAAGCCCAAGTTCAAGAGTGGGGAAATAAAATCTCCTCTTGAAGAGCTAAAACATCACTTTGCAAAGGGCCTGGATATGAGAAGAGGCAGCAAACTGGGGCCATTTTTGCAATCAATTACCCACATCTAATATCTTAGATATTTTCCCACTAATATAAAGTAGATAACATGTGTGCTTAAAATGTGGTTTTATTAATTGGTGGAATAGCACAGGAGTCTTTCAGAAAGTGTATGTTTTCCAGTCCCTCTCATCTGAAAAGTGCTAGATAGACAATATATTCAATGGATAACTACCTTTTTTATTTAGGGAGTCAGGGCACGAAAATACCCAAGTCCAGGCACCAGATCCATCTAAATAGAAACTGGCTTTGCAGTAGAAGATCTTAAAAAGGCAAGATAAAATTGAAAATTTGACTTCCTGTAGGCCTGGCAAAGAAGTGGGGAGGGCAGGGGAAGAAGCTGTGAATGTGTGATGAGCAGCTGGCTTTTATTTTTAAACACATATTACTGTTACCCAGATTTTTTTTTTTTTCTAGAAAAATGAAAAGAGACTTATAAAGAATTCTGACACCCAGGAATATCATTTCCAGGAGATGCTAAGGAGATTGGCATGGTCTTCTCAAAACAAAGTCTTCTCTTTGTAATTTGTTTGTTTAGTCTACAGAAAGGGAAAAATAAATGAAAAATAAGTGCTGAAAGGTGAAAAATGCTATTGATTGTTGGTAGGTCCTCAAGAGATATTTGAAATGCCTGAATCAAGCTTTATTCACTATTACAACAGATTGTCCTTTCAGGAAGTTCAGTTTTGATGTTCGTGAGTTTGAGAATGTATATCTCATACTCCTGTGATATTAAAGGTCTTTGTTCAGTGGGAATACTTCAGAACCATTGGTGGTAACCAGGCTGCTCCAATATTATTTTTAGGTCCAAACTTAGGAGTAAACTAAGAGCAAAACATGAAGAAAGCTACAGGGAGAGCCAACCAAATGCACCCTTTTCTTCTGAGGCCACTTGATAGTGAATTTAGAAATGATAAGCCAATTGATACATAACCAAATTGCTTTGTAGGTTTATGGACAACTTGTGGAACTAATTTCTATAAACTCTCACCAAAGATTGCAAAGCAAAAAGCCAAACCAATAAACAGACAGACCAAAAAAACCATGCACAGGACCAGTAAGATAATATAAATGACTAAAGCATACAGGGCATAAGGAGTAGTGATGATTATGGTGAACATTTAAGGGGACTGATAAAAACTTAAACCAGACAAAAAACATTGTGTGAACCGAACAAAGCAAGTCTGTGGGTCAGATCTGATCTGCGCTACACCGATTTGTGACTTCTATTCCAGACAAGGCAGGATCAAGAGAAAACGAGATACTTCTAACCATAACTTCTTGGGCCAAACTATCACAAGGATAAAGATACTTTTTCAGCTCCTTTCTACTCTCTCCTTTGGAAAGTTAAGGTAATATGACAAAATTATGTGCCATTCTCAAGAAGCACCATTCATTGTGATTATCACAATGAAATGAATAAATAAGATTCTCACAATCTGAGATTCACCTTGAATTTTCTCTGTATATTGAGAAATGCAGAAACAAGTGTGTGAGGATGACAAAGATTCTAAACACTGTATTTTCTTTGGAAACATATATGTTTCAAAAGAAATTAGACAATTTAGACAAAAGCTATTTTTCCTTATTTCAATAGGACTTAAAGAACGTATTGTGAAGTCTGAATATATTTGGGACCTGACAGGGCTTAGTGTGTGTGCAGTGTCAGTTTAAATTGACAGCAGAGAAGCACAGAAGACACTGACATTGATTTATATGTTCCCAAGTAAAACAACCTGAAATATAAAGAAAACCCTTATTTTCCCCAATTAAAAAAAATCACAAAAGACTTAACTAGATCACAGTATCCCAGAGTGCATCATTGTTATTTCCATTTAAGTTATTGGAGAATTAGTGCTTTTTGATTCTGTGAATAATGGCTGTCATTGAAAATGTTACCGCAAGAACCAAGTACCCATTTGTATAACATCAGTTCTCTTGTCATGTTGTTCGTGTTTATGTTTGATCTCCATAACATTAATATGCACTACTTTGCTTTTTAAAGACCTACAAAGACCTATTTAAAGATTTATAAAAGACTTATACAGATGTATAAAAGATGTTCTATAGACAATCAATATCACTGATTGCAATTGTAAGATAATACCCTGAAACAAACAACTAAATCTGTAGTAAATATTTTTGCTTTTTGTCTTAGACTCTACCAGAGGACTTCCAGATTTTTCAGAATCACTCAAAAACAGCATTGATGGAGATCTTTTAGGCCAATGTGCCTTCCCAAACAGCACCTAGCTGTTCAAATAAAGTTAATGAAAGAGCGTCCCAAATATGAGATACTTTGCAGGGACTTGACTATGACTGCTGCTCTATAAAGGATACTTTCGAAAAATAAAACACCCTGGTTTATAATAGGCACATATAAAAATCAAACGATTTCAATGCCATTTAGTCGCTGAGATGAGACCAAAGAGACGGAGGTGGGAAAACAGTTCTTAATATCCAACCATATCTCTTAACAATCTTCTCTTCTACTCTCTGCCACTGTTTGCCACACAGGCAGCCACTCTATTAATCTAGCTGCATCCCCAGCTGCCCACTGCAAAATTCTTTCCCCACATGCACTTGGTACAGCATCTCCCACACACAGAGGTGGCACAGTGGCTGACAATCTGTTTCTTTTTCTCCCATCCACGCTTTCCTCTCCCCTCCACATGGCTCCTCTATTCTCTCTCCACCCCCAGTTCCAACCCAGGGCCTCCATTTATGCTCCCCACAAAGACACTCTGGGAAGTATGGTGTAGTGTCTCATGCTGATTATTTTTCTTAGGAAAATCAGTCCATTATCCAGATTCTGCACCAAAAAGGAAAGTCCAGGTGCTGGCATACCCACAAAGCAAGACTCCTTCCCTTTCAAAAAGCAAAGAGAAGGGAGAAAGGCCTTGTGTTCATTAATCGTTTTGATTCCAGTGATGCTTGAATAGACACGTCCTGTCCTGTGTGCAGCCCTGGGGAATTGCATAACAGTGCCAAGGAAGTTACAAGCCCCTGCATGGCAGTAAAAACGTGATCCTTGTCAGACACAATGTTAACGTCCTCTCAAGTCCCAGACACTTATTGTTTCATCTGATCTGGTCATATTTCCTTCCAGAATTTTTGAACTGGAAAGAAAATTTAATCTTCTCATGCTCTGGTATATAAGATGAGAAATCAATTGCTTGAAGATTAACATTATATAAGAAAGCCTTCCTCAGTGATCAATGCAAAGAAAGAGAGGAAAACAATAGAATGGGAAAGACTAGAGATCTCTTCAAGAAAATTAGAGATACCAAGGGAACATTTCATGCAAAGATGGGTACAATAAAGGACAGAAATGATATGGACCTAACAGAAGCAGAAGATATTAAGAAGAGGTAGCAAGAATACACAGAAGAACTATACAAAAAAGATCTTCATGACCCAGATAACCATGCTGGTGTGATCACTTACTTACCTAGAGTCAGACATCCTGGAGTGCAAAGTCTAGTGGGCCTTAGGAAGCATCACAAG
>SJYT01074211.1:50960-95549 GCA_006410635.1 Cephalophus harveyi | reverse complement strand
GGCTCCAAAATCACTGCTGATGGTGACTGCAGCCATGAAATTAAAAGACGCTTGCTCCTTGGAAGAAAAGTTATGACCAACCTAGACAGCATATTAAAAAGCAGAGACATTACTTTGCCAACAAAGGTCCATCTAGTCAAAGCTTTGGTTTTTCCAGTAGTCATGTATGGATGTGAGAGTTGGACTATAAAGAAATCTGAGCATGGAAGAATTGATGCTTTTGAACTGTGGTGTTGGAGAAGACTCTTGAGAGTCCCTTGGACTGCAAGGAGATCCAACCAGTCCATCCTAAAGGAGATCAGTCCTAGGTGTTCATTGGAAGGACTGATGCTGAAACTCCAATACTTTGGCCAGCTGGTGAGAAGAACTGACTCATTAGAAAAGATCTTGAATCTTGGAAAGATTGAAGGTAGGAGGAGAAGGGGATGACAGAGGACGAGATGATTGGATGGCATCACTGACTTAATGGACATGAGTTTGAGCAAGCTCCAGGTCTGGTGTTCTGCAGTTCATGGGATCACAAAGAGTCAGACATGACTGCACAACAAAATCACCTTACATTTACCAAGAAGAGGAAACAATGAGATTTAGTGGCTCTGTTAGATTTTGAGTGGAATGAGAATAATATTTTTAAATTATAGACTTTCCATCTATAATCTTTTCAGACAATTTACCTAATTTAGTGACTTCAGAGACCCACCATTCCTGTGTGTCATAAACTTTGTCAAGGCTTTGTGTTTCTTCTATCTCCTATGATTCTTTCAGAATTTTCCACAGTTGATTGTGATCCACACAGTCAAAGGCTTTGGCATAGTCAATAAAGCAGAAGTAGATGTTTTTCTGGAACTCTCTTGCTTTTTCCATGATCCAGCGGATGTTGGCAATTTGATCTCTGGTTCCTCTGCCTTTTCTAAAGCCAGCTTGAACATCAGGGAGTTCACGGTTCACGTATTGCTGAAGCCTGGCTATAGGATCCATGACAATTTTGCTCACATGCCTGGTGTCTTGGTGGGGACCACTGGAAGGTTGAACTCCATTGCACCCTCTCACCTCTATGTAAACTCCGATCCTCTCCATATAGCTTTTCCAGGGTCATTGAATCTTTTACATGACAGACAGTTCAAGGTTTCAAAAGTGAGTGTTCCAAGAGACTGAAAGATATCTGCCAGTCTCTGAAGGACTGATCCAGCAAAGGGCACATTGCCATTTCTACCATATTCTGGTGGTCAAAGCAATGATGGGTTTTTAAAATGAAGATTCATAGAGCCACAATTTGATGGTGACAGGGTAAAAAAAACAAAACCCCACAAATGTGACTATCTCTAATCCACCAGACTTTTCTTTATCAGCAGCTATGCCTAGAAGACTCAGCATAACTGATTTCTTCCACAGCAGGAGCTGGCAAACATAGCCCAGACACCAAATCCAGCCCACCGGCTTTTGCAAACAAAGCTTTACTGGAGCACAATCACACTCATTCATTTCTATATTGTCTATGGCTGTTTTCACACCACAAATGCAGAGTTGAGTAGCTGTGACAGAGACCATATGGCCCACAAAGCCTAAAATATTTACTATCTGGCCCTTTACAGAAAGTTTGCCAACTCCTGTTCTATAGCATAGAGAGAACCCAGTTATGACAGAGAGAGTAAAAAACATACTCTTTCCAGCCCTGCCTGGTCATTTGTGAGGCAGAGATACAGTGGTGGTGGTGGTGGGGAGCTTGGAGGTGGCCATGTCCCTGGGAGCAGCTTGGAGACTTTATGACCAAGAAGAAAAAAACAAAACAAAACAAAACAGATCTGGAACTAGACACACTCTTGGTGGCCACCAGTCTAGAGACTGGACCAGAGGCCTCAGTCTCCAGTAGAAAAATGCAGAGCTCGCCCTGTGGATATAGGCCCTCAGGTCATGCCAAATGCACACTCCCACCCTCTCCCTAAGAAAAGCCAGAGGAGGGGAAAGTTGAGTCATCTAAGGGAATAAGAGAGATGGCTTAAACTCAGTGAGTTGTGCTGCCATCCACTGTAGCAAGTTCAGACCTTGTATTTGAACCCCAGTCCCCTACTTCATCTCTGAACTAATCAATAAGAACTGAAGAAGGTCATTATTTATGGGCATTAAATAAACTACATTGTTTTGCATACCTGAAGGTACAGTATAAATTTTACACCCTGTAGCAATGAAAGTCTATGAATTTCTTATATTCTCTTAAGTGAAACCCGTATTGTAAGTCTTAACATTGCCAGGCCTTAACATCAAACTTCTAATAGGACTGGAATGAACCTCCTTCTTAAAAGACGGAGGACATTCCTGTGGTAGGTCATAAAGTGCAGTTTATGAGCAGTTTGGCCTACTTCCACTGTGGTTTGGATTGATAGTGACCTTGGCTAATGTAGAATAATATAATGTTGAAAGGAAGCCACTAAGACCAGGTTCCTCCCAAGAAAATAACAGTGAAGTTAATTCAGATGACTCCCCCGCAAAGTTTCTGCCTCCAACCCAGCAACACTACCACTCTGTTCTATATCTTAAAGGGTGTGGGGGCATTTTTCCTACCTGCTAATAAATAAGTCATTGGCTATTAGAAAGCAAAGCTGAAGGAGTAGTTTTTAGCTGCTGAGTTCAAGTGCAAAGGTGTGATTGTATGACTTTCTCCAGCTGGGACCCTGGCATGGTTGGTTGTAGCTGCCTAGGGAAGGGGGATCCTGAGTTTGAAAATAAGGACAACCTTTCTCTTGGAGATTCTCTCTCTTTTTATGAAGTACAGACAATGTCACCCAGAAAAACAGCGATTAGTAGGCGAAGTGTCTATTTTAAACCAAATTTTAAGATAGGCTGCCTATTGCTGTGTAACAAACCAGGCCCGTTGCAGTTTGTTGTGCCCTGAAACATATCAATTTTTTTTTTTTTTAATCTCTCATGATGTCCCTGGGTCAACTGAGCTCAATGTGGGGGTTCTCTAGCTCCATATGATGTCATCTGGAGTTATGGTCATCTGAAGCCTCATCCGATTTTGGAAAATCCAAGATGGTGCTGAATCCTCTGTGGCGGCTGTCAGCCTGAGCACCCAGGTTTTCTCCCACCTCATCTCTCTGTGTGGCTGGAGTTTTTCAAAGCATATTCCAAGTGGGAAAATTCCAAGTGCAAGCATCCAGGAGGAAGGGAGTGGAAGTTCCAATCTCTTAAGGTCTGGACTTAGAAGTCCCAAAATTTCATATCTGTCACATTTCACTACTCAGAGCCATCACAGGACCAGCTCAGGTTCAAGAGGAGGAACAGCCCTTCTTTGGATGTCAGGAGTGGCATGGGTATATAGGGAGGGGGGTATTGCTGGGGGCTGTGTTAAGGCTCTCCAGAGAAACAAGAGTCAATGCTGTGGGATGGGGGAAAGGAAAGGGAGAGAGAGAGGGGAAGAGAATGAGAGAAAGAGAGGAGATATTTATTTTTAAAGACTTGGTTCACACAATTGTAGAGGCTAACAAGTCTAAAGTCTATGGGCTAGGCCAGTAAACTGGAAACCTAGAGTAGAATTGCAGTTTGAGTCTGAAAGCAGTCTATGGTAGAATTTTTCCTTGCTTGGGTTTCCTAAGCAAAAGGTCAGTCTTTTGCTATTAAGACCTTCAACTGATTAAGTAGGGCCCACCCACACTATGAAGAGCAATCTGCTTTACTCAAAGTCCACTGATTTACATGTTGTTTGCTAACTCACTTCAGTCATATCTGACTCTTTGCAACCTTATGGACCATAGCCTGCCAGGCTCCTCTATCCAAAGGATTCTCCAGGCAAGAATACAGGAGTGGGTTGCCATGACCCCCTCCAGGGAATCTTCCCAACCCAAGGATTGAACCTGCTTCTCTTACATCTTCTGCATTGGCAGGAGGGTTCTTTACCACTAGTGCCACCTGGGAAGCCCAATTTATATGTTGCTGCTGCTACTGCTGCTGCTAAGTCGCTTCAGTCGTGTCTGACTCTGTGCGATCCCAGAGACGGCAGCCCACCAGGCTCCCCCATCCTTGGGATTCTCCAGGCAAGAACACTGGAGTGGGTTGCCATTTCCTTCTTGTTAACCTCATCCAAAAATCATTTTCACAGCAACATCTAGAACAATCATATCATGGCCCAGCCAAGAGCCATATAAAATTAACCATCACAGGGACCAATCTTTTGACCTGGTTACCAAAATAGGTCAAGATTCTTTCTGTCCACACCCTTTTGGATCATCCCCTCCTCATGTCCTTCCAACCCCATTGCTTCTCTGTATTTTCCTTTCTCTTCTTTTATTCCTTTTGGACTCCATCCAGGGTCCTCTTCTCTACCTCAGCCTCCTGTTCTGTGATCCCATCTCTCTTCTGCTTTATTTTCTGTAGACATCAAAGTTAATGAAATATTTTTCAGTCTCGGCTCTTATGCAGGGATGCCTCATTTGTTTTGTGCTCAAGGAATAAAATATTCTAAGGACTGTGGTCAGTGAGGTGGAAGGAGCAGCAGGTGAGGGAACAGACCCTGATACTGCAGGATGTGACTGGTGACTTCACTTCACAGACCCTGAACTTCCCCTCTCTCTTTTAGATTGAGCATTCTATGCTCCTCATCTGCCTATCTGTTGGAAGAGACCAGGGGGGCCCAAGGTTCCCCCTCTTCTCCCAGGCACCATATGTTCTCTGCAACAATGGCCATCTGGAGATAAGGATGTTTTTGTTTTGCTTTGTTTTTAAAAAAGCAGAAATTTCTGAGTTGATAGGAAGAGAGAATGGCACCTTGTCTTTATAGTGCGAAAAAATATATTTCTAACAGGTGGAACTTGGAGGGTGCCAGTCAGATCTTTGTGGGTAAACAACTCCCACAGTGTATCTGTAGGAGTGTGGGTTACCCTCTGAGCTAAGCGGAAACCATCTCACAAAACTTGCATTCCACTTTTTTACCCAATGCCTGGCTGTGGGAGAAAGGCAAAGCAAGTATATCCATTTTTCTTTCAATCTCTAAAAGCTTTTCCAATGTTTATACTTTGACTTGGGGAGATTCTTTTAAGTTTTTTCCTCTTTCTGAGAATGGGTATTAACACACACACAAGTTCAACAAGCTGTTGAAGAGAAAGACCACTTCTAACAACCAGTAGAAGAGCAAGCATATTTTTGGGTGTCTGAGAGAGAGATAACAGGGAGTGGAAACTCAGAGTCAGAAAAACTGGGTTTAAAAATACCTATGAAAAGTGAAATGTTAGTCATTTAGCCATGTTCGACTCTTTGCGGCCCTGTGGACTGTAGTTCACCAGGCTTCTCTGTTCATGGAATTCCCCAGGCAAGAATACTGGAGTGGATTGCCATTTCCTTAACCAGGGAATCTTTCTGACCCAGGGATCAAACCTGGATCTTCTTCATTGCAGGCAGAACCTTTACTGTCTGAGCCACTAGGGAAGCCCCCAAGACACCTATAGGAGTCTCTATGGATATGTATATAAATGCAGAGACAGAGTTCCATGAGGATAATTATCTAATATAAACATGTTACATTGGTGGGGGGTGGATGTATTGGTATGGTGAGTGGGGATTTCATATTTTATTTCACATATTTCTGTGTTGTTTTAATATCTCATACCACACAAAGGTTCATGTTTTCCTTTAATTTTTAAAAGTTGTGAAATAGAGCATATATTAGTTTACTAGAGTTGCTGTAATAAACTTCCTCAAGCTGGGTGGCTTAAACAAGAGACACTTATTGTCTCACAGTTCTGGGGCTAGAAAGCCAAGGTCAAGGTATTGGCAGGGTTCATTCCTGCTGAGGGTTTCAAGAGAAAATCTGTTCTGTGCCTTTGCCTAATTTCTGCTGGTTTGCTGGCAGTTTTGTCATTCCTTGGCTTATAGAAGCATTGCTGTCATCTCTGCCCTCATCTTTACATGGCATGTCTGTGTCCAAGTTTCCCCTTCTTATGAGGACACTAGTTATTTTGGATCAGGAACTCACGCTACCCTGGTACGACCTCATCTTAAATAATTACATCTGTAACAACCCTATTTCAAAATGAGGTCACATTCTGAGGTGTGGGGAAGAAGGTGGGAGGGACTGCAACATATGAACTTTGGATGGAAGACAATTAAGTCCAAAACAGAGCATAAAAAACTGCCTTGTAATAGCTTTTTGATTAAAGGCAATTTTTGAAAGAATTGCGGTTGGCACCTTGTTTGGCATAAACTCCAGTAGGACTGTATCCAGTCCTTATCCTAAGCTTCCCTTTTGCATCTATACAGTGAGGTCAAGAATATCTGCCTTTATTACCACCACAGTGTTGTGTTAAGGGTCAAAGGACAAAATGAACACCCAAGAGCGTTATGCTCTGAAAAGGT
This sequence comes from Cephalophus harveyi, assembly GCA_006410635.1. NCBI lineage: Eukaryota > Metazoa > Chordata > Mammalia > Artiodactyla > Bovidae > Cephalophus > Cephalophus harveyi. The sequence continues at coordinate 89,204 of SJYT01074211.1, read as the reverse complement.
CTATGTTAAGGGGGGCTGATGGAGGTTCAATCAGGGGAGCACAGGTGCTCACATACTGTGACTGAAGCTGAGATGTCTAGCCTCAGGAAGCATGTACCCTGAACAGCGAAGAGAAGCAGATATGCGTCCAGCCCTTGAGACCAAGAGATGACAGATGTCACATCTAGCTTTCCCTCCAAACTGTAAAATGCCATTATAAATGAACCTGTGGGGAGGGAGAGCAGACACAAAGTTTGGGTTTTGAAGGCTTTAATTCAGTGCACAGAATAATCCTTTTCATTTGAGTAGGTCTTTATTTTGTGAACTTCAAAATTCAATAAAAGGGATTCATGAAAGTCAAGGGGAAATAGATTTGTGATTGTGGTTTATAGCAACAGTTCTTAACCTTATCTGGGTCACAAATTCTTTGGAGAATCTGTTTTTCAGAAAATCCCATGGATGCTTACATCAGAAAAAAAGGCATCTAGAAAATTCTGCATGTAATTTCAAGGAGTTCATGAACCTCAGTTTCAGAATCTCTGATTTGAATAAAAGTTCATAAGATAGAAGACACCTGATTACTCAAAGAATGCTCAAAAAGGGGATTACTTTAGAAGAAGTCAAATTCTTACTGCTTCAATTAAAAAAGAATTCCTCCTCATTCTCAGTAATCGGTGGAATTTCAAGTACTTTCTATACATCCCATCACTATTTGAGCCTGTGGTGTCCTGAGAGCACAACTTTTGTGACCTTGAACTGAGGTGTTCCAAGAGGCAACCTGCCAGGTGACTCTCAATTAACTTCCAGTGACGGTACTGATGGTTGGAACAGTGACACTGTCACTTGAGTTTTGCCTTAGGGAAGAAGTGCCCAGCAGTACAAAAGCAGCCTATTTGAATTTCAGAAGTTTAGACCCTGCAGGTCTGAGAGAGTATCTGATAATGTAAGGGTGTGGATTCCCAAGAGGAAGCATAGAATTGCATCACTGGAGGAGAAAAGAGGAGTGCTTAGAATGTGAGGGTTCCTAAGCTAGGAGACTTGGGGATTTGTTTCTCTCCCCACTAGGATGAAGAAATAAAACTTCCAGATGGATTTAGGGAGCTGATAACAGGGCAGGTCTGTGGCCTCATTCCCAGGTGTATCTATTTTAAGAGATGGGTCTGAAGAATCTCATCCTCAGCGTGATGCAGAAATGGGTTGGTTTGCATGAATCAAAGAGTGGCCCAGAGGTGGTGAAGGATCTTAAGCAGATCCACAAGATATCCTGCTGCAGAAGCAGAAAAGTTTTCCTGAGCTTGTGAGGACACTGGAGGGCTTAGAGTGAGCTGGACCTGGAGGGGTTTGTAGGGGGAACTGCAGAACAACCCTCAACACATGTGACTGATGGCCAAAGGTCAGAGGGAAACTGGGTGTCTCTCCAAGGGCAGAAGGTAGAATGACCCAAGTGGGACCTTGGCAGTATATACACCTTTCTCATCTCATCCTCCACCCCCAGCTCAGATGCAACCCTGGATATACTGAATGACTGAGATGAAGAGAACTCCAAACAGAAACAGAAAGTAAGTTTAGCTATATGTATACATAAAAGTTTCATTTCTTACTTTTGTTGGAATTCAGGACATGCAGTCCTAAAATATGGTACCTTAGCATATTAAATATTTTAATTTGAAGGAATTTTTAACAAATAGCATAAACAAGAAGACCACTCTTGACTTCTCTCCCCTTGCCTTCTTCCCTGAAATAGGTCATAAAACTCCCAAGTGAAAGGCAGCCCTCTGGCCATCAGGCCCTCTAGTACCACTGACACAAGGCTGTGTTTGCAGCAGATTTTACAGATGGCTTTGGGAGGGAATACAAAGAGGAACTACAGTACAGACAGCAACTCACAATTGGCTGTTAGCCATTCATCAGCCGTCCCAACTCCCAGGATGCCTTGCTGACCTTGGCTTTCTCTGCCCTCCTCTCCCTCTCACCCCCTACCATGATATCCCTGGGATGACCTTTCTTCTTTTTCTCTTTTCTTTCCAAAGCAATGTAGCACTTTGTTCTGATTTCTTCTTTTATATTTTGCTTGGGAGCCTCATTTTTCATAACTAAATGGGCAATCAAGAACAACAAAAGGTCCTCCTTGAGAGCTTTTCCATCATCAGAATTTGAAACAACAGTTGTTTTTTTGCTGTTGCCCACCATACGTCAGTCCTTCTCCAGTGAGAATACATGGGCACAAAACCCACCCTGATATGGGGGAGAGTAGTTGATAACTGTTCCACTGCCCTCCGGCCCAGCCATCATCGACACTTTCTAGCCACTCGTGAATGGTGTGAGTGAGCAGCTGTCCCACAGCCAGTGTGTTCATTTTGGCTGTTTCCTGTATTCATCCAGAGGCTGCAGACAGATTGGTTTTGCAACAATCCACAATCATCATTCAAACACCCTAAACAAACTGGCAGCCAACCAAGTTTGGTCTTTTCACACATACAAACAGAGCCCACACACATCCTTCCGCGCAAAGAACTGTGTACCTGAGCTCCTGAACTGTGGGAAAAAAAAAAAAAAAAAAAGTGCTAAGAGAGGAGAAACCCTAGATAAAAGATAGCTGAAAATAGCAATCACACGAAGCAGGGGAACTGCTGAGAATACCAATAGCAAAACCAAGTCAACAGTAATCACCAACATAAACAAGTTGGCCTTACTCCCTTCTCACAGATTTCATATCTTATAGGCTGCAGCCCATCACTTGGGCTGGAAGGAATGCAGGGAAAAATCGAACATGCTGTTCCCTTTAAAATCATCTGGTTTAATTTTAAGAATGATTCTAGGTAAGGGAGAAAGCCAGGTTTACTTGGGAATATTGGTACAGTTCTGACACTCTGAAACAACTGGGGTAGAATGGACAGAAAGCACCCACTCTCAACCCTCACAGCAGCCAGGGTCACACCTGTGGGCGGAAAGGGTGAACACGGGGCTGCCTCAAATGATCTCTCGGCAGCAGCCTGTGAAACCAGCAGTACGGGTCGTGGGAATCAATTCTTCTCGGCCAGCGAGCTGAGCCCTTGCTGTGTCTTCAGCACAAGGTGAGATCCTTTTAAGACGACCTGCAGACACGACAGTCCCTGCGCCAAGAGGCTCCACTGTTTATTTCCTTGGGTGGTTACTGTCTTTCAAATAGGACTTTCCAGGTGGTACTAGTGGTAAAGAACCTGCCTGCCAATGCAGGAGACATAAAAGACACAGGTTCAATCCCTGAGTCAGGAAGATCCCCTGGAGGAGGGCATGGTAACCCACTCCAGTATTCTTGCATGAGGAATCTCATGGACAGAGCAGCCTCGCAGGCTATGGTCATAGGGTTGCAAAGAGTCAGACACGCAACTTAGCACGCACACATACCTGTCTTTGAAATAGGACATTTGCTCTCAAAGCCTGTTTTGCAAAGTATACATATAAACAAATTTCCATCTTTTGAATGCACTGATGTAATTGGCTTATTCAATTAGGCAGCCAAATTGGCTTATGAAATTAAAGGAGATCATTGTTCAGAGAGGAGGGGCAAATTTTGACACACAGATGGGAGAGGAAGAGAGGAGGAGTAGTAGTACTTTTCACAAGTGGATGCTTAATTGACCTTCCCAATAAGGTGCATCTGTACCATGGAGTCTTGCCTGGAGAATCCCAGGGATGGGGGAGCCTGGTGGGCTGCCGTCTATGGGGTTATACAGAGTTAGACACGACTGAAGCGACTTAGCAGCAGCAGCGGCATACCATGGAGTGCAGTGTAGCTGTAGGAAGAACGAGATCTTTCTCAATGTACTGTCAGGAGAGATCTCCAGGATATATTGTTGAGTTTAAAAAAAAAAAAGAGCAGCACAGTTTTTGAGTATACTAGCATTTGTGAGGAAAGGGGAGAAAATAAGATAATATATTTGTTTATAATTTTATTTGCACAAGATATACTGCAATAGTATATAAATCTCAATAAAAATGGTAACTCACAGTGGGCAGGAGAGGGGTATGATGGGATAGGGAAAGGAATAAATGGAGATAAGGATGAAAGTGAGCCTTCTTCTGTCTGTCTTATAGTGTCTGTCTGTCTGTCTGTCTTCTTCTTCTATCTGTCTTATAGTGCTTTGGTTTTTGAACTATGTGACTATATTAGCCATTAAAATCCATAAATAATTTAAATAAAGCAAAGTAATTAATAAATATGCCATCCCCTTTGCCACCTACTTAACTCCTTTTTTTGTCTGTTAAGGCTCAACTCAAAGGCCACCATGTTGATTTATTCACTAATACACATAAAAACCCACTGCATGCTAGCTGCTGGGCCAGGTGCCTGCCAGGCCCTGGGGGTGTTCTGGTGAGCAGAGCACACACACCTCTGCCTTCAGGATGCTAGAAGTTTGTCTGGGAGCTATATCACTAAAAAAAAAAATCACCTGCTATGGGAGAAGACTCTGGAAAAGACTCTGGAGTTTCCTTGAACCCTCGTACCCTTGGCCTGGCATTCCCCAGCACTGTGCTCTGCAATCCCAAACAAGGTAGTCCCTCCCTTGATTGGATTTCCTACCTGTTGGTCTGGTCAGTCTCTCCTGCATTGTGAGTCCCTGTAAGGTGGGAGCCCATACATATACCTCTCCAGGCCCTTAAAGCCCACTTCATGGTGTGTGGTGGGCACCTGATGAACACTGTTTGAATGGACAGATGGTTGAGATGCTTCCCAGAGTGGGACTCCTAGAGGCAGCAAGAGGAGAACAGGTGCCTAGGAGGGAAGAAGAAGGGCTCCTAGCAGTGGACAGTGACTGCAAAGGCTCTGGAGGAGCCGGAGGAAATAAAGACTTCCAGGCTCTCGTCGTCTTAATCAGGTGGTCTAAACAGGAATGGGTTGCCCTGTCAACCTCTATCCAGGAGCTGGGTCCCTCCCTAAAACCCAGAACTGATCACTTTGAACCTAGAATACCAGGCAAATAGAGTCCAGGCAAAACACCCGTGTATGTCCCAGCTCAGCAGGTTTTCCAGGGTCATCACGGCTCACTCTCTGTGGACATTAAGATTAAATACAGTAAATACACATGAGGTCAAGTTCATGACACAGTGTATGAAATATCAAGAAATGGAGATTACTAGTCAGAGATTTACCTACTGCACTCTGCCTGAATAGATTCTTAACCTGACCAAGTCCAGACACAACCTCTGATTTCAAATGTGTCAACATAAAACATTTACTAGGAAAAAAAACTTCAAGCTTTGAGTCTTCCTTAGTTATAAATCACTTTCTGGGGTCAATTTTAAAACTAACTTGTGATGATTTGCCTCTGGTCTGCAATGCAGGAAACCTGGGTTTGATCCCTGGGTTGGGAAGATCCACTGGAGAAGGGAAAGACTACCCACTCCAGTATTCTGGCCTGGAGAATTCCATGGACTGTAGAGTCCATGGGGTCGTAAAGAGCTTGACATGACTGAGCAACTTTCACTTTCACTTTTTCCTATTCACAGCAGCACCTGGCAGTGGACAATTCTCCCAGCTCAGTCATCAAAGCAAACCCTACACTCAGAGATGGTTCCTGCCCTATAAGCATTTATATATTTGACTTTGCTTGTCATGTCGATTCACAGAGGGAGGCCAGCCAATGGGGATGATCTCCTCTCTGTTTTAATTACTATAGGCCCAGAGATGAATGAAAGTCCTTGGCGAGCGGACACATAGGGCCAGGGTCACCAAAGAAAGGTTGCCTGAACTGTCAGCTTTGTCTCTGGACTTGATAAGCCTCAGGCTGAGTGGAAAAAAAAGTCACCAAGCTTGGTCAGCAGCCCGGGGTGGAGGTGGGGGCCGCTGGAATCAGCATTAAGCTAATGAGACAGAGACAAATTAAAACTGTTTTCAGGATCAACAGCTGTCCTTGGGCCTCCTGCTCAGAACTGGCTTTCTGATTTCCAGGGGCTGCTGCAGGTATAGGTCTTGGAGGAGAGAGAAAATGAGGTTTGACTGCAGAGGGAGCGTGGCAGGGTGGGGCTCTCAGAAGCTGTCTCTCTGTTCCTGAATTCTACATGAGAGCCGAGGAACAGTGACAGACTGGAGACAATAGGAGGGCGACTTGATCCCAAACAGAAGAGAGTAAATCGGGAAACTGGAAAACACAGCTGCAAGATAGACAGAAATCTCAGACAAGGTGACAAATGAGTGATCTGAGAGAAAGAAAATGAATCCAGTAAGAGGTAGAAAAAGGCAGAAAAGGAAGCACATAGGTGGTTTCACATGGATGAGGGGATGCAGAATTTGACAGAGGAGGAAACATACGAAAGATATTGAACACAGAAAATGAGATGGGGAGCGTATATACATATCTTTTCTTCTTAATAAAAAGAACATATATAATATAGAGCGTTAAAAATCCTGTATAATTTCCACCTACATAGCTTCCTTCAAAATAACCACTGCTAATAGTCTGGCGATTGTTCTGCCAGGTTTTCCTCGTTTCTGGCACAGTCGGAAGTGTAGAGAGGAATGGGTGAAGGGAAGGGAGAGTGGGGAGAGCACGGTGGGGAGGCATATGGATGGGCTGATGTGGCCAGAGCTGCCAGGGCCTCGCCAGGTCCTCAGAGCAGCCTGATGGCCATCCTGGGCAGGCCGACAGCTCTGGCCCCAGGGGGCAGAGCAGAGGGCACTCTCTCCAGAGAGCCTGTTGGAGGCTCCTGGGGCAAGATGGAAGCACAGGAGAGCCAATGCCCCAGGAGCAAGCTTCACCAACTCAGGATGGGCCATGGGGCATGGTTATTTGGCCTCTTCCTCCCCCAGGGGGAACATTCTGAGTGTGTTCCCCACAGTTTGTCAAAGTGTCCTCTGTGGGATTCGACTGTGATACCCCTAGTGGTAACCTGCTCATTAATACACCTTTTACTATTTTCTTTCTCCCTTGTCTCACTTTCCCACTACCAAAACCAAACAAAGCCCAAACTGAACAAAGAAACACCACCAAACTATGTGTATACAAATCTTTGCTTCAGAGTCTGCTTTGGAGAAAACCAAAGCTGATATGGAACAGAAGGCACCAGCAGTGGGACGGGGCAGTGGACAGACTGTGATCCATTTGGGAGGCAGCCTGGACACGATTCACCCAGCAAAGGGCAAGGAGAGGGCTGAGGAAGAGGGGGTACCACAGTCGGCTGAGAAATAAGTCTCAACCTTAACTCTTTCTTAAAAAGTGTAATTCATGACATCACTTTATGGCTTTACTACAGATGGTGTGAATAAAAAGCTGAGAGAATGGATAGTAGAACTTAGAGATAGGTGGAGAAGGAATTTAGGCTCAAGATTGCAGGGAAAGAAAGTATAAAATGAGCAAACAGCAAAAAGGTACATGAGAATTAATTGCAGGAAGAAGCAAATGAGAGAAAAGTGACATGAATGAGTGAATGGGAAAATGAGATGAAAAAATGGATGAGGAGTGAGGAAATGTAATAAAAGAGATGGGGAACAAAGTAGTGGAGAGAAAAGATTACACAGTAAATTAGAAATGTTCATTTTATGGGCAAGGAAATGAGGAAATGGACGGGAATATTAAGAAAATTAATCCTGGTAACCAAAGCTGTGGGAAAATGTATAATGAATGAATAAATGAGTAGAAAGAGTGGATGAAGGAATGTGAAACTGAAAAGAAAGACCCCAAATGACTGGGTGATTGAGACCGTGAAAATGACCATAGAGAGGAAATAAGCACCTTAAAAATGGACATAAAATTAAGGAATGAAGGAATATCCAATGAGAAATTAGTAGAAGGATAAAAAAAAAATAGAGGTCTTCTGTGAAGGAATGAATACTTCCTTCCAAACTTTAATCAAAACCTCTTGTAAGGTTCTAAAGTTTTCCGCTGGATCTGCCTGCTGTTTTTCCCTCCAGCTGGATCCACATGGCTGGAGAGCCCTGGCAGAGAGAAGAGCCAGCAACTGTGGAGCCAAAGAGAAACAGCAGCCAGGGAAGCACAAGAAAAAAATCACTGAATTGCAGAGAAGCAGCCAAAGATACTCTCCACACTTAAAGGTCCTCCAATAAAAATGAAAACCCTAAGCCTTATATTCAGCTACATCATTTTTACTTGTCTTAAAATCAACATGTTTTCTTCTCAAATATTAATCATAAGAAGAATTAACTAGATAAGCAGATCTTGTTGTGATTATTAGAAGACCATTAAATAAAGTAATAATTGTGGTCGATTCTGAAATATCTCCCAAGATCTTTTTAGTTTGGCATTTAGCCATCCATCCTGCTAAAACTCTATTTCTCAGTCTCCCTTCTCCCAGGTATGGTCATGTGACATGTGGACCAATAGAGTCTGAGCAGAATTAAAGTCCATCACTACTGGGTCTTGCCTTTAAGAGAACTGGCTATGAATTCCACTTTCTTTCTTCATTTTTGCTGTCTGAGAAATGGTGAACCCAGCAATGAAAGCCATATGTTAAGAGGGTGGCAGACGCAGCACAGCCAAGCCAAGCGAAGCATTCCTATCAGATCTGCATCATGTATATCTGGACTTTATGGGAGAGGGAAATCCTCTCTTAAGTGACTATATTTTAAGGTTTTATTGTTACATCAGTTTAGCCAGTATTCCAACTAATACATTAGCTGATCTTGAATTTAAAGTTGCCACTCTCTGCTTATTACCATAGCTTTAGCACATGCTACACACACACACTCACACACACACATACACACATGCACACACACACACGCATGCACACACAGCATTACTGGTCTAGAAGTAGGAATGGACTTATTCACATTCTTGTGGGATCTTCCTTACGGCCATTAAAACATGTTTAAACTTAACTACCTTTCTCACTTTCTCTATTTCAGGAAGACTCTCCAGATTAAGACTGAGACCCATGTCTCCAAAACAGCACACCTTGGCAATGTGCTCTGAACCCTGAGAGAATTAACCTTATACTACATATTGACTTGTGGAACAGACTGCTGCTTAAGACTTAGCAGTAGAGATTTCAGAACCAAAAAATCCAGGGTTCTCATTTCAGTTCCACCACTTGCTAGTTCTGTGACCTTGGGAAAGTTACTTATTTCTCTGTACCTCAGTTGCATCATTTGTAAAGTTGGGTAATAATGCCAACCTCATAGCTGTGGTGAGAGCAAAACAGACATAAAAGAAATTATTTGCTATGATTACTTTTGTCATTAGCACTTTGCCAGCTCCAGAGTTGTCTGCAGAGCAGCCTGAGCATGTAACATCCCCGTTTGACATCAAAAAATGTTAAAGCCCACACTGGCTCCTCAGAAGAGGATCCAAGGTCTGCTATTTCCACAGATGCATAATTTCATTTATTAAAGATGAATTTTCCCTCAGGTTTTATCTTAAAATGTGTCTTCGAAGCACCAAGATGAAGAACTTCACTGTAACCCCTATAATGCTAACTATAATCCTCATTATTAATAAGCACTTATGAAGAGCCTGAAGCAGAAATACAATTAAGTTAGGTCAAATAAATTAAGAAAGATTTGAAGTAGCTTCCACAGGTCACCCAGTTAGTGTGTGAAGCTGAAGTAAGGACCTTGGCAGTTTGGTTCTGGAATCCTGCTCTTAACTTTTTGGCGATCTCAGATTCACTGCACATTTTACTCAGGATCTAAGCTTGCCCCAGGCTCAGTCTTTGCCTTGTTAGAGCACCGATCCCAGGAGAGGAATTTGATTAGCCCATATTGGGTCTGATGGTCTGCCTTTGGTGCTATCGGCTGTGACCACAGGGCTGGGTCACTTGATACAGCTTGATTTTCCTTTTTTTAAAATATATAAAGCAGGTGAGAAAACACATTTTTAATGGGGAAATTTAAAATATAATAACTGAGCACAATTTTGGTAACAAGTTTATAAATGAGAAAAGGATTTTTGGAGGGCAATGACATTTCACTTAATTGGGGTTCAAAGTTAGGTTCCTGTCATCAAATCAATTGCATATATTCATCTATCAGAAGGCGTTATGAGTGGGAGTAGTTTTAAGTAGAGAGCGCTTTAAGCACACAGCCACCCCCAAATCTATCTTCTAGAGCCAAAATGTGCAAATGAAACTTAGATTGGTGATCAGGTAAGACAGTAAGTTGACCAGTTCATTGGACTAGGTCATGGTGAGAGGTGCAGAATTGGCTGCCATGTTACATATGTCAGGCCGTGGAGCCCGTAAAAGCCAATTACAGTGTTTGGAGGAGAGAACACGGAGAACACAGGACCTACAAAACAGAAGAACGGACGTGAACAGAAGAGGGTCCCATTAAGGAGACCGGGAGCTGCGGTAGCAAGTGCTCCAGAGCGGTCAAGAAAGCAAAGGACCCCGGACTGTCCTCTGGATCTGACAACTAGAAGGTCTGGCAACTTTCATGGGAGTAAATTTAGGGGAAAATCAGCACGGACAGCAAAGGGCTGACCAGAGCCCTGGCTGACCAGAAGGCAAGGCAGGAGACCCAGTGACATAACTATTCAAGCTCAGTTTGGAAGAAGAGAGTCACAGACAGAGGTAGAGGTGAAGGGAAAGGCGTGAGGGGAGAGAGTTCTTAAGATTTTGGTTTCACAAGTTGAAAAAACAAGTCAGGAGAAAAGAATATGGTTGAAGATGAGAGAGAGGTTAATTGATATGGAAATGTTACCAGAGCGGAGGGCTATAGGGTTGATTTTGGACAGGCAGAGAGCTACATCTTTTTAAAATTACTTGAAACACTTCATAGAATTGATTTATCAAAGTCAAACTAATATGAAAAGTGACTTGAAGAATCCCAAATATTGTGGCTATATTTGTTGCTAAATTTTGTTTTAAATCAGAATAATTACCTGTACAGAGACAAAAAAATATGGATGGACTTATAATGAAATCAATAGTGTCTTGTTCCACCATTCAATACTCCCACCCTCCATCTAAAAACAGCTATTTTTAACACATACATTTTCTTATTTTTAGTGCTTTTTATCTACATCTCTCTTAATAATATGCCTAGATTACTGTTTCCTAAGTTATCAAATACAGATACAGTTTATTGACTTTTTGTTAAGGATTTAGATGACTTTCAATAGCACACCAGCCCCTCCCAATAAAATTATATCACTATTTTTATTTCCTGTGTCAGTTACCTTTGTAAATTTAAATAAATTACTGTCAAGTAAACTTCACTCCCTCCCCATCATTTTCTCCCTTCTTCCTTTCTCTCTTTCTCTCCTTCTGTCTGTCTTTCTTCCATCTATTATTCCAGAAATAGCTACTAGATGTCTGATATGTGCCTTGGACTCTTGTTGCGGCTGGGAGCACAGCAATGAACAAGCTAGATGAGGTCTTCCCTGACATTACAGTTTCAGGAGAGACAAGAAACTAATGCAATTACAGACGGTAGCTCTCAATCCCCTATTCTGCATGATGAGGAAAGAGCACCCCACCTCTTTCTTCATCTCTTCTGACCTACTTTTCCATTTCCTGACTTTGCCACTTGTACTTTCATTTTACATTGTTACCTGGTGACATGTTTAGGGTTATGTTGCACTTGATACTAAAAGATGAAAATCAATAAACAGTGCTTTCATTGTCTTATTTAGGTAAATGTTGTTCACAGCACAACTGGGTCAGACATGATGATTGTGCTTCTGATCTCAGGCAGTTATTTCAAGTGCTTAGGGGCTTGAGCCAGTCTGCCACAGTTTGATGTTGGCTTTGTCATTAACTAACTATGGGCTTTGGCCAAGTTCTTTTTAATCTTTGCCTCAGTTCTATCATCTCTAAAATGGGAATAATAATAGTGCCCGTGTCTGAACTGTTAAGAAAATTAGAAAGCTAATAAAAGTTAAGTGTTTAGAATAGTGCCTGGTCTTGACGTTAGTGGTGAAGAATCCCCCTGCCAATACAGGAGACCCAGGAAACAAGGGTTCGCTTCTTGTGTCAGGAAGATCCCCTGGAGAAGGAAATGGCAACCCACTGCAGTATTTTTGCCTGGAGAATCCCATGGACAGAGGAGCCTGGCAGGCTATAGTCCAAGGGGTTGCAAAGAGTCAGACACAACTAAGCACACACACACACAAATGTTACCTATAATTAATGTACTATTTGTAATTTTCCTCACTCCTTTTTGTTTTTCAGGGAGAGTTCTTTATTATCCTGTAAGCAATTATACACTCTCAGAGATCACATTAAATTCCATGGATCCTCATTTTCCCCAAGGTCCCCTCTCCTGGAGTTCTTCATCTGCTCTTAAAAACTGGACTCCCTGTTCTCAGGCCTGCTACACAGCTGTCTCGCTGGGATTTCCCTTCATTTCTTCCCTGTGTTGGATTAACTGTTGATCGGGCCTCATGTAGGGTAGGACAGACCACAAAGAACAGACCAGGTTCAAGGCCTGGAAAGATGACAACTTGGAATAGACAAAATCACTTTGCATCAGTTTAGTATCCTTTCAAAGGAGGCCCTTAGAATATAGGATTAAGGACGCACAATGGTGCAAATGAACCCCTCCCTACTCCCACCTCAGAGTTACTTGTTTCTTATGCAAGTTTAAAGTTCACTGGTCACAGGACCTGTGGAATAAGGACTGTGTTTGGTCAGGGGACCTTAAAACTTCGGGTCTTCTCTCTCTGTATACAAGGGGAGCAGGGAGCGCCTGTCCATTTTATCTAGACTTAATAGTGGTCTAGATAAAATACTGGAATGAGAAAGTTGGCTTAAAACTCAACATTCAGAAAGCTAAGATCATGGCATCTGGTCCTATCACTTCATGGCAAATAGAAACAATGGAAACAGGGACAGACTTTATCTTTTTCGGCTCCAAAATCACTGAAAATGGTGACTGCCCGCCATGAAATTAAAAGACGCTTGCTCCTTGGAAGAAAAGATATGATGACCACCCTAGGCAGCATATTAAAAAGCAGAGACATTACTTTGCTGACAAAGGTCTGGTCAAAGGTCTGGTTTTTCCAGTGGTCATGTATGGATATGAGAGTTGGACTATAAAGAAAGCTGAGAGCCAAAGAATTGATGCTTTTGAACTGTGTTGTTGGAGAAGACTCTTGAGAGTCCCTTGGACAGCAAGGAGATCAAACCAGTCCATTCTAAGGGAAATCAGTCCTGAATATTTATTGGAAGGACTGATGCTGGAACTCAAACTCCAATACTTTGGTCACCTGACATGAACGGCTTCTTGAGAAAAGACCCTGATGCTGGGAAAGATTGAAGGCAGGAGGAGAGGGGAGGACAGAGGATGAGATGGTTGGATGGCATCACCGACTCAATGGACATGAGTTTGAGCAGGCTCTGAGAGTTGGTGATGGATAGGGAAGCCTAGCGTGCTGCAGTCCATGGGGCTGCAATGGTTGGACATGCCTGAGCAACTGAACTGACTGACTGAATACTTGTTCTAGGATCAACGTTCCTTGCTATTCCAGTTACAATCCTTACTCCTGTGTTTGTTTATTTAGGCATCTCTGGGTCAGTTTGAGGTCTCAGTGCATCCTTCTCCTTTTTGGCTCCCCTTTCATTTATTTTTGTTCTGGAGCACAAGTACCATGGGATAGAAATTCCCAAGCCTTTGTATGTTTAAATTTTATTCTAGCTTTCCATTTGATTGATAGTTTGCCTAGATCTTCAGTGATCAGTGAAAATTATTTTTTGTCAAAATTTTTGAGATCTTTTTCCATTATCTTCTAACTTAATGAGGAATTTTGAGGCCAGGGTGATTTTTTTTTCTTTGTACATGACCTCTAGAAGCTTTTCTCTGGGAAATTTTCAGATCTTCTCTTTATACTCAACGTTCTGAGATTTCACAATTTGTTGTGAATGTTTTTTATTTTATTGTGCTAGGCACTCGGTAGATCCTTGAAATATGAATACCTCTTTCTTTCAGGTCTGAGAAGTTCTCTTACATTTTTAATTTGATCATTTCTTCCCCTCTATTTTCTCTCTTTTCTTTTTGGCCTCTGATGTCATGTCTCCTAGACTGATATCCTAGAGATGTTATCTATTTTCTTATATTTTCTGTCTTTTTTTTGTATTTCTTTTTGGGAGGTAACTCTAATTTTATTTTTGAACTCTTTTACTTAACTCTTTATTTAGCAGTTTTATCTAAGAACGTTTTCATTTTTCTCTATTCTTCTTTCATAGTATTCTGTTTTAATGATGTAAAATCTTCTCAAATGTCTCTAAGGGTAGTAATTATTTTTCCCTCTAAGTTCTCTCTTGTTTCTCAAATTATATATCCCTTCAACTATTACACATTTTCCCTTGTTTTTCTTGGTCCCTTTCTTTCATGTTGAAGGCATTCCTTAGATGACTCATAATTCTTGGTTATCCACTCATTTTCAAGGAAATTAAGAACTTGATATGGGTCAGGTTACTGATATGAGTCAGGATTCATCTGGAGTGCTTAGGCACAGAGCTGTCACTTCTTATGGGGGCTCCACAAATATCAGAATTCAGAAGGCTTTGCCTAGTTCTGTAGGGAACAATGCTCCAATTAGCCTGAGGTAGAGAAGATTATGTAAAAGCTCTGTAGTCTTGAATTTGAATTGGAAATATGAGTATGAATTCTTCTGTCTTATAGCTGCAATTTCTTTTTAAAATACAGAGAAAACTGGTTTCCAAGAACATAGGGGATATTAAAACCTGGTTCCACTTTCATGCCCTAGAGTATAATTTGCATACAGCAGCCAGCATGCTCTTTTTAGAAAAGAAAGCAAAACTTTTCACTATAGAACAGTTTTAGATTTACAGAGAAATTGTGAAGTTGGTACAGAAAACTCCCATATACTAGCCCACACTCGATTTCTCCTATTATATCTTAGATTAGTACGGTACATTTGTTACAGTTTATGAATCATTATTTATACAGCATTTTAAACTAAAGTGTATACTTTATTCAGACTTTCTGAGTGTCTCCCTAATGACCTCTCTCCATTTCAGGATCGCATCCAGAGATAGGTCTCCTTAAGCTCGCCTTGACTGCATTTATTTCTCAGACTTTCCTTACTTTTGATGGTAAGGAAAGGAGTCTTGGTCAGGTATTTCATAGAATGTTCCTCTCTTGGGATTTATCTGATGTTTTTCTCATGAATCGGTTGAGCAATGGATTTGGGGGATAGAGACTGCAAAGGTAAGTGCCATTCTCTTTACATTTATCAAGGGAACATGCTCTCAACATGACCTATCACTGCTGGTGCTGACCATTTTATTTTTCAATTTGTCTCATTATTTTATAGTCATATTTAAAAAATAATTTTATCTATTTACTGTCCTCTGGAGGCAGGTAGATGTGAAGGATATAAAAATATAAAGACAGTTTATCCTCTTGAATCAGAAGCTTACTTAACTGAGCAGCTGAAAAAGGGTTAAAGCTGACAATTAACTGAGAAATCACTAAAGAAAGGCAACACAGAGTGCACTTTGGTAGAGGAAATTCATCATATGGCATTCTCCCAGTAAAGCACAGAGCTCCCCCCGGCTGGCTTTTCAGTTTACTTTAGGTTAACTGAACCATAACTAAATTGGGAGCTTCATAATATTTGCATGGCTAAAAGCACTGTCACCTCCAACAGTGTGTTTTAAATAAAAAGAAGGCTTCCTAGACTTAAAGTCTGCATTAATATATTCCATGGTCAAGGATTGAGTTGGAACCAAACTCATCTCCCCTTCCTTCTCAGCAATACACAACAGAAGGACTTTGAGTAGCAAGAACTCAACTTTCCAGTCCTGAGCTGCCCTTTGTACCACAGAGTTCCACTGGCCAGTACCGATGGGCTCTGCCTTCTCTTTCAATAATGTAACCAGATGGACTAATGAAAGAAAGAGGAATCTCTGTTACGAGTAGCTAGTTATGGTCAGCAGAAAAGGGAGAATAAAGGATACTTTGCAACTTATTTCTTAAATAGAAAGCATAGATTTAGTATAACCCAAGTTTAATTTTCACATAGCAGCTATATATTCAGAAGGGCCTGTATTTGTCTTCTGTGCACAGTGCACAGTGAAAGGCTGCTTATTTAACTAATATGCAGAGTACATCATGCGAAATGCTGGGCTCGATGAAACATAAGCTAGAATCAAGAATGCCAGGAAAAATATCAGCAACCTCAGATATGCAGACGACATCACCCTAATGGCAGAAAATGAAGAGGAACTGAAGAGCCTCTTGATGAAGGTCAAAGAGGAGAGTGAAAAAGCTGGTTTAAAACTCAACATTCAAAAAACGAAGATCATGGCATCTGGTCCTGTCACTTCATGGCAAATGGATGAGGGAAAAGTGGAAACAGTGTCAGATTTCATATTCTTGGGATCCCAAATCAATGCAGACAATGACTGCAGTCATGAAATTAAAAGACGCTTGCTCCTTGGAAGAAAAGTTATGACAAACCTAGACAGCACATTAAAAAGTAGAGACATTACTTTGCGACAAAGGTCTATATAATCAAAGCTATGGTTTTCCAGTAGTCACAGACAGATGTGAGAATTGGACCTTAAAGACATGAGTTTGAGCAAACTCAGGGAGTGGTGATGGACAGGGAAATGTGGCGTGCTGCAGTCCATGGGGTCGCAGAGTCTGACACTCAGTGACTGAACAACAGCAGCAGCCCAGCGCCAAGCACTACACTCTAATCCTTGCCTTCCTATCTCATGGAATACACTGGATCCAGTCTCTATCAATAACTGCCCAGCTGGCTTCTAGTTCAGCCTAAGGAGTGACCAACACTATATCAAATGTCACACATGCTACGTGTAGAGCATGGAGAGTCTGTGGGTCCAAAAGTTCCATCATCTTGAGATCTCATTATTTGCTGTCTCCATTTGATGATATGGGAATCCTTTTATTGTTCTTTATGGTTATTTCCTTTTATTTATTTATGTTGCATTGTTGCTATTTTATTGCTTATTGTTATTTACTGTTTATTTTACTGTTGCTACACAATTCAATCCTGCTCAGTTCTTTTTATACCTGTGTTACTTATATGTGGTCCCTAGGCACATTGTGGCATCACGTGGGAGCTTGTTAGAAACACAGACTCTCCCTTAGACTTACTGAATCATAACCTGCACTTTACCATGATCCCTGGGTGATTACTGTGCTCATTTAAGTGTGAGAAGTGCCTCTTTAATCCATCAAGCCTGCCCCACATCGTGCAGATGGCACCGTAGAATAACAGGCTTCCAAAGTACCGCCATGGCTCCCACGCTTGGTTCTAAAGCCTCCCACATCTCGTTTCACGGCTTGTCTTCATTTAGGAGGCCTCACTGTTTACATGTGTGATTAGACACTGCTTCTGTGGCTCTGGTGTTTTCTTTGCTTCTGAAACAGGACGGGGATCCTTCCTCTGATTCTACCACCCAAGGGCATAGGGAGAGATGTGAGAAAGCAAGGGAGCCGAGAGAGCACCTGAAAGGTGAGGAACAGAAGCTATTTTACAGTACTTGAGGTAAGTGTTTACTAGAAACCCACAACTTTCTTGGAAACAGAAAGAAAACTGTGGGCATCCCTGGTGACTCAGTGGTAAAGAATCCACTTGCCAATGCAGAAGACGTGGGTTTGATCCCTAGTCTGGGAAGATCCCACATATGAAGCAACTAAGCCCATGTACCTTGACTACTGAGCCTGTGCTCTGAGCCTGAAAGTTGCAACTACTGAGTCCACATGCCAAAACGACTGAAGCCCGGGTGCCCTGCAGTCCATGCGGTTCCAACAAGAGAAGGAACCGCAACGAGAAGCGTGTGCACTGCAGCTAGAGTAGACCCCACTGGCTGCAACTAGAGAAAAACCTGTGCAGCAACAAAGACCCAACACAGCCAAAAGCAAACATATAAATAAATAATTATTTAAAAAAGAAAGAAAATTATGTCCCCAGAACTCAGGCACCAGGGTTGCCCAGGGCCTTCAGCAGCAGCAATGTGTGGACAGTGATATGCGTGCTCCATCGTCAATGTGTTTCAGCTACCCTCTAGCTTGGCTGCTGGTTTGCTTAGATCAAAAGGAGTGAGAGAGGGAGGGTTTGGTGGCTCAATCTGGCCCTGGAGCACCTCTGTGCCTTGGGGGTATGCTTTGGACTGGTCCAACCAGCCATGCTTCAGGGTGAGTTTGCAATGGACAACTCTGGCAGCTAGTGTTGGGAGTGAGTGAGGTTTTCTTTATGGGAAAGTGGTTGGGGGAGATTAGCATCTCTAATACAATACCTTAAACCACAATAAGGAAGGCAGATGCTGAGCTGGGGCTGTGTGTGTATGTGCTCAGTCATGTCCAACTCTTTTGCAGCGCCTGGACTGTAGCCCACCAGGCTCCTCTATCTGTGGAATTTTCCATGCAAGAGAACTGGAGTGGATTATCATTTCCTTTTCCAGGGGATCTTCCCAACCCAGGGGTCGAACCCTTGTTTCCTGTATCTCCTGCACTGGCAGGCGGATTCTTTACCACTAGTGCCAAGAGTTGGGAGCTAACCATTATAAATCTCTAGATCAGTTGACCTATAATATATCCTTAGACTTCTAGGATCACTAGACCATGATGGTTAGTTTAACATGGATTTGAATGTATTAATTATCATGTATTAAAAAAAAATATTTATTTATTTTTGGCTGTGTTGGGTCTTCATTGCTACATAGGCTCTTCTCTAGTTGTGGCAAGTGAGGGTAGTCTCTAGCTGCAGTGTGTGGGCTTCTCCCTGAGTTGGATTCTCTTGTTACAGAGCACAGGCTCAGTAGTTGTGGTATAGGGGCTTAGTCGCTCCGCAGCATGTGGGATCTTCCCAGACCAGGGATGGAACCTGCATCTCCTGCACTGGCAGGCAGATTCCTCACCCAGGGAGGCCCTATCCTGTGTATTTATAAAACAAATTTTATCTTTAGCCATGCTAGATATATCATTTAAGATAGTGTCCGATCATGTAAAGACATCATACATAATATAAAGAATCTGTAAATAACACATGGGAGAGTTTCACATACATTTAAATATTAGCTCAGTTTAGGTTGAACTCAGAAGATGCTGATATCTGAATCAAAAGTTTTAAATGAGTACGATTGTGGATCAGTCTGCTTCAGTAAATGTCCTATTTAAAACTTCTGCTTTAGTGAAGAAAAAAATTATATCTGGGTTTGGTTCAGTGTTCTGCAAATAAGGATGGCTCATTTCTGTTTTTGTAAACAGGATATTTCATGCAAGTTCTAGATGTGGATATAGTAACACAAACAGGCCTTAATTATAGTTCTCTAAAAAGAAGGAGAGAAAACTAAAAGTCTGTCTTGTTCCCCTTGTTGCCAGTCTGGTTTCTAACTAACCATCTTGATTAATGGGTTTTTGTGATATTTTAAAACTCTTCCTAGTCATGGAGATGCCAAACTGTCGCTGGGTAGACGGTTCCAGTGTATTTTTCCCATGGGACATTTTCTACATAATTACCTGCAATTCCTCACAAGACAATTTACATTCCTAGCTTTGTCTCCAACTGTTGTGAGACAGTTGGTTACTGTCTTCTGTCCATTGAGCAAATGAAGACATTCAGCTTCCTTAAGCTCAAAATAACCACACTTTTGCGTACAGACACCTAACTGAGAAGGTATAATTAACTTGTTCTCAGTTTGATACCTAAGTGTCTTTAGAAGTTGCAAGTATAAGTCTTAAATAAATCTGATAGCTACACCTTCTTATAAGGTACATAACACTAGGCAATTTCAAGGAAGCTGCCCAAACACACACTTGGCAAGCTGAAGACAGGTGAAGATTTGTCTTTTTTTTTTTTGTAATTGAAATATAGTTAGTTTACTGTTACTACTGGCTCAGAGGTTAAAGCGTCTGCTTCCAATGCGGGAGACCTGGGTTCGATCCCTGGGTCGGGAAGTTCCCCTGGAGAAGGAAATGGCAATCCACTCCAGTATTCTTGCCTGGAGAATCCCATGGACAGAGAAGCCTAGTAGGTTACAGTTCATGGGGTCGCACAGAGTCGGACACGACTGAGCGACTTCACCTCACCTCACCTCACTACTACTACTACTACTACTAAGTCGCTTCAGTCGTGTCCAACTCTGTGCAACCCCATAGACGGCAGCCCACCAGGCTCCCCCGTCCCTGGGATTCTCCAGGCAAGAACACTGGAGTGGGTTGCCATTTCTTTCTCCAGTTAGGAAGGTTAGTTTAGTTGTTGTTTTAGTTTCTGGTATACAGCAAAGTGATTCAGTTTGTATATGTATATGTATGTATACTCTTGTGTATACCTACATATATATTTTTTCATATTCTTTTCCATTGTTTATTACAAGATATTAAATATAGTTCCCTGTGCTATACTGTAGGGCCTTTTTGTTTATCTCTTTTATAGAGTAGTTTGTATCTGCTAATCCCAAACTCCAAATTTATCCCTCCCCATGCCCTTTCCCCTTTGGTAACCATAAATTTGTTTTCTATGTCTGTGGGTCTGTTTCTGTTTTGTAAATAACTTCATTTGTATCATATTTTAGATTCCTCATATAAGTGATATCATATGATATTTGCCTTTGACTTACTTAGTATGATAATCAGTAGGGCCATCCATGTTGCTGCAAATGATATTTCATTCTTTTTTATGGCTAATACTCCATTATATACATGTACCAAATCTTTATCTATTTGTCTGCTGATGGACATTTAAGTTGCCTCCACCTCTTGGCTATTGTAAGTAGTGCAGCTATGAACATAGGGGAGTGCACGTATCCTTCTGAATTGGAGTTTTCTTTAGATATATGCCCAGGAGTGGGACTGACGGATCAAGCGGCAACCCAATTTTTAGGTTTTTAAGTATACTCTGTACTGTTTTCCGTAGTGATTGCCCCAGTTTGTATTCCAGTCAACAGTACAGGAGGGTTCCCTTTTCTCCACATCCTTTCCAACATTTACCATTCTGACCAGTGTGAGGTGTTAACTCATTGTAGTTTTGATTTGCATTTCTCTAATAATTAGTGATGTTGAGCATCTTTTCATGTGTCTTTCAGCCATCTGTATATCTTCTCTGGAGCAATGTCTATTTAGATCTTCCTTTTTTTTTTTTTTTTTGATTGGACTGTTGTTTTGATGTTGCGCTGCATGAACTGTTTATATATTTTGGAAATTAACCCCGTGTTGGTGGCACTGTTTGCAGATATTTTCTGCCAGTCTGTAGGTGTCTTTTCATTTTGTTGATAGCTTCCTTTGTTGTGTAAAAGCTTATGTTTGATTAGGTCCCATTTGTTTATTTTTGCTTTTATTTCTATGGCCTTGGGAGACTGATCTAAGGAAATATTGCTACAATTTATGTCAGAGAATATCTTGCCTATGTTCTCTCTTAGGAGTTTATGGTATCACATTTACTCTAAGTAAGTCTTTAAGCCATTTTGAGTTTATTTTGAAAGGATATGACTCTACTTGAATGAGTTCTCCAGTAAATGGAGATAACTGAGAATGAAAAACTCAACAGGATGTAAACCTTCATTAGTAACAGAATCCATTTTCCATATCTATTAAGTGGATTTGGAGAGTGGGGGATGGAGGTGGGAAGGTATAGGCACATTTATAAAATGGAGGGGAAAAGATTTACAGTGCAATAGGATTATATCGACTTAGAATTTATAAAAATTCAGACAGAGAGGATTACATTTACCTCTGGTTACTTAGGAAGAGTGATTTCTCAAAGCGCATTAATAGGACCTAGAGAATTTCAGGGGACATGTTTAGCTTGCTTAAGAAAATAAGCAGCCCTGGTTCTTCACACATGAAATGTAAATTTAAATGTCCCTTCTTTATATTTTAAAATAACTTTGCCAGGAATTTTATATGGGGAAACATTTTTTATGGGGAAACATTATTATTGATGTACTTATTTCTATGTTTAAAAGGAACAGAATATTTTAAATCTGATTTTGATATAATGTAGTCTTTTCCAAATGCTTAATTTATTTAGACTTTACTGTATTGATGTTCTACAAAGAAATGCTTTGGGGCCATGGCATAAAAATAAATTACAAAATATAATCTCACTAATAGGGAAGATCTTCCCAGCCTAACCTTCAAGTAGAATGGAATAAGTGAATGGATGCAGCAAGCTGGGAGTTTTTTACATATAGCCAGTTTGGATTTGGGCTTCCTAGGTGGTGCTAGTGGTAAAGAACCTTCCACCAACGCAGGAGATATAAGAGATGCAGGTTCGATCCCTGGGGCGAGAAGATCCCTTGGAGGAGGGCATGGCAACCCACTCCAATATTTTTGCCTGGAGAATCCCATGGACAGAGTAGTCTGGCAGGTGACAGTCCATAGGGCTGCAAAGAGCCGGACACAACTCAAGTGACTTAGCACACAGGCACATGTGTAGCACTCAGTGACTCAATTTGGACTTAGGTGAGCTAATGCCATCTTCCTTGAGTATTTACCATACTTGTGATTACTACACTTTGGAAAAGGGACAATGTAAGACTGGCTGGATTTCTTGAAAAAGGAGGGCAAAAGATTATACAATGAGTCAAGTTTATTCAGTGCTGTGAAGCTGACAGGTGTGGCAACTGAGTTCGAAGCCTTCCAGTTCTCCTCTAGGCTCACTCTCACCCAGCCCTCTCTCCCCTGCGATTCAGTTGTCTTGGCCTGGGCAGTGGCTCAGTGCAGTCAAGGCTGGCTCAGGCTGCAGCACTGACTCTCTTCTGAAATGAGGGGACGCCCTTGTGATGGTTCCCTCATCAACTACTCTCCTCTGTTTCATCTTTTGGTGAAAAGATGTCACAACATGAAATCATGAGCAGAATCCTGGCTCTCCAAAACCACACTGGGCTGCTAATCTCTGACCCCAGGGCTTCATCTGTTTAGCAGTTCAGTGATCCTTACTTTAAAAGCCTGACTAGCAAGATTTTAGCCCTTTCTGTCTTTAAGGAGTCTCTTTAAAATGCCATTTATAGTACATAATCAACATAATCCTATTTGCAAGTATAGTATCATAAGTAATGAACCATTTGATTTGCAAATTTTCTAATGCCATTAATCTGACAACTTTTGTGCCAGGTCAAACTGCCTTCACTAATAATATCTACAGGCTGATGCCTTAGTGGTTTATTTCAAGTGTGTTGTTGTGGATTATAGGAAAGGGATATTCTGGAAAAGGGGATGTTTTCTGCATCCTTTTCAGACCTTTTGTTCCAACTTGTCAAAGTCAATACTGGTAGAGAATTAGGTGTCAGATGGGCTTCCCTGATACTCAGTTGGTAAAGAATCTGCCTGTAATGCAGGAAACCATGGTTCGATTCCTGGGTCGAGAAGATCCCCTAGAGAAGGGATAGGCTACCCATTCCAGTATTGTTGGGTTTCCCTAGTGGTTCAGCTGGTAAAGAATCCACCTGCAATGTGGGAGACCTGGGTTCGATCCCTGGGTTGGGAAGATCCCCTGGAGAAAGGAAAGGCTATCCGCTCCAGTATTCTGGCCTGGAGAGTTCCATGGACTGTATAGTCCATTGGGTGGCAAAGAGTCAGATAGGACTGAACGACTTTTTACATGCTTCTTCTTCTAGATGTCGGATACCAAGGTCTGACTTCAGATTTGGCCCCTACAAGGCTGTATGATCTTGGACCAGGCACTTAACTTCTGAGGAGACTGAGCTAACTGGACACTGCATGACACTGTCCTCCAGGAAGATTTCCCCCAAATCCCAGAATGAATGCCTCCGGCCATATTCCCACAGTTCTCCATGTGTGTGCTTCTCTCATATAACCAATGACATTATATTAAAGCTCTTCATTTACAGAATTGTAAATGAAGACCTCAAATTGAAGACATCAAATGTTGACCTCAAATTGACTGCCAGTTATTTTTCCAGCAAAAAATAGGTTTATTTGAGATCAGTAAAGACTTGCAATTCAGGGTCTGTAACCAGGGCAAGCTAAATGTAAAGCCCATGCAAGTCCCCCACTACAAGGAGAGGAGAAC
Source organism: Cephalophus harveyi (assembly GCA_006410635.1). NCBI lineage: Eukaryota > Metazoa > Chordata > Mammalia > Artiodactyla > Bovidae > Cephalophus > Cephalophus harveyi. The sequence continues at coordinate 65,316 of SJYT01074211.1, read as the reverse complement.
TCTTTTATAGAGAGAAAAAGGAGGTTGGGGGGCTTCCCTGGTGGCTTAGACAGTAAAGGATCCAGGATGATCCCCTGGAGAAGGGAAAGGCTATCCACTCCAGTATTCTAGCCTGGAGAATTCCACTGGACTGTATAGTCCATGGGGTCCACAAAGAGTTGGACAGAAATGAGCAACTTTAATTTTCAAGTGAAGTTAGGGGGAGCTATTGCAAACAGTCCATTGGAGTTTTAAGTATAATGCCTTTTCATTGGTTGAGTTGTGAGAGTCTCTCATTGGCCAAGAGCTTGCCAGGCAAAAAGAAGTCTTTCTTCTTCCTGTTGAGCTCTGTGTGAGAGCTCCCACTTCTGGCCTCCTGCCTCTATTTTAATTGAGGTTTCTGTTTATTAATTTTTACCATCATTTTCTACTCACTCAGGTGCAAGCTCTGTGAGGGCAGGGACTTCGTTATTTAATTGGTCACTGTTCCCACACTTTTCTGCAAGGAGGAGTCACCACCTCCAGATTCTCCCCACTAGGCATTTCTGTGTGCAGCTCGGTTCAATAAATCTTTTTCATTGGTCTAAACCTCATTCAAAGTGAACATCAAGCTATTACTATCTAATGGTGTTTTTAAACTTCATACATAAAATATCAAACAAGTAATATGTGCTCATTGTTTAAAAAATTTTTTAAATACAAATAAGTTGGAAAATAAAAGTACCTATAATTTTATTATTCAGAAATAATTACATTTTTACATTTTGCTATATCTCCTTTCTATACACATTTTCCTTAGAAAATGCAGATTCTCTTCTGTGACTTGCTTTTTTCACTTCGCAGTACATTGTAAACACCTTCTATGTCAATAAAAACTTTTCTTCACCACTACTGATTAATTTTTCATGGATAGACAACTGAGTTGTGCTTTTTTCCAACCTCTTTCTTTGTAGACCTAGATAAGACACAATCTTGGATGCCTTTAGAATTTAGATTTGTTTTGAAAATACTGTTTCCCTTAATATCTCAAACAACCATTTCCCACAGAAGATATCTAGTAGAAAATATTTTCTACTGTTTGGGTATCTATTTCATTGTATGTTTAGCATTTTGAACACAACAGGAGATCTAAGGATAAATGATCACACCAGATTAGATTCCTAGTTGTGTTAACGCTAACCAGCTTGCACTTAGATACAAAATTTTCTTGGGAGATTTTCCATAAATAAGTCTGAATTCTGTGCATAGCATATGTAAAACAATGGTACTCACCTATCAAAGGGTAGAAAACTATGTAAAAATTATATAAATAAACTCAGCATTTAACCTAAATTGTAGTCTAGAAATTTAGACTAGACCAACCCTATTGCTTCGGTCATGTCTAACTCTGGGCTGACCCCATGTACTGTAGCCTGACAGGCTCCTCTGTCCATGGGATTCTCCAGGCAAGAATACTGGAGTGGGTTGCCATTTCCTCCACTAGGGATCTTCCCAACCCAGGGGTCAAAGCCGAGTCTGTTACACCTCCTGCATTGGCAGGCGGGTTCTTTACCAGTAGTGCCATCTGGAACCAATGCACCAACAAATCTGCTGCCTGATCCTTGTAAAGCATAAAAAGAGATATAAAATCATTAAAAATAATCACCAGATATATCCATGGGGATTGTTAGATTATCCATGAACCTCCTGAATTACCAAGAGATTCTGGATGGAGACATTTTCCTTTTCCCATGCAACTCCCCACTTCCCCAAACAAAATTTCCAGAAACTCTATAAACCACCTTCCATATTGAGCTACTAAAACTGATACTAATACTGAATACTAACACAGCGCAGTTTTAGTCTGGTCTCTTGCAGGTCTCACTTGCTACCCTGTGGAACGTGGGAAATTTAATAGTTACACGTCTATCCTTGCTTAACATCTTTAATGCATTCCTGGAAACTGTGCCACTAAGTACAAAGCTGTTAAGTAAAAAAGTGCTTTACTTCATCTTAATGGAAAAAATTATGATTAATTTCACACCAATCCAAGATACCTAACCATATTTCACTAACCAACATGAAAATATTTCATGATAAAGAGAAAGTTATCTAAGTAATATACAACAGTGTGAAAATAAATTAATACAATTTGTAGACAGAAAGTAACAAAAGTCTATCAAGGGAGGGAGAAAAGTCTGCTAGTAGGTGTGACGGGTGGGGGAGAGGTACAGAGCAGGGAAGAGGGGATGTCAGGTGATTGACTCACGCAACATTTCTGGGGCTCAGGAGTGCATGCAAATTCATTTAACAATAAAGTTAAAACACAGAAAAATACCTGTGCAGTAATATGAAAGTGAGGCTTTGGAGGTGTTTAAAAATGGCCCATGCTCATCGTGGACTGAGGAGCTATTGAAGTGGCTACTGTCTTGTCCTAGTCACTCAGTGGACACACAAAGGCAAAATGTTTCAGGTCCATCCAACCAAGGGGCACAATTCAGATTTGTTTCACATGATATTTGTTAACTAGAAACTTTTGTACTGAATAAATGGTTGAGTGTTTTTGACTTAAACTGAAATGTCAAAACAGTACTACCCGTGGTGTGTTTATTTAGTGTGTTTTTGAGTGAAAAAAGCATTTTTCTAAAAAAAAAAAAAAAAAAATTCAAAAAAGGAGTCATTGCCTGAAAACTTGTTTCACTTTTCAAAAGCCATTATGGTGAAATGTCATTAACCAGAAGTCTGGCAGTTAAGTCTGGACAAACATACTGTAGTCTGAGGCATGTTTGGTCCTTTAGAAGTAAGTAATGTAGTTCTGGATGTTTCCTTTGTATGGGTCATTTCACCCATCTGGATAGAAGCCAGGATTTCTCATAATGAGCTTGCTTTTTAAATTTTTCTAATTTTAATTTCCATTAAAGAGACAGTTTACCCGTAGCTCAAAGACTGATATGAGTACTAGATGGATGTAAGATAATGGTGGAATGCATAATGAATCCACAAAAAGGTTATAGAAAAGCACATGGCAGTTATCACATTTTTCAGGAACAGTTGAGTCTCACCAAATGGCAGCAATCATTTACTGTTTCAGCCAGCCCTTTGTTGCTATGTTAATAGCTCAGTCTATCTGCAGTCATTTTCACATTTTCAGCCATTTAGGCATTCCATTTTGTAAGAGCATGGAGACTTTTGGCATGAGGAAATAAAAATTCCTTAAATATGATTTGCTAATTGTTTGACATTAGCTGCTAAATAATCGGAGTGGCACCTTTAGTAAGGGAGTGAAGGATGAAGCTGAATGCTAAAACAGATGCTTTCCCTGACTTTCAGACTAGACTGCATTTTCTAAGCAAAGACTAAACCTCTGATCTTTTCATTTTAAAAATATGATTACTACGTGTTGACCAAGTCAGAAACAGAATAAAGCAGCAAGGAGTAATTTTAATTTTGCCATTCAATATGTGAGACGTAGGAAATAGTATGTCCCCTTTTAAAAATGAAAACCCTAGTAAGACTCTAAAATAAAGCGTTCTTTCCACAGTAATACAAGCAACCTACTAACCTCCTACAAATTCAAACTAGCTACAAGGGGGCAAGAGACCTCCAGTGATATTATTTTAGAGGAGAAAGGGGGATGGAGCTTGAAGGGCAGACTATAATGAAGGTCTTGTCTTGCTACTCTGCATTTTTACCTTGAATTTATTAGGTGTATGCTTTTTCTTTCCGTAATACATTATGCACTCCCTCTAGTGTCAGAATTTGTATATGATCCGAAAGCTAGTTTGACAAAGTGCTGCTATAAACATTAGAGTAAGGTTCAGGCTCCTAATTATGCCATATTTCAAAAATATTAAAGGCCACCTAATAACATGAGGAACAGCCCTGCATGAGGTTGCTCTGGCTCAGAAAAGAATGCATATTTTAACCTGTGTTATGAAGAGACCTCTTCCAAACCTCTCTCTTCCCCAGAGTGACCTATAAATAAGCTGAGAGCTTTATTAAAGCTTTAAATTCCTTTAATAATCTAAAGTATTTATTAAATTCTAAATTCTGTAACAAAAAAATAATTTCACATAAAAACAAAAAAATGACCAAAGATGAAAGAAAACCTCAGCTAGGAAGTAAAGCCTGTGGGAACATCATAAAATGTGTGGTTGTCAAGATTTGCAGGTTTATTAGCTATTCTTTGTACAGTTCTGTGTATTCTTGCTACCTCTTCTTAATATCTTCTGCTTCTGTTAGGTCCATACCATTTCTATCCTTTATTGAGCCCATCTTTGCATGAAATGTTCTCTTGGTACCTCTAATTTTCTTGAAGAGCTTTCTAGTCTTTCTCATTCTATTGTTTTCCTCGCTTTCTTTGCACTGATCACTGAGGAAGGCTTTCTTATATCTCCTCACTGTTCTTTTGAACTCTGCATCCAAATGGGTATATCTTTCCTTTTCTCCTTTGCCTTTCACTTCTCTTCTTTTCACAGCTATTTGTAAGGCCTCCTCAGACAACCATTTTGCCTTTTTGCATTTCTCTTTCTTGGGGATAGTCTTGATCACTGCCTCCTGTACAATGTCATGAACCTCTGTCCATAGTTCATTAGGCAGTCTATCAGATCTAATCCCTTGAATCTATTTGTCACTTCCACTGTACAATCATAAGGGATTTGATTTAGGTCATACCTGAAGGCTTAATGGTTTTCCCTACTTTCTTCAATTTAAGTCTGAATTTGGCAATAAGGAGTTCATGATCTGAGCCACAGTCAGCTCCCAGTCTTGTTTTTGCTGACTGTATAGAGCTTCTCCATCTCTGGCTGCAAAGAATATAATCAATCTGATTTCAGTATTGACCATCTGGTGATGTCCATGTGTAAAGACTTCTCTTGTGTTAATGGAAGAGGGTGTTTGCTATCTTGGCAAAACTCTGTTAGCCTTTGCCCTGCTTCATTCCGCATTCCAAGGCCAAATTTGCCTGTTACTCCAGGTGTTTCTTGACTTCCTACTTTTGCATTCCAGTCCCCTATAATGAAAAGGATATCTTCTAGGGTGTTAGTTCTAGAAGGTCTTGTAGGTCTTCATAGAACCGTTCAACTTCAGCTTACTCAGCATTACTGGTTGGGGCATAGACTTGGATTACTGTGATATTGAATGGTTTGCCTTGGAAATGAACAGAGATCATTCTGTCATTTATGAGATTGCTTCCAAGTATGGCAGTTTGGACTCTTTTGTTGCCTATAACGGCTACTCCATTTCTTCTAAGGGATTCTTGCCCACAGTATTAGATATAATGGTCATCTGAGTTAAATTCACCCATTCCAGTCCATTTTAGTTTGCTGATTCCTAAAACGTCGACATTCACTCTTGCCATCTCCTGTTTGACCACTTCCAATTTGCCTTGATTCATAGACCTAACATTCCAGGTTCCTATGCAATATTGCCCTTTACAGCTTCAGACTTTGCTTCTATCACCAGTCACATCCACACTGAGTGTTGTTTTTGCTTTGGCTCCATCCCTTCATTCTTTCTGGAGTTATTTCTTCACTGATCTCCAGTAGCATATTGGGCACCTACTGACCTGGGGAGTTCCTCTTTCAGTGTCCTATCTTTTTGCCTTTCATACTATTCATGGGGTTCTCGAGGCAAGAATTCTGAAGTGGTTTGCCATTCCCTTCTACAGTGGACCACATTTTGTCAGAGCTCTCCACCATGACCTGTCCATCTTGGGTGGCCCTACACAGCATGGCTTAGTTTCACTGAGTTAGACAAGGCTGTGGTCCATCTGATTAGATTGGTTAGTTTTCTGTGATTATGGTTTCAGTCTGTCTGCCCTCTGATGCCCTCTCTCGTTGGACTATAAAGAAAGCTGAGCACTGAAGAATTGATGCTTTTGAAGTGTTGTGTTGGAGAAGACTCTTGAGAGTCCCTTGGACTGCAAGGAGATCCAACCAGTCCATCCTAAAGAAGATCAGTCCTGAGTGTTCATTGGAAGGACTGATGTTGAAGCTGAAACACCAATACTTTGGCCACCTGATGTGAAAAGCTGACTCATTTGAAAAGACCCTGATGCTGGGAAACATTGAAGGCAGGAGAAGAAGGGGATGACAGAGGATGAGACGGTTGGATGGCATCACCAACTCAATGAACATGAGTTTGGGTAAACTCCTGGAGTTGGTGATGGACAGGGAGGCCTGGCATGCTACGGTCCATGGGGTCGCAAAGAGTCAGACATGACTGAGCAACTCAACTGAACTGATTAGCTATTTTCTTCCCATGTCTCTTAAAGGAACTGGAAGCTCTAATGGCTCTTGTTTGTTTCAATCACTTCACATAACCTCTGCTGTTGGTGGCCTCTCCAACATAGATCCCCCATTTCTTGTCTCTAACACTACTCTACACAGTTTAGCTGCCCAACTCTTTCCCACCCATTCCGGAGGCCCTGGGGAAAGCTGACACCTTTGCCTGCAGGGGTGGCCCTGAGTGACCTGCAGGTAATCCCAGCTTTTTTCCCAGTGAAGACTTAGGAAATGCCATGTGACTCAATTTTGGCCAATGAAATGCATCAAGGAATATTCATCTTCACTCTTCTGGGCTAGCTTCCAGAAGTGACACTTTTTTTTAGGTGCCGGCATGCACTGATGTGAGGTTTGGAAATGCTGCAGCCATCCTATTATTCAGTGCGAGGAAGAGGCTGACAGAAGTAGGAGAGGTTTGAGACAAGAGAGTCACAGGGTGACGCAGCAATGCCCCTGGATAAGTCAGCACTGGAGCCCACACTACTGATGGACTTCTAGTATGGGGGCTGATAGGTGCATGAGTGTATAAGCCAATTTAGTGTGGTGTTTTTATTACTTGCAGCCAAAACAATCTCCAAAATTACAACTATTGGCATATTTAATTAAATAATTTTCTTATATTGAAAACCCAATTACATGAAAACTGAGTAATTGGGTTTTCAATATAAGAAACATCCACTTTCATGCCAATTCCTATAGAAAAAAAAATACAATACAATGGTCAGTTAATGAGGATTATGTTCAATGAGATTGCTATTTCCTACTCCAGGGGATCTTTCAGATCCAGGGATCAAACCTGCATCTCTTACATTGGCAGCTGGATTCTTTACTACTGTGCCACTTAAAATATTTGATTGGCCAAAAAGTTCGTTCGGATTTTTCATAGGATGGTATGGGAAAACCTGAATGAATCTTTTGGCCAACCCAACAGTAATAAGCATTTATGTCCCATCAGAGTTTCTGTGAGTCAGGAATTTGAGAGCAGCCTAGCTGGGTGACTGTAGTCAAACTCTCAGCTGGGGCTGCACTCATCTGAAGGCTTGCCTGTGGCTGGATGATCTGTTTCAAAGATGGCTCACTGACAACACAGCTGGCAAACTGGTGCTGGATGTTGGTGAGCGGTCTCAGTTCCCCCCAACATGGTCCCTCTACAGGCTACATGACTGTGCTGGGATATGACCTCTGGGTTCCCCGAGACTGAGTGATCCAAGAAAGTGAGAGTCGGGTGGCTCTTACTTTATGACCTAGCTTCAGAAATCACATATGATCATTTCTATCACATTCACATGACTGGAAGCAAATCTCTGAGTTCATCCCACATTCAGTAAGAGGAAAATAGGCTCCACCTTTTAAAGGGAAGAAACCACCATGAAGATACTCATCTACACAGAATATGCTAGGAAGTGTTATTGAGCTGAGTCTTCCCCAGGTCTCTAGAAATACAACCACTGTAGCAATACAAACAACCATCATTTTGATTATCTGTCAGATCTTCTTTAGCAGGTTTTTCGTGTATTGTGTGTGTGTGTTCAGTTGTGTCTGACTCTTTACAACCCCGTGGACTGTACCCTGCCAGGCTCCTCTGTCCATGAGATTCCCCAGGTAAGGGTTGCCATTTCCTCCTCCAGGGGAACTTCCTAATGCAGGGACTGAACCCACACTTCCTGGGCCTCCTGCATTGCAGGCAGATGCTTTACCCATTTAATTTTCACATCAATCCTATGAATTAGGTACTATTTTTTTTTAAATTTTACAGTTATGGAGACTGAGTCACAGAACATTGTGTGATTTGTCCAAGGTCAGACAACTAGGCAGTTTCAGGCATTACCACCCCAGAGTCTGGGTTCTTAAGCACTTTGTATTTCCTCCTTGCTAGTCTACACCTGCAGATATTGTCTAAGAGTATTACCAGCAATTACCTATATTTCTGACTCTCTGCTTTCTCATGCTTAGACACTCCTAACTATCCCTGGTAGTTGCCAAGGGCTCTACTTATGTGCTTATGAAGAAAAGCTATGGCCAACGTAGACAGCATATTAAAAAGCAGAGGTTACTTTGCCAACAAAAGTCCATCTAGTCAAAGCTATGGTTTTTCCAGTAGTCGTGTACGGATGTGAGAGTTGGACTATAAAGAAAGTTGAGCATCAAAGAACTGATGCTTTTGAACTGTGGTGTTGGAGAAGACTCTTGAGAGTCCTTTGGACTTTAAGGAGATCCAACCAGTCCATCCTAAAGGAAATCAGTCCTGAATATTCATTGGAATGACTGATGCTAAAGCTGAAACTCTAATATTTTGGCCACCCGATGCGAAGAACTGACTCATTGGAAAAGACCCTTAGACTGGGCAAGATTGAAGGCAGGAGTAGAAGGGGATGACAGAGGATGAGATGGTTGGATCGCATCACCAACTCAATGAACATGAGTTTGAGCAAGCTCCGGGAGTTGGTGAAGGACGGGGAAGCCTGGCATGATGCAGTCCGTGGGGTTGCAGAGTCAGGCATGACTGAGCGACTGAACTGGACTGAACTGAACTGATGCCACTGAATAGTGTGGCATCAGCCATGGCTTTCTTCTCTCCTCATCTGGCTTCCTTCTTCAGGTGCTCACTAGGTATCAGCATCACCCTCTCAACGTCACCGTATAGGAGCGTATCAAACCAAGCTGTTAGTGCTCAGTATCTAAGAATGTTTTTTAATGAAATAGCCATTTTCATTTTCACTTTGATGGTCTGCTGTACTTTTCCACCCCACATGTACACATCACCTTTCCTTGTACATAAAGCCCATTTTCCTCCTGCCTCTTTCCCCACAGAATCTGCCCCTGTCTCTTCTCAGGAAGAGTCGTTACCTTAGAGGTGCAAACATCATTGTGCTGGCCAGCTTCTGGCAGACCTTCCCAGCAGGCTCACTATACATTGTCCAGGGGGTCTGATCTCCAGTGGTGGACAGAGCTTGGACCCAATTTGGGATTCCTACCACATTGAAAAAAAAAAGGAAACAAAATGCTATATGATAAACTCAAATTCCAAGAAATGGAGGTACTCCTAAACAATTTTCACCTGTAAATAACTCGTTTCCTTACATATAAATAAAATTCTCCCTGGATATGTAGACATTTCACACATAAGCCATTTGGTTGCAAATCTTTCCACCTGTAACACATGATGCTGAGACTTCTTCAGTCATTCTTCCAGAAATCTCACTGAGCAACAACTGTCTCTCAGGTAAAAGCCACACAAAGGGAAACAGCACCAAGCAGACAGACACGTCCCTTGGTTTCATGGAGGGTTAGCCAAGTAGGGTGTAATGGGAGGGGGACCGTCACCTACAGATTCTATTGCCAGGGAGGGTCTTGTGGCTGTGAACGTGTGGGTGAAGCCTTTTACCTTCTATATGACACATTTCACTGAAAGGAAACCAGAAACCTTTGGAACAAGGCCCATTGAATTCTTGCCATTGTGATTCTGGCATGAAGGCCTTATTTGCCTCACAAGGGCATCAACACAAGAAATTACATGTAGATTTTAAAAATCTGGAAGGAGGCATAGATTTGTCTTCAGCTGAGCAGGAAACAGGCTCTCGCCCACATCATCTCTCCCTGGCTAATCTACAGTGTTAATAGTCTATACCACACTCTTCAGAGCTTCATTACTGCTCTTGCACCATCTGGTACAATTTTACGTGGCTTCTAGTCCATCCATGAGTTAGCTGCCCCACAAGCTAGTTAGCTCCTTGAAGCAAAGAGTTACCTCTCTCCTTGAGACTGAGCTCGGGCTGGCTCTGCAGCGCAACTTAGTGACCGCACCCCCCCCTCATAAGGCCCCACTGTATTCAGGCCTTCCTGGGGCATCCCCACCCCTTTTCTTCTTCAAACCTGTCACTGTGGACTTGGCCTTTTGCCCCAGCATCCTCATTTGCCTTCATTCCTCAGGACTTTGTCTCTGTTTCTTCTTTTCTCTATCCTCTCCCCAGCTTGAAGGGGTTCTGCTTTCTATTCATTCACATAATGTACCTTTACTGAGCATTACTGTATACCAGGCACTGTGCTGGATTCTAAAGACACAGAGACAGCTAGGACATGGCTCCCTGCCTTAGTGGGGCTCATTGTCCCATGAGGAGAGAGACCCAAGCGAATCACGGATTACAGAACCATGTGAAAAACAACACATACAGGTAGGTGCAGGGTACTGTGAGAAGCCCAGGAATGTAAGTCAGTGGGAGCATTAAATCAGACCCTGCCCCCTCAAGCATAAAAGGGGGTTTTAACACTTTCAAGGGTCAGTGTGTGATAAACGGATGACCCTAATCCATTTATCTATGCCTCCTTCCAGATTTCAAGCTACAAAATACCTAAATACCCTAATCCACTATCGGTTCACAGAGGAAGAAAGAGACCCAGTGAGGGGAAACTCATTGCCAAAGGTTACACCCCCTGATGCTGGTGAAGCCAAGACTACAGCCAGAGCTGGAGTGTAGCCAGATTTGGTGGTAAGGAAGGGTGGTAGAAGGGTGATGGTGCAACAATTCAGGTGTAGAGGAAAACAGAAACAGTTAAGCAGTTAGTACAATACATTGGGTGAGAAACGACAGATGAAGAAATGAGGGTGGTATGGACCAGGTGGAGGAGCTAAAAAGAGTTCAGACGGTACCTACATTTAAAAAGGAAAGCTGACAGAATTTACTCATCCTCTGGATATGGTGTGCGGAAGAAAGAAGAATCCAGGATGGCTCCAAAGTTAGAATCTGAGCAGTTGGAAACTTAAGAGTTCAACAGTGAAGATGCAGAAGATGATAGAAGGAATAGAGGAAAATAAGGATTTGTTTTGGGACAAGTTAAATTTGTGATGCCTATTAAAAGTCCAAGCAGAGAGGTCTACTGGCAGTTGGATAGACAAGTCTGGAGTTGGTCTAGAGATGAGACATTTTAGATGCATCAGCATGCGGATGGACTTTTGAGCCATGAGAGGATGAGATCTCCACCTGTAACACATGATGCTGAGACTTCTTCAGTCATTCTTCCAGAAATCTCACTGAGCAACAACTGTCTCTCAGGTAAAAGCCACACAAAGGGAAACAGCACCAAGCAGACAGACACGTCCCTTGGTTTCATGGAGGGTTAGCCAAGTAGGGTGTAATGGGAGGGGGACCGTCACCTAAAGACTCTATTGCCAGGGAGGGTCTTGTGGCTGTGAACATGTGGGTGAAGCCTTTTAACTTCTATATGACACATTTCACTGAAAGGAAACCAGAAACCTTTGGAACAAGGCCCATTGAATTCTTGCCATTGTGATTCTGGCATGAAGGCCTTATTTGCCTCACAAGGGCATCAACACAAGAAATTACATGTAGATTTTAAAAATCTGGAAGGAGGCATAGATTTGTCTTTAGCTGAGCAGGAAACAGGCTCTCGCCCACATCATCTCTCCCTGGCTAATCTACAGTGTTAATAGTCTATACCACACTCTTCAGAGCTTCATTACTGCTCTTGCACCATCTGGTACAATTTTACGTGGCTTCTAGTCCATCCATGAGTTAGCTGCCCCACAAGCTAGTTAGCTCCTTGAAGGCACAGAGTTACCTCTCTCCTTGAGACTGAGCTCAGGCTGGCTCTGCAGTGCAACTTAGTGACCGCACCCCCCCCTCATAAGGCCCCACTGTATTCAGGCCTTCCTGGGGCATCCCCACCCCTTTTCTTCTTCAAATCTGTCACTGTGGACTTGGCCTTTTGCCCCAGCATCCTCATTTGCCTTCATTCCTCAGGACTTTGTCTCTGTTATCTTCTTTTCTCTATTCTTTCCCCAGCTTGAAGGGGTTCTGCTTTCTATTCATTCACATAATGTACCTTTACTGAGCATTACTGTATACCAGGCACTGTGCTGGATTCTAAAGACACAGAGACAGCTAGGACGTGGCTCCCTGCCTTAGCGGGGCTCATCGTCCCATGAGGAGAGAGACCAAGCGAATCACGGAGTACGGAACCATGTGAAAAGCAACACATACAGGTAGGTGCAGGGTACTGCGAGAAGCCCAGGAAGGTAAGTCAGAGGGAGCATTAAATCAGACCCTGTCCCCAAGCATAAAAGGGGGTTTTAACACTTTCAAGGGTCAGTGTGTGATAAACGAATGACCCTAATCCGTTTATCTATGCCTCCTTCCAGATTTCAAACTACAAAATACCTAAATACCCTAATCCACTGTCAGTTCACAGAGGAAGAAAGAGACCCAGTGAGGGGAAAGTCATTGCCAAAGATCACCCCCCCGATGCTGGTGAAGCCAAGACTACAGCCAGAGCTGGAGTGTAGCCAGATTTGGTGGTAAGGAAGGGTGGTAGAAGGGTGATGGTGCAACAATTCAGGTGTAGAGGAAAACAGAAACAGTTAAGCAGTTAGTACAATACATTGGGTGAGAAACGACAGATGAAGAAATGAGGGTGGTATGGACCAGGTGGAGGAGCTAAAAAGAGTTCAGACGGTACCTACATTTAAAAAGGAAAGCTGACAGAATTTACTCATCCTCTGGATATGGTGTGCGGAAGAAAGAAGAATCCAGGATGGCTCCAAAGTTAGAATCTGAGCAGTTGGAAACTTAAGAGTTCAACAGTGAAGATGCAGAAGATGATAGAAGGAATAGAGGAAAATAAGGATTTGTTTTGGGACAAGTTAAATTTGTGATGCCTATTAAAAGTCCAAGCAGAGAGGTCTACTGGCAGTTGGATAGACAAGTCTGGAGTTGGTCTAGAGATGAGACATTTTAGATGCATCAGCATGCGGATGGACTTTTGAGCCATGAGAGGATGAGATCACCCATGGAAAGAGTGAAGACAGAAAAGTCTGAGGACTCAGCTTTGGACACTCTAGTATTTAAAGTGGGAAAGACTAAGATAGGAAGAGAATCAAGAGAGGATGGCTTCCAGGAGGCTAGAGAGTATCTCTAGGGGCATGAAATGATGCACTGTTTCATGTTGATGTTTGGCAAAAACCAACACTGTAAAGGAATGATCATTCAATTAAGAATAAACAGATTTATAAAAATAACACTGATACATTCAATTAAATGGCTAGTGAGAAATTACCATTGGCTTTGGCAAGATGGAGGTCATTAGAGACCTCAATAAAAGCAGTTTTGGCAGTGTGAAGAGAAGCAACAACCTGAGTAGATTCAAGAAAGAATGGAAGCAGAGAAAGTAGACAGAAACTCTTTAGAAAAATTTACTGTAAAGGGGAACAGAGAAACTGGGCAGTATCTGAAGGAAGATGGAGAGTCAAGAGAGTTCTTTCCTTTCTCAGGAGGGAGGTTACAATCTCTATGTCTGATGGGATGATTCAGAAGAGAAGGTGCAACTGTTGATGCACTAGAGAGAGGCTACATGGGAAAGAGGTTCCTTCTGAGCAGCAGCAAGGTAGAGCCGGAGCAGAGAGGTCACCCTGGAGGCTCATCGTTTTAATAGGAGACAAGGCGGACGAAGTGGGTACAGGTGATTCTTGTGGTGGGAATGTGTGGAAATTTATTTCTGATTATTTCCATTTTCTCAGTGAAGGAAGAAGCAAAGAAAGGAAAATGGGAAAGAAGTTGTTGGATGCTTGAGAAGAGCAGAAGAACTTTTAAAAAGCCAGGAGACTGGGACAGTGAACCGACAAAGTCAATAGAGGTGGGCAACTCTGGAGTTGTATGCTGCTCACACATTTACAATGAGGCCAGTCAGCACTGTTGTGAGTCTTGCTTCAATCACACCCAGCTGCCTGGGTGCTGGTGAAAAGTCAGCAGAGGGCTGCATTTAACCAGATGCATTAACCACATTTCTGATGATTTGACATCTGGGACTTTGCTGGCCCTTGAGAGATTTTGATTCCTGGGGCTGCAAGTTCCTAGAGCTAGTAAAGGACCTGTCTGTAAACACACCTTTCATATGCAAACCAAGCAATCCAGAGCCCACACTCTCAACCATCTCCCTCTGCTGGCTTTCACAGTTCAGTTCAGTCGCTCAGTCGTGTTCAACTCTTTGTGACCCCATGAATTGCAACACGCTAGGCCTCCCTGTCCATCACCATCTCCCGGAGTTCACTCAGACTCATGTCCATTGAGTCTGTGATGCCATCCAGCCATCTCATCCTCTGT
>SJYT01074211.1:6372-49250 GCA_006410635.1 Cephalophus harveyi | reverse complement strand
AAGACTAAAGCAGGCCCAGCCCTGCTTAGCTTCCGACATCAGAAGAGATCGAGCGCCTTCAAGCTGCTGTGAGCACACTTATAAACAAGGACTCAATCCAGGGCATGGCCAAGGGAGCAAATGGCTGACTGTGGGATATGGAATATCATTGGAGGAAGAGAAATCAAGAATGAGAAGTCACACTTTTAGGAGAATCATCTATTTGGATACTGAAGTCACTAAGAATTATATTAGGGATAAAATTGACGGGGAGAGAGTGAATCAGGGGCTTAAAATCCTCAGGGGATAAGGAGGAGCACCTAGAGGTGAGTAGATGACTAGACAATTTTATTACAGTCGTTAAAAGCAATAGTACATCAAACACGAATCTGAGCATAGAACCGAAGCTCACTTAACTTCTTCCTAGAAATCAAATAGAGAGGCCATTTATCTCTGCTAGCAGATGAGTACAGCACGGCGTTTATAGATATCAGTTAGAGCAGCTGCATTCAAACAGCTGCTCCACATTGCCTCCAAATTTCCCAGAGGTGCCTAAGGGACCATCAGTTGGGTGTGGGGATGGCAGGAGAGGAGGGAGGCAAGAGAGGGTGTGGAAAGGAATTAACTGTCTAGTTAAGAGGAAAATGAAGAGATGGGGCTCTGTGTTCTCTGCTTCACCTCATCCAACCTGAGAAGCTCTATTTTTCATTGCTTATATTTGAGGTTTTCATTTGTGCTGTGAAATGTATGTAGGACACAGCAACTCTTTCAAACTTTTCCATACTTAGGAATTCAGGATTCAAAAGGGATTCCAAATGTATTCCTTATAAATAACCATCAGTTTACTGTATGAGTTTTCATCGTGTAGAACAATTACGATGAAAACTACACCCTACGAGGGTGTAGGGCCCAAATAAACCCATGAAATAGGGGACTGGGTTATAAAGATATTCTGGTCTACTTGAAATAAACTTTTCAGAAATTCCTCTTTTATTGGGAACATTTCTCTTAATTTATTTGCAAAGTTTTCATCCTAGTAAGTGGAACTGAAGTTTAGGCGGAGGTGTGTAACACATACAGACAAATATAACCATTTATTTATTTATTTTTGCTCTGATATAATTTTATTGTGGCATATGTTTTGTCAAGATGTTGTGACATTACCTCAGGGAAGGCTGACACATTCTCCTGACTTTACAATGTAAATGTTTTGACTCAGTGAATATTTCCTTCAGGACAAACATTGAAAGTTGGCAAATCCATACTGCTGAAAAGCCTCCTGGATGACATATTATTCATCCTCAGAGATGAAGCCTGACCACTTGTTTTTTTTTTGCTTGTTTGAAATCATAGAGAAAATCATACAGTCTTATGGTTACTCCTCTATGTGAAATCGAGAAATTGATCTTGTCCTTATTTATTTTTCCTGAGAAGACTGCAAGAAGGCAATCCTGTCTCTTCTTTTGAAAGCAAATTCCAAAAAGTGTCCCACCAGGTGAAATGAGCAAGCGATAGCTCTCTTGCTCCAGTGCACAGTATGCTGAATCAAAAAAGGCTTGCTTATCTGGCATTTGGGTAAATTTGCTGGGGAATAATGAAATAGGCTCAGCCAAGCTTCCTCTGAAGTTCAAACATGCCTGGAGCAGCACTTACTCCAGGGACATCAGGCAGATTAGATTTGAGCTCTCCAGGGCTGGCTGTGCAGAGCCGTACCTACAGAGGCCTCAGACAATTTATCTGTGCTTTTGTGGAAGCATGGACTGGTGTTCCTTAATTACGACTCCCTGAGAGGGTTCAAAACATTCTTTGTAAACCTACTTGGGGTTTTTCTCCTCTGCTAAGAAATGGAGCAGTGGACCTTCCTCTCAGCTGGTAATAATGGGCTTACACGCCAGCTGCTATCACTGTCACAGACAGTTTGGGTCTCCAGGTCCAGGGGTCACTCTCTGAGTCTCAGTTGGAGTGCCATGATTAGAAAAAGGCTGTTGGATGGAGGGATATAAATTTAGACCTGAATCCAAGCATTTAAACCGTTGAACAGTCTTTTCTCTTATACTTGGTAGGGGTGCTTTTGATTTAGATGGGATGCATTTGGTTTCAAACATTTACTCCTTTCTACCACATATCTGATAGATTCAAGCATGACAGGCAAAGCATCAAGGCACTTAGGACACTACTTGAAGTCGAAGGACCTCAAGGCCTGCCTCTGATACTAACAGTGCAATTGTAGGACAAATATCTAACGTTTCTGAGTTTCTCTTTCATCTATCTCACAGAGCTGTTGGGAGGGTCAAATGAAACTTCATAATGGTTCATTCAGACACGAGATGTAGTCACTACAAAGGTTATTCTGTATACTTGAAATGCAAAGATCCATGTTTCTTAGCCTCTCCTTATGTAGATGAATAAATGTTAAGTTGTTCTTACGGGGGTGGCTGGATGGACATCCAGCGCGCAGCATAATTTCTGCCACATAATGGCTACCATATTTGCTAGTTGTTGAATGAATGAAAAAGGGACAAAATTTTCAGAGACCTGAGTGTGTGAGGTTAGAATTCAATGGCAAACCCACTCCAGTACTCTTGCCTGGAAAATCCCATGGACAGAGGAGCCTGGTAGGCTGCAGTCCATGGAGTGGCTAAGAGTCGGGCACAACTGAGCGACTTCACTTTCACTTTTCACTTTCATGAGTTGGAGAAGGAAATGGCAACCCACTCCAGTGTTCTTGCCTGGAGAATCCCAGGGATGGGGGAGCCTGGTGGGCTGCCGTCTATGGGGTCGCACAGAGTCAGACAAGACTGAAGCGACTTAGCAGCAGCAGCAGGGGAAGGACGGCAGGGCTCTCACTGCTGCCGCCATCAAATACTAGCCTGTGCTCACATTTCTCATTGGTTCAGGAGGGGCTGAGGTGTCCCCAGGTGCTGTTAAGGGAGTACATAAACCCAGTTGGTGGGACCCGTGGCAGACCTAAGACATGGGCTACCCTGAGGGCGCCTTGGGCAAGTGAAGCGTGAGTGAGGGATGCCACTAGACGGAGAGGCTCTGGAAACACGTGCTTGGACTTGGCCCTGATCATTCATTCTTGGAATGACTCCAGTCGTTCCCAGGACAATCATGGGTCTTGATGTGCAAGGGAATACCTGTCAATGGTTGCCCTCGTTGAGAGTCACATAATCATGAATGCTCTCTGAGGTCATAGCAAGTATGAAGCCTTTAGATCTCACTTTCCATGGGGAGGAGAGAGGATTGCTTTTCATTTTCATTACATCAAGTTCTGCTTCCACCCTGGATATAGAAAACTGAAGAGACTGTCACCCTTTCAGCAGATAAAATTTGATAAACAACAAAGTTATAATTCTTCCTGAAATCATTAGAGATCTGAGGTTGTGGGTAACTAAAGAGCCTGAAATCTAAAAGAAGACAGGGTGTTCTAAGCAGAGATGGGAGAGAAGCCCTGGCTCAGCTGTGCAGAGTGTGACTGGAAGAGATGCCAGGGTCATACAAGTGAATAAGAAGAATTCAGATAAAACTAGACAGTTGCCATGCCAAGTATGGACTAGGATCCATATGAGCTGCAATCACAGTGGGAGTATATAGTTCCTGCAGAGTTTTCTTCATGAACCTTACCAGATTCTCACTGAGAAAGATTGGGCACCAGGAAGAGAAAGGGATGGGCAGTCAAATAATAGGTGTATATACATCCCACTCGAGAAGGTGGACTTTAATTCCCTCCCTTTAGTATGAGCTGGACTTAGTGACTCGTTTCCAATGAAGAGAGGAAGTGGAAAAGTAAGTAAGTTTATAGTGGAGAAAATTGGTCATGATCAAGGTCACATTAACCAAGAAATCACGAGGACATCATGTTCCCAGATATGATGCAATGAGAAGGGCATGTCACTTCTGTATTTATCCCTCAAATCCTTAACCCCTGTTTAGCCATGATAAAACAGAAGATAAACTCCATTTGAGGAACATACTACAAAATACCTGACTGGTACTCTTAAGAAAGTGTCAGGGTCACGAAAAACAAAGAAAGATGGAGAAACTGTCACAGATGAGACTAAGGAGACAGGTTGACCAAGGGCTAGGTGGGCTGCTGGGTGGGATCCAGAACAGGAAAATGCCAATGGAAAAGCCAGTGATTTTTGAATAAAGTCTATAGTTAACAGTAATTTACCAGGGTCAATGTCTTAGTTTTGATAAATGTATAATACCATGTTCTGTGAAATGTCAACATTAGGGGAAGCTGGTAGAGAATATGTGAGAAGTCTGTACTATCTTGGTAAGCTCTCTGTAAGTGTAAACTTGCTCCCAGATGAGGGCTGTGGGAAGATTTGACTACAAGAGGGAAAGAGAGAACTTCTTGAGGTGATGGAAATGTTCTATGTGTGTTTGTCAAAACTTATTGAACTGTACCCTTAAAAAGGTAAATGTTACTATCTTACTACATATAAGTTACACTTCATAAACCTGACAAAAATAGACTCATCACTGTTGGGGGCCTTTAAGGATGTGAGGCTTGAGAAGAAAGAAAGTGAAAGCTTTACACTAGTAAACTCCTCAGCCCTTTGCATTTTTCCTATTAAGAACTTATTCAGTTTTATTGTGGAGGAAAAATTTTATTTACCTCAAATTGATTTTTTCTAAAGTGCAAACTATGGGAGATGGGCCAAACTTTCTTTCTCTGTAGCCCAGTAGAAATATTTATAGATATCTCAGTAGCTCTGGTATAGTAAAAAGAACCAGGGAGTTCACATTGCAACAGAAACTCCGTGGGCGAGGGTAGGTCACTGTCTCCTCTGCAGACACGTCTTCCTGTTGGTGAAGCAGCTGTACCAGAAGAGCAGTGCTTGCAGCAACTGGGTGACTCTTTACAGCAAAGGGGAGGACTTTTAAAAAATATTTTAAAAATATGTATGTGGCATAAAATTAAAATACAAAATAACTTAGAGCTATTAATAAGATTCCATTTACATCTGTCCTCCCAGCATCTTCAGGTAACCAAAGTGGCTATCCTTGCAGAGATATTCGATGCATGTATGAGCACAGGCATGTATTTTTTTTTTAACGCAAATGGTAGCATAATATACACTTCTTTCTTCACTTTGCTGTCTTTTTATTCTAGTTTAAAAATATGGCTACCTCCTTACAAAATGAATTTGAAGCAGTTTATTATAATACATGTAAAAAAATGGTTTGGATATGTAAGACTAGAAACAAACAGCCAGGGGTTAGTTTAGTACAAAGTATTCATCCCAGAAGATTCTGTACGTCTGGAGATATGAGCTACTAACATGATTCTGAACTTTCTAGCAGCTTATGCTGGGGAAAAAACAAGCAGTTACCTGATTATTGTGTCCATAACATAAAAACTAACATTTGTTCTTTTATCATTTCCACATATTCCTTCTATGATAAATTCAATTCATTGAATTAAAAATAAAACAGGGTGACATCAATACCAAAAACATAAGGAGAAAAATCACTAGCTGGTTCTGAGAACTAAGATAAACTTTCTCCCATGAATCCTCATTTTTCTTTTAAATTAAAAAAGTAATGGAGTGTGATGGAAAATTCTCAGCGTCTTCACTGCACCTTGCTTTTTCACTTCAAGTTTCTGGAAGAGCCATCCAATCATCGCACCAAGCCGCCTCACTCTTGGGGACATGGAGCCCAGGGCTGCATAAGAGTCGACTGTGTGACTGTGTCGTGCTTTATTTCTCTAGTCCTTGATTCGTGCTGTTTCTAGGATTTTGCTTTTCTAAACCATACTGCATTGAATTCCCTCATACATGTATCATTTCACACATCTGCAAGCATATCCATAAGGTAAATTCCTACAAGTGACTTTACTTGGTCAATGCTTATGGCTACATTTTGACAGCTATTGCAAAACTGCTCTTCACGGACAGTGTACTGATGTACACTCTCCATTCCCACATATCACTCAGCCTGCTTCCCTGAACCTGCCCTACTCAAATGTGTGAGCCTGCATTGCAACCTGGAAAGCAGCGTTTGTGAAGGAGATTGAATATCACTGCCTATTGTTTGAGTGCTTAATTTTTCCTTTTCTTTACTGTCACCTATCTGTTCAGATCCCTTGCCTGTTTCTTTCTATTGCATTGTTGGTCTTTTGCTTATGGGTTGTAGGAACACCTGATATAGTAAGGAAATTGCCTCTTCATGCTATTTGTTGCAATTTTTCCCTGTGTGCTATTTATTTTTTGAATACATTCATGGCTTTTTTTTTTTGGCATGCAAAAAAACATTTATTTTTGTAGTAAAATTTATCAAGTTTCTTTAATGGCTTTATGGATTTGAGGCTTTATTTGGCAAGGCATTCACCACTTTAATATAATCTCCACTGTTTTCTTCTGTTTTAATTTGAAATTTATTTAGTGTAAAAAAAGTAGGTTAAGTCTCGAATATATCCTCTTCCTGACAGTAGTCTGGTTATCCCATTAGTGAATAATCCATCTTTGTTCCCTCATTTGAAATGGGAACAGGCAGCTTCTTGAACAGAAGGAACTTCATGGTAATCTATAAAACCTTCCTTTACAGCAGCTGTAACTTCCTAATACTGCTTTTGTTCACCTTTGGCACAAGGGGAATGAAGGCCTCCATACGAGGCCTGTAAGAAAGGTTGATTCAGCCTGCACCCGCTCCTCACCGAGCTGAACCTGGCAGTCACTTGAGTCAGCTGGTACCCCGGATATCCTGCCATGACTATGAACATGCTGTAGACTTACGCTCTCATTTCTCATGATGCTCTGGTCAGATAAGATTTCAAAATATCCTGTTTGTTTTCTTTTTCTTCTTGAGGGTGAATTCCTCTGGAAAAGGCGATCTCTAGGTGTTCCACTAGAGGGTGCTTCAACTTTGCATATTTACATATGCATAAACACACAAGCTATGTTCGTGTGGGCTGCACACACACACACACACACACATGCCAAATAGCTGCTTTCTCACTAATGCTTTATGACATGGGAGTACACCTATATTTTTAATTCTCTCCCACTCCTTCCACACATGATCAGAAGGCCTTCCCAAAGATTCTCCCTCATCCCAGTGAGCTGCTGGAACACAAGGGTGTGGGGAATGGAAGTCTACCATAAATGAAACTGTTAACAATGACAGAAAAATGGGCTCCTAAGTTAAGCTTCTCTCCTGGCTCTCTTTCCCTGGAAGAGATTTAGGGGGACGATTTGAAATTTCAGTGATTCTTATGAAATATAAGGAAAGAAGGAGTTAGAGACTGATGAAAAGTCACGGATTAAGTACCCAAAGCCTTTGAGTTACACTGTCAGTGGGAGGGGGCCAGGTGCTCCCAGGTGATTAGTCCTCAGGGGGTGTAGGAATGGGGTGAAGAGAGAAGCACTGCTGATAAACCAGCAGTTTGGGGCCCAGAAACTGATTTTGAAGCTAAGGATAAAAGAAGCATCTATGAGAAACAATCAATTTTTATACTTTGCTGTATGTTAGAATCATCAGGAAGTCTTCAAAAAAATCATGATTGCTGAGACTGGGACCCATGCATAAGCATTTTTTGTTTGTTTCCCAAGTGATTTCCCACAGCAGATGGTGGGGTAAGAGGACATGGCATTCATCTCCCTCCACAAACACATCAAAGACAAATTCACAAGTGAAACAATTCTCCTGGAGAACTAACTGGAAACTGGCATAAGGGCTCCAATACAGCCCAGTGCTTGTGTGCATTCGTGCTCAGCTGTGTTTGACTCTTTGCAGCCCCATGGACTGTAGCCCACCAGGCTCCTCTGTCCTTGGGATTTTCCAGGCAAGGATATTGGAGGGGGCTGCTATTTCCTACTCCAGGGGATCTTCCTGACCTAGGGATCAAACCTGCATCTCCCCCATTTTCTGCATAGGCAGGTGGATTCTTTACCACCATGCCACCTGGGAAGTCTCATATAATCTATTAGACTATGACAAAGAGGCAAGAATATACAATGGAGAAAGGACAGTCTCTTCAACAGGTAGTGTTGGGAAAGCTGGACAGCTACATGTAAAATAATGAAATTAGAACACTCCCTCATACTATATATAGAAGTAAATTCAAAATGGTTTAAAGATCTAGATATGAGACATGATATCATAAAACTCCTAGAAAAGAATATGGGTAAAATATTCTCAGACATAAATCATAGCAATATTTTCTTAGATGATTCTCCCAAGGCAAAGGAAATAAAGCAAAAATAAATGAATGAGACCTAATTAAACTTAAAAGCTTTTGCACAGCAAAGGAAACCATCAACAAAACAAAAAGACAACCTATGGAAGGGGAGAAAATATTTGCAATGATGTGACTGACAAGGGCTTAATATCCAAAATATACAAGCAGTTCTTAAATTCAATATAAAAAAACCCAATCAAAAAGTTAGCAGAAGAATTTAGCAGACATTTTTCCAAAGAAGACATACAGATGGCTAACAGGCACATGAAAAAGATGCTTAAAATCACTACTTTTAGATTAATGGAGAAATGCAAATGAAAAACACGAGTTATTACTTTACATGTCAGAATGGCTATCATAAAAAAATCTACCAATAAGAACTGTTGGACAGGATGTGGAGAAAATGGAAACCTCGTACACTGTTGGGTGGTGTAGTGACTATGGAAAACAGCACGGAGGCTCCTTTAAACGCTAAAAATAGAACTACCACGTGATCCAGTAACTCAACTCCTAGGTATATGTCCAGAAAAAATGAAAATACTAATTCGAAAGGATACATGCGTTCCAATACAAGCACTATTTAAAATAGCCAATACATGGAAGTAATCGAAGTACCCATCAACAAATATTGGATTAAGAAGACATGGCATATATAGTAGAATATGTAATATAATAACAGAATATTACTCAGCCATTACAAAAAATGAAACACTGCCATTTGCAGCAACATGAAAGGACCTAGAGAATATTATGCTGAGTGAAATAAATCAGACAGGGAAAGACAAATACCACACTATATCACTTATATGTGGAATCTGAAAAACAATACATGTACATGCAAAATAGAAACAGACTCACAAATATAGAAAACAAACTTGTGGTTACCAAAGGGGAGAGGGAAGGTTAACAGAGTATGAGATTAACAGATATAAACTAACTTATATAAATTAAATAAGCAGCAAGGATTTACTGTGGAACACAGGGAATTATACCCATTATCTTGTAATAATCTATAATGGAATATAATCTAAAAAAATACTGAACCATTATGAATCTAACACAATATTGTAAGCTAATTTTTTAAAAAAGAATTATCTGAAATGCTTATAAAAAGACAGATTTCCTGGTTTTGATCTACAGATTCAGAATTTCAGGGGTGGGTCAAGGAATCTGCATATTAAACAGCTCCTTGGATGACCCTGATGCACACTAAATATGGGGAAATGCTGGTTTAGGTTAACAAAGAGCAGGAAGGAGAAAAAAAGATATTTATCCTTTAGGGTTTGGTATTATACAATCATGACATGGTCCAAATAAGGACTCAAGAAAGAGAACATTGGGGTACTCCATCTTCATAAACAAAGCCCAAGTAAGGGTGTAATCTATCTTGGTTGGTTGAATTAGAGAAGCAGGAATTTGGAATCTGTCTCCTGGCTACGCAAAATGTGGACCTTGAACTAATGGCATCAGAA
This sequence comes from Cephalophus harveyi, assembly GCA_006410635.1. NCBI lineage: Eukaryota > Metazoa > Chordata > Mammalia > Artiodactyla > Bovidae > Cephalophus > Cephalophus harveyi. The sequence continues at coordinate 39,605 of SJYT01074211.1, read as the reverse complement.
TCACTTGGGAGTTTCTCAGAAATGCAAGCCTCACTCCTAACCTACTGACTCAGATTCTGCAGTTTAACAAAATCCCAAGACGATTCAATAGCACATTAAAACATCTACCACTTAATCTAGGCATGTTTAACATAACATTTAATTCACCCATTTCAAGTGTGCAATTCAATAATTTTTAGTGAAATTAGCAAGTTGTGTATCCATTATCATAAATCATTTTTAATCATTTCATTTTAAAACCCCAATAAGGTTCCTATAACTATTTCCTCTTAATACCTGTTCCCCACCCATTTAAGTCAACTACTAATCTTCTGTCTGTACAGATTTGCTTTTTCTGGATCTTTCACCTAAATGGAATCATATAATATGTGGTCTTCTGTGTCTTGTGTCTTTCATTTAGCATAATGCTTCTGAGGTTCATCCATGTTTTACATGCATCAGCACTTCATTTCTTTTTATTGCCAAATAGCATTCCATTGTATGCTGCTGCTGCTAAGTCACTTCAGTCGTGTCCGACTCTGTGCGACCCCATAGACGGCAGCACACCAGGCTCCTCTGTCCCTGGGATTTTCCAGGCAAGAACACTGGAGTGGGTTGCCATTTCCTTCTCCAATGCATGAAAGTGAAAAGTGAAAGTGAAGTCACTGAGTCATGTCCAACTCTCAGCGACCCCATGGACTGCAGCCCACCAGGCTCCTCTGTCCATGGGATTTTCCAGGCAAGAGTACCGGAGTGGGGTGCCATTGCCTTCTCCGATGCCATTGTATAGATATACCCAATTTTGTTTATCTGTTCTTTAGTTGATAGACATTTTCTCCATCTTTTTGAATATTATAAATAAAGCTGATAAAACATTTGCCTGCATGGATATATGTTTTTGTATGAATATATGTTTTTAATTCTCTTGGGTAAATGCTGAGGAGTGAAATGTTGGGTACATGGTGATTTAGATTAAAATTGGGGGGCACTGTTCTAGGGTACCTTCTCGATATTCAATGATGTGGTCAGCCCCTGGGTCATGGAATGTGTGTCGATTTGGAAGTCACTCGGATCTCGGTGAAGTTTGACTGCCTTACTAGCAATCATCTGATACTGAATATGCAATTTTATTTGGTCCATGAAATACAGTATGGTCCCTGATTTTTAGGGTAACATGAGGATTAATGAACTACAGGGGCCAGACACAGACATTAGAGCCATGGGGACCGAGGTGGAAGCCTGATTTTGTCACTTATTATGATCATGGGCGAGTTACCAAACCTCTCAATGGCTCAGTTTATTCTTCTGCAAATGGCAGATAACAATGTGCTCCTTTGAAATCATTGTAAGGCTTAGATAAAGTAATGCATATAATGGTTTTAACTCATGTTAATGTTAGTTTCTACTATATAAAGCACCTAGCTCAGAGTGGGTACTCTGGAAATGTTGGGTCAGTAAAAGATGGCTTCTACATCTTGTATCTTTCCACAGAAACAAATGAATTACGAGAACACACACACACACATTATTTTGCTTTGTGTGGTAAAATCACAAGTTTCTTATAAGTGAATTTAAACATTTTTGGTGAGCTCACACATGATTACTAGACATTCAACTCCAAGACCAGGAGACATGCCTCTGATGCCAAGGTTTCTGTTCTGGGGTCTGCAGATGCACGTTGTTTGGCTTTAGGCTTGGATTATTACCTCAGGAGCTCCCTGTGCTTCAGAGCTTAAAGAAAGATCCACCAGGAGTCCCTGGACTGGATCCGCTTTGTTTAGCAGAGCAGAGAAGCAACCTGCAGCAGCCAGGGAGGTCACAGATAAGTGAGCCTGACCTACCATTTTCTAGATAATTCTAGGACCAGCTTTCGGGCTTCCCAGGTAGCTCAGATGGTAAAGAATCTGCCTGCAATGCTAAAGACCTGGGTTCGATCCCTGTGTTGGGAAGATCCTCTGGAGAAGGGAATGGCAACCCACTCCAGTATTCTTACCTGGAGAATCCCATGGACAGAGGAGCCTGGCAGGCTACAGTCCATGGGCTCTCAAAGAGTTGGACACGACTGAGTGACTGACACAGACACCTTCAGGACCAGCTTTCAGGAGAAAGTGAATCCTGTAAATGCCTGGGTTAACCCCCGTTTCATAAACAAACACTTGTAATGACACACCCTCTCCCTCATTGTGACTTGAAGAACACTTGCAAAAACTCAGACCATTTCACGCAGATGGAGCAATACTTCATAACAAGAACTTCTACACAGGACTCTTTCCCTAGATGAGGCCCCATGGCCCTAACCGTCCTTACCTATCCCCTCTGCCCGAGTGACTAGAGGTCAGTGTGACGGTCTCCCTCTTACAAGCAGAAAACCTCTCTAGTGAAATTGTCCTGTGTCTCTACCAGCCAAACTGGGCCCACAGTCCGTTCTGGCCTGGAGGTCCTGCTCAGTGGGGAAGCCAGGAATCTTTTCCTCTCCCTCAGAAGCCACTGGGCTACTCAGCTTGGTTGGCTGTAACAAAATACCTCAAACTGTGTGACTTCAACCACAGAAGTTAATTTTCTTGCAGTTCTAGAAGCGAGGAAGACCAAAATCACGGCCTAGCAGGGTTTGAATTCTGGCGAGGGCTCTCATAATGCTGGGAAGGATTGAAGGCAAGTGGAGAAGGGGACAATAGAGGATGAGATGGCTGGATGGCATCACTGACTTGCTGGACATGAGTTTGAGCAAGCCCTGGGAGTTGGTGATATACAGGGAAAACTGGCGTGCTACAGTCCATGGCGTTGCAAAGAGTCGGATACGACTGAGTGACTGAACTAAGCAGAGAGCTCTCCTCCCAGCTGGCAGACCAGGCCTTAGAGACCCCATCTCCAAACATAGTCACACTGAGGGGGTTCACACTTCAACACGTGCATTTTAGGGGGATGTGATACAGTCCATAGCAGCCACTTACCAGAAGGAAGGTCTAGGAAAGCCTAGAAAGGCCCTGCAGTTCGGCGCACACCGCTGCTCTCCCATGTTGGTGGGGGCGGGATGGTGTGAGATGAGAGCAGGAATGAGAAACACCTGCAGTAAAGGCAACTCAGGTAAGCAGTGGGAACGCGGCCCCTAGTCAATTGAGTTCACGTGGATACAGGATGACCACCGCAGAAACGGAGTCTAAAAAAGTTGAAAAGTGCCTATTATTTCATCTTATCCATAAAAAAAAGGAGAGAAAAAAAAGAAAAAGCCTTCTGACTTGGGCCCCAATTGCTTAGTTTTTGTTGTCTCTGACCTCTAACGTGCTGTTGTCTCTCTCGGCATTTAGCAAAAGCATTAAAGTGTGTTAGATCTCTGCTGGGGCTTAATGACAACAGGAATCATCCCAGTTGAGATGGCAATTTATTTATCTGGTGACCTTTTATAAAGTGGCAAGTTTCCTTCAGGATTTTTTGCAGTGAGATATTTCCAATCAACTTGGAGCTCTCCCCTCCCTCAATCAATTGTTGGTATTTGAATGTCATAAAACTAAAAGCTGTGAAATTAAGCCTGCTGCGTGAGCTATGAAAATGGGGCGCTGAGATGAGACTGCGGGTCCCTCTCATATCATATCAGTACACCGTTATGATGCAAATTATGGGAAACATTACTAAACTCAGGGCATAATAGACTGCTCTGATAATGGAAATAAGTACTATTGAGCACAAGGTGTGTGTCTGGAAGGATTAAGGTCAGTTTCTTTGATGCAATACTACCAAGACTGCTGAGTCAAGCTGAAGGACTGTTTTTTTATTTGCTCCTCTAATTTCCGTACCAATCATCTGTGATTCCACGGACAATTTGCTTAGCAATCTACAGATCTAAGGATGAGGGAATGGCTGCCTGGACCAGCCCATCATAACACGCAGACTTCGAAGGTACTTTTCTGTATTGGTCTGAAATGTTGCTATAATTTCTAAGCACACGTGTTTTGATGGACTGCATTTGGGATCAACGGCTGTTCTCAGAAAACTGAGAGAAAGGTTGCGATTCTCATCTGTGACTTACAAATGGTCAGAATGTTTGAAAGTGTAGCTTTTGTTGTTATTCAGGTATGGTGAAGTCCACAGATCAGGAGGTGACTGCCATTGCAAAGTCAGCTTGTTACTCTCACAGCTCCCAAGAGCAGGGGGAATACAGGACGAACCAGGGCAGTCAGGAGGCAGAGGAAGTGAGGGGCAAACGTGGGCAGGAGCCTTTATTGTGATTTCTGAGAGAGGAAGGAGCAAGGCAGGGTAAGCAGGCTGAGGGCTGGCTAGTTTGCATAATTTTAGGAGGCTCTGGTGCATAGAGGCTGCAATTAGTGGTCTGGTACCTGGTTCTGGGATGACCATGGCAAGTGGACAGTGGTCCAGCCTGTGAGAGCTGTGAGACCTGATAAAGGAGGTATATGGGGTATGGCTCTGGATTGCTTTGTTTGCTGGGTGGGGAAGCCCTTTTTCACCTCCAGGAATTAGAGCCCTGGGAGGTGCAGTCTCCCCAAGGGCCTTCAAAGCATCAGAAAACATGGCTATAAGTTAGGAGTATGGGATGAACAGATACACCCTACTATACATAAAACAGATAAGCAACCAGGATTTACTCTATAGCCCTGGTGGTTCAGACGGTAAAGAATCCACCTGCAATGTGGGAGACCTGAGTTTGGTCCCTAGGCTGGAAAGATACCCTGGAGGAGGGCATGGCAACCTACTCTGGTATTCTTCCCTGGAGAATCCCATGGACAGAGGAGCCTGGCGGGTTACAGTCCATGGGGTTGCAAAGAGTTGGACACGACTGAAAGACTAAGCACACATAGGCAACTATATTCGATGTCATGTTATAATGGAAAACAATCCAAAAATACATACATAAATGAGTCATTTGGCTGTACATCTGAAACTAATATTGTAAATCAAACTATATTCCAGCTTAAAAAAACCACATGATTAATACACAGAGGAATGAACTGCCATGTACTAGGACTCACAGCTTGTCTGGAGCAGAATGATAATTACAAAACAGAACAGAGGTTTCTGGTACCTTATGACAGAATCGTAGTCTCAGGCTGGGGAGGGGACCTCAAGATCACCCTGCCTTCTTATATGACTGAGAGAATTGGGGCCCAGAGAAGGCAGGTGGCCTGCTCAGGGTTAGCAAGCATTCCTGAATTCATTCTCCTCTGCACAGTCCCTTCCTATACCATCCTGCCCATCCACTGCCTTTTGGTGTTACTCTTCTGGACCTGCATACAGGTGCCCACTCACCACCATATTCACACAACGTAAGGGGAGTTTTTCTTATTCTTTTCTTCAGTTTCTAGACATGCACTACGGTTATGAAATGGATGGATTCTGGTTTGGGCCAATGTCAGAGCAAAAGAAAATAGTTTGTTGGAATAGATGCTTTAATCAAACCATGCTGGGGAAGCTGTGGTTTAGAGAAACAAGCTCTCGAATGAAAATAAACAAGCCTCACGATAAGAGAACCTCAGCGTTCTCTTTTTTCCTAAATTCACCCTCAGGAATGCATGTATTTTTCATAATATGGCCTCGGGGCTGTAAGTTTTCCTTTGGTTCCTTTACAGTAAGCAGAGTCTAGTGTCTAGAAACTTCTTTTTCTGCTAAGGTGAAAGAGTACTACAAATTTTGCAATGTGTAATTCTAGTTCTCAACTAAGTTTCAGATTTACAGCATGAGCTACTGTCCCCTAACTCAGCCCATGTGGTCAGTGAACAGCTCATGCTTCTCAACCTTGGCTGCACATTAAAATCACCAGGGGACCCTTTCAAAATACCTGTGTCAGGGTCCCACTTCTCCAGATACTCTGATTTAATTGCTTTGGGGTGGGGCCTGGGAAATGGATTTTTTTTAATGCTCTTGAGGAGATCTAAATGTACGGCCAAGAATAAGAATCACTGAACTGGAGGGAGAGGCGTGAGACTGACAAAATTAATTGACAGTGACGCAAAAGGTGACAACCCAGACTCACCTGAAAATGATCCATAGACCTGAGACACATAAACCACTAACCAGTTGGTCTTTGGTTTTCAAATAAGATCCCCAGGGGCTGTGTGTGCTTGTGTGTGCTGAGTCACTTCAGTTGTGTTGACTCATGTGACCCTATGGACTGTAGCCCACCAGGCTGCTCTGTCCATGGGATTCTCCAGGCAAGAATATTGGAATGGGTTGCCATCCCCTCCTCCAGGGAATCTTTCTGACCCAGGGGTCAACCTGCATCTCTTGCGTCTCCTCCAATGGCAGATGGGTTCTTTACAACCAGAGCCACCTGGGAAGACCCTGCCTGGGGGCCACTCAGCACCAAACCTGATGATATCACCTTCCCCTGACAGCCTTCAGTGGTTCTCCGAGAATAAAAAGTCTGCAGTGCTGTTGTTCTGGTTACTGTTGCTCCATAACAACCCCATCTCCCTCGCCAATTTCAACCATTATATTATGCTAGTGGATTCCATGAGCCAAAATCTGGATGGTCCACAATGGGGACAGTTTGCCTGGGCTTCAGTGTCTGAGGGCTCCACCAGGAAGATGAAAGAGTGGGGAGCAGCTCGACAGCTCGGGGCTAGAGTCATCTGGAGGTGTTTTCATTCACAAGTCTGGAGGCCAGTGCTGGCTGTTGGCTGGGGTCTCAGCGCGGGCTGTTGACCTGAGCAACGACATGTGGCCTCTCCATGTAGCCTGGTGGCCTGAGCACCAATGGAGTGGCCTCAGGCTCGTCAGACTTCGTGGCTGGTGGTTGAGCACTCTGAAAGCAAAGGGCCCTGTGGATGAGGTAGCGTTGCCTTTTCTGTCCCAGCCTCAGAAGTCAGGGAGGGGACCTGACCCGACTTCTGTCCCCTGTACCCCCAGATTCAAGGGGAGAGGACATGATCCACCTCCCGAGGGAGGAGTGGCAAGGTCACACTACAGGGGAACGAGGGTGATGGGAGCTATTACAGAAACTGCTGCAGGGCATCATGATTATTCCTCTGGCATCACATTATTTTCCTCTCGGACAGGCAGCCTTCACTCCAGTCAGACTGAAGTATTTTGCAGTTTCCGGAGTACACAGCGCTTCTCCAGCCCACCTTTCCCCAGGTTTTCCCTTTTCTCTACAGTGGCTGTCTCCCCTGCTTGATTGTCCTCATCCAGTAGAAGCACCGCCTTCTCAGGGAAGATGTTCACGGTGTGCTGGGTGCTCTTCTCTGGGGCGCTGTGCCTCTCTGTTTATCTCAGGAATGGCCTGCATATAGTTTGGTTCATCACAGCTCCCTCTCCCTCACTAATCTGCCAGCTTCTTCAGCACAGAGGCTCTTTTCTGACTCCCAACATTTAGCAGCGTTGAGCTCACTGTAGGTGTTCAAAATACAGTAGCCGTTATCAGGCAGTTCTTATTGTTATGGGGAGCACACATTTTATAAAACTAAGTTTTATAAATGCATTTGACTTGCTTCCTGTGTTTGCAATATGTCTCCAAAATTTAAGGAGGCAGAAAATCCAGTGGGGATCAGAACTCTCATGAGATTGTCCTTTTCTTGCACCAGGGCTCCAACTTATTTCTTAGCCCTGGTTAGCCATGTACATCTCCCTTGGCCTCTCCTTCCCATTACAGAAATGCCTCCCTTGAGTGTTAGTGAATAAATTTGTTAATGCTGGCAAAGTGCTAAGAAGATGGAAGGAGCTGTAGGTAAGCTAAATATTATTAATAATAATGGTAGTAAGATTGATTATTCATTTCCATGGCCCTTCTCCTATTCAGCCTGTACAAAATTGGAAATTGGTTGTGTTAAATTGGCCTACCTGCTCCATTTGGCCCTGTCAGGAAAATCAATGAGACACACATGAATATTCTCCTATGTACACAGCCATTTGCAAAGTTAGATAATCATCAATATTTATCGTAAGCAGTTATGGAGAAAATGGATGAATATTTAACACAGGAGAGCATTTAGGTATTATTAAATGTACTTGGCAAAGCAAAATTTGAAGCTGCATTTTGACTTTAACTCACAACAGAAAATCCATATTTTTAATTAGATACATGGACTTGCTTAAGCGGCTGTCACTGAAAAGGCCTCTGGGATCTAAAGGCAGGGAATGACTTCTGAATGGCAAAAACTCCTTAATGCCCTTATGCATACCCAGAAATTCCAGGCAATTGGGAGGCATTGCTTCTGGAGACTTCCTGGCTTTATTGGCTGAAAGCATCCTCATATCAAAAGGTTACATGTGCTTCAGTGAGTTCAGGATGCCCCCTAATCAGGGAGGCCGTGGAAAGAGCATTGAAGTGGGGAGTGAAACCAAATAGGCTCTAGTCCAGTCTCAGCTACTAACCAGCTATGTAGCCTTAGGACATAACTTCATCTCTGGGGGCCTCAGTGTTTCTCATCTGTAAAATAAATTAGATGTTAGAATTCTTGCCCAGAGCTCACTTTCAATCATTTTATAGACGTTTTACTGAACTCAATGTATGAAGTGTCCACATTTGCTTGTCCCCAGTTGGTACCCTTCCCAACCTGCTCTGTGAAGAGCCCTAGACATTACGCTTTTTTTTTTTTAATGCCATTTGACTGTTTCTCATCAGGTCTGACCAAATGGGCCTGGGGCCTGACTCATGCAATTATGGAAGTTGAGAAACCACAAGACTTGCAGTCACCAGGCTACAAACCCAGGAGAGCTGATGGTGTAAGGTCTAGCTGGAAGGCAGAAGAAGCCCAGTGTCCCAGCTCAGCAGTCAGGACGGCAGGCTTTGCTCTTACTCAGGCTTTGTGCTCTATTCGGAATTCAGTTGACCACATGAGGCCCACCCACACTGGGGAGGGAAATCTGCCTTACTCAGTCTACCAATTCAAATGTTAATCTCATTCAGAAACACCCTCACAGACACACCCAGAATCATGTTTAACCAAATGTCTGGGTACCCCGTGGTTCAGCCAAGCTGACACATTACATTAACCATCACTCCCTCCTGAGAGCAGTGGGTTCCCCATATGCATCTGCATGACTTCTGTTATGCTTAATGTGAATTTGATCACAGTGGGCTGCCTGGAAACCAGACCACAATCTCTTAGGGCAGTCACTCCGTCTCTTCTAAATGACAATTACACAATATTTTCGTCTCTCCTCAAACCTCCAGCACTTCCTTCCCACTCCTGTCTATCAGTTGATGGCATTGCCTCCTATTCCACTAGACATTGCTTCAAGAGTGGTGAGAAGAACTTGCAAAAGTTCCTAGCACAAACCACCTGCCAGCTCCTTGACGCTACATACCTGCCTTCCTTTCTGTTTCTGTGGAGGAAACTTCCATGATCCTATTCACGGTCAGAGACTCCCCTTGACCCTGGTTACCTGACCCCCTCATCTACTGAAGTATTGACGCATCACTCCAGCAATTCTTCCTCCTTTTACTTGCATCAGGAAAATTTCCTTCTTCTGGATTATTTCCATCAACATATAAATGTAAGGTTACTTCTCCCATATTAAAGTAAAGCACACACACACATACACACATGCAACATATTCTCTGTCAACACACTTGTATTTTGGGTATGGCTCAATTTCTTTGCTTCCTTTTATAAGAAACAATTGTCTCTAATTCCTTGCCTTTAGATCTATCTAATCTATCTAATTAGATAGACAGTAGGCTGTCCACTAAAATCACTGTCACCCAAATTATTAATACCAGTGGTCAATTCCTACTCACCTTCTCATCACCAGCAATATTTGACACAGCCTGTCTCTGAAGCATCCTTAAAACCCTTTGTTCCTTCAACTTCTGGGACACCCCATGGTCCTTGTCTCCCACTTACTGTACAAGCAGCTCCTTCTAACTCTCCCCTGCTAGCTCTTCCTTATTTCTCCAACCTCGATTTGACTCCTCCTTGAATCTCTTTTTTATCTGTTTACTCTCACTCTCTGGATCTCTAGGTCTCACTCATCTCATAGCTTTAAATGCTATGAGCACGCTAATGATCAGTAAAATAAATCTCTATCTGGATGTCTCTGTTGAACCTCTGACTTTAATACTGAGCTGCCTCCTTGATCTACTCTAGATGTTCAACAGGCATCTTGTATTTAAAGGGGCTCAAACTGAATGCTTGACTTGCCCTTTTCCCCAAACTCCTCTTGATTAAGTCATTAGGGCTGCTGGGACAAAGTATCCCACACTAGGTGACCAACATGACAGATATGTATTGGCTCACAGTTCTGGAGGCTAGAAATCTGAAATCAAGGAATCAGCAGAGTTGACTCCTTCTAGGAACCGTGAGAAGTCCTCTGTCCCATCCTCTCTCTGAGCTACTGGTGGTTTCTGGTGGTTCCTTGGTTTGCAGACCTCTGCCTTCATCTTCACACAACATTCTCCCTGGGCATGGCTGTGTCCAAACTTCTCCTTTTAAAAAGGATACTAGTCATATTGGATTAGCGACCCACACTACCCCAGGATGACCTCTTCTCAACAGTATGTGAACCAAGAACTTCCAGATGTTCAAGATGGATTTAGAAAAGGTAGAGGAACCAGAGATCAAATTGCCAACATCTGCTGGATCATACAAAAAAGCAAGAAAATTCCAGAAAAACATCTACTTCTGCTTTATTGACTACCCCAAAGCCTTTGACTCTATGTATCACAACAAACTGTGGAAAATTCTGAAAGAGATGGGAATATCAGACCACCTTACCTGCCTCCTGAGAAATCTGTATGCAGATCAGGAAGCAACAGTTAGAACAGGACATGGAACAACAGGTTGGTTCAAAATTGGGAAAGGAGCACTGTCCCCCTGCTTATTTAACTTCTATGCAGAGTACATCATGTGAAATGCTGGGCTGGAGGAAGCACAAGCTGGAATCAAGATTGCCGGGAGAAACATCAATAACCTCAGATACACAGATGACACCACCCTTATGGCAGAAAACAAAGAGGAGCCAAAGAGCCTCTTGAGGAAAGTGAAAGAAGAGAGTGAAAAAGTTGGCTTAAAACTCAACATTCAAAAACTAGGACCATGGCATTTGGTCCTATCACTTCATGGCAAATAGATGGGGTAACAATGGAAACAGTGACAGACTTTATTTTTTGGGGCTCCAAAGTCACTGCCGATGGTGACTGCAGCCATGAAATTAAAAGACGCTTGCTTTTTGAAAGAAAAGTTTTATCAAACCTAGACAGCATATTAAGAAGCAGAGACATTACTTTGCTGACAAAGGTCCATCTAGTCAAAGCTATGGCTTTTCTAGTAGTCATGTATGGATGTGAGAGTTGGACTATAAAGAAAGCTGAGGGCAGAAAATTTGATGCTTTTGAACTGTGGTGTTGGAGAAGACTCTTGAGAGTCCCATGGACAGCAAGGAGATCCAACCAGACAATCCTAAAAATCAGTCCAGAGTATTCATTGGAAGGACTGATGCTGAAGCTCCAATACTTTGTCTACCTGAAGTGAAGAACTGACTTCTTAGAAAAGACTCTGATGCTGGGAAAGATTGAAGGCAGGAGGAGAAGGGGACAGCAGAGGATGGATGGTTGGATGATATCACCAACTCAATGGACATGAGTTTGAGTAGACTCCAGGACTTGGTGATGGATAGGGAAGCCTGGTGTGCTGCAGGCCATGGGGACCCGACTGAGAGACTGAACTAAACTGAACTAACTCATTACTATCGTGGTTTAGTTGCTCAGTCGTGTCCGACTCTTGTTACCCTAAGAACTGTAGCACCCCAGGCTCCTCTGTCCATGGGATTATCCAGGCAGGAAACTGGAGTGCACTACCATTTCCTTTTCTGGGGGATCTTCGTGATCCAGGAATTCAACCTGGGTCTCCTGAATTGCAGGCAGACTCCTGCATTTGCAGGTAGATTTTTTTACCGACTGAGCTACAGGGTAACACCCTATTTCCAATAAGGTCCCATTCTGAAGGACTAGAAGTTAGGACTTCATCATATGAAGCGGGGTAGGGGGCCACGTAGACACAATTCAACCCATAACCTTCACAAGCCACAGTCTCTGTTGATGGCAACTTTATCCTTCCATTTGTTTAGGCAAAAGCATTGGAGCCATCCTTGAATCCTCTCTTAATTATCACACTTAATACATCAACAAGTCCTATTGACTTTGCCTTTAAAATATATCCAGAGCCTGACCACGTCACAACCATTGTCTCTGCTGCCTCCTAATGTGGGCAGTTTCATCACCCTTTTCAGAGTTGTGGAAGTTTTCTCATTGGTTTCCTTCCTTCCACACTTGCCACCCACAGTCTAGTTAGTAATTCTCATTAACGGAGGAAGCAAGAATAATCCATTTCAAACATTATTCAGATTATGTCATTCCTCTGCTCTAAACCCTCCAAGGGGGGGGGTCGCTCCACTTAATGTAAGAGCCTAAGTCCTCAAAGACCCTACAAGGCCCTGCACTGACTGCAGCCCCATAGCCTCCCTTTGCATCTCTGCCCCCAGCACTGACCACCTTGCTGCTCCCTGAGGCACCAGGAATTCTCATGTCTGGAATTTTTTTTTCCTCAGGATTCACTTCACCTCCTACACATAAACATGTAGGAGGGGCACTTTCCCAAACACTCTCTGAAATCGCAGCCCTGTTTTTCTATGGAACTTAATTGCAAAAATGAGGTAGGGAACATTTGTGACCAATATATCTATTTTCTGGTGTAATTAACCTTCTATATGCAAATTATTTAAAATAACTTGTTCTCAAGCTTACCTGGTTTGTCCACAAACAAGCAGATGCAAGCAGGTGCTCAGATCAGGTAAAGTTCTTAATGTCATAATTTTTCTTCCTTCTGGAGTGAGCCAGCTCAAAATTGCTAGAACATACAGCCATGAACCGGCAGTTGCCAGCGTTGTGTGAGATAATGAATCTTACTCAAGGGCATCGTAGATGTTCTGCAAGCTCATGCAACATTCATGGAATTGGGGCCATTTTCGGCCAGGAGAGTCTAATAACAAGGAAACCTGAGACGTGGTCTCAAAGAAAATTAAGTTAATGTTTTTATACTCTGATCTCATGAACACCCAAATCTTTGTTATGTGTTTAACTGAGAAATTTGGAAGGCTTCCTGCAGCATGCATCTTGTACAGCCTTTAGCACTATTGCTGCTGCCCCTAAATTCTAAATATTCTTCCAACAATGGAGAAAAATAGGGGGTTCACTATTCAAACCCATGCAGAATTTCTTCCCACAGACCCCTTCCCTCTCTGCCACACTCCCACCCAGGGAGTTCAAAAATGGCAAAATCCCTCCCAGCTGCAATGGCTGTTCTCCAATGGCTCAGTGTGCTTTCCAGGGCGTGCTCTTGCTTCTATTGCTTTTTTCTACCCCTTCTTCCTACCCCCCACTTTTGCCAGGCCACACAGCTTGCAGGATCTTAGTTCCCTGACCAGGGATTGAACCTGGGCCACAGTAGTGAAAGCACTGAGTCTTAACCACTAGACTACTAAAGAATTCCAGCTTTTCTTGTTTACAAATCTGTATGTAGGAGACTTGATGCTTCCATCTTTCCTTCCTCCTCCCACAACCCTCTGCAACCCCTGATATCCTGCAGACTATGTGAATGATGGAGGCTTATCTTCTCCTACTTGTGTTTTGGGGTTTGTGGGAGAACCATTACACTGGTTTCATTGTATTAATACATATCGTGCCTTAGGTAAACATCTTCTATTTTGAATCTCCCTCTTTCACATAGTTTTTTAAATCATTTTAAAAAAACTGAAGTATAGTTAATTTACAGTGTTGTGTTAGTTTCAGCTGTACAGCAAAGTGATTATATATATTATATATATATATTCATTTTCAGATTCTTTACCATTATACGTTATTAAATAATATTGAATCTAGTCCCCTGTGCTATACAGTAAGTCCTGTTTTCTTCTCTCATATCTTGTGGAAGGATTAATTATCAAAATTTAATTCAAACTTGGAGAGGGCGAAGAACTTACTTGCCCAGGTCTCATAGGTTGTAAGCAGTGGATGTGGTATTTGGACATTTTTTTCCTGAAATTACTCAGAACTGCATCTCTTATTTAGTTACTAATATTGCTATTATTAACCTTGGCATTGGATGTGTCATTTACTCTCTCTGGGAAAATGATCATTCTTCTTATGTATCCCCTTGCTCTTTACCTCTATTTGATGCTTTCTGTTACTCTCTATGTGCTCTTTGGAGAAACATACTCATTTTGATAATTTCATCAGTCACTTCTGTGAAAATATTTCTAACTGTTCTCCCAACCCCAAACTCCTTTCCTTTAACCCTGAACCTCATATCTTATGCTACCTTTGAAACTTGTGCATAGGGACTTCCACATGACCTGTTTTAGACTCAAATCTTAAAAACAAATGAAAACAAAATGAAATGGCATTGACCAGCACCCTTCCTAGGCTCTGTCACTACACTTCCACTTGCCTGCTTGATTTCACACCATCTGCCCCATTAAGAAGGGGTTCTCAGTAGAGTTGTCACAAGTATTACAAAGCGTTAGCAACAGCCGGTTAAGCATATTTATGCTACAGCAGAAACATGAGGGTTGGATACAATAGCACAATATGGGTTTGTGTTTTTTTTGGCAAAGAAGACTAATGGGTAACAGATGTGGTACATGATGCTTCAGTGCTAGAGACTAGCGTGACCTGGGCATGTCTCAAAGGTGGTGTAAACCCAGCTCCAGTCACAGGGCAATAAAAATCAGAGACTGAACAATACCAACACTGTATAAAATCTGGTAGGATGATAAACAGTGGGGTGTGGGAGTGAGGAGATGTGAGATACTCAGAAAGGCGCTGACCTTCTCTTTGCCTCTGTGTCCTCATCTACAATACCAATGATGATAGCAGATCCTTCAGAGGCTTGTAATAGGGATTAAATGAGATAATGAATGTAAAGTTCAGTGTTCAAGAATTATCATTACCACCTTCCCCCTCATCATCTGTATATTATATAAGATTGAATGTCCACTGTTGGTGGTAATTTGGGAGAAAGTATAAAGCAATGAAAAAGAAAAATGGGTTTTATCCATTTACCTAGGAAATATTTTTCAAGAGCTTCCCACAGGCTGCATTGAAGATACAGCAGGAAAGAAGACAGGAAAGATTCCTGCCCTCGTGGATACTTTCTTCTAATGAAGGGAGACAGAAAATAAGCCGAGAGTTAGATGAATGAAAAATATCAGAATGTGATATGCATCCTGCAGATAATTAAAACAGATTACTCTGACAATGACTGAGTGGATACTTTAATTTGGGTGAACTTGAATGATAAGCAAGAGACCATCCCATGAAGATCGGAGGCTAGAGCAACCTGGACAGGAGTCAGCAGGGCGAAGGCCCTGTGGTAGGGAGGCACTGCAGAGGAACAGGAGGTCAGTATGGCGTCTACAGGTGGGGAGAGAGGGAACTGGTCTTTGACAAAGTCAGAGAAGTGGGCAGGGGCCAGGTCCTACGGGCTTTATTAACCAGGGCTAGGAGCTTGGATTTACCCCAGATAAGATGGGGGAACCAGAGGAGCTGGTATTGGATTAGTTTTCTCAAAGTCAACAACTGTATAACTGAAAAAGTATATGAAACAATGACTTTCAGACATTGGATAAAAAGCAGAGCAAGACTTGGAGTTCTGAGGGAAAACATGAAGTGAGTCTCCTGATCACCTTGGCTGTCTGGTGAACTCTTTGGGACATAGTGGAGGGAATCTGAGCACAAACAGCACAGCAGTGGCATTGAGCTGTGTGGACAGAGATCAGAGTTTGGGGTTGCTTGGGCAGCTGGAACTTTATAGGGCAAAGTACCAGAAAGGAAAGAGCTGTGCCAAGGAGGAATTCCAGGAATGTGCACAGGCGTCCTCTGAAGTTTTTGGTCAAATGTTAAGACACACACAAAAAGGGGAAGACTGTATATGCTCTGTCTGAGTACAGATCTTGGGAACCTGTGCACTGAAAATAGATTTCAAAGGGTAAATAGCACCCTGAAGAATAGATAAGACTCTGTATAAGGGAAAAATCCAAGAGGCTAGTTAAACTGAAACTTAGAGAGAAAAAAAAAAAAAAAGAAAAAGAACTTTAGTGCCTTGTTTTGTTGTTCAGTCCCTAAATCATAACCAACTCTTTGAGACTTCATGGACTGCAGCATGCCAGGCTTCCCTGTCCTTCATTATCTCCATGAGCTTGCTCAAACTAATGTTCCTTGAATCGATGATGCCATCCAACCATCTCATCCTCTGTCAGCCTCTTCTCCTCCTGCCCTCAATCTTTCCCAGCATCAGGATCTTTTCTAATGAGTTGGCTCTTCACATCAGTTGGTGAAAGTATTGAAGCTTTAGCTTCAGCCTCAGTCCTTCCAGTGAATATTCAGGGTTGATTTCCTTTAGGATGGACTGGTTTGATCTCCTTGCCGTCCAAGGGACTCTCAAGAGTCTTCTCTAACACCACAGTTCAAAAGCATCAATTCTTTGGCACTCAGCTTTCTTTATGGTCCAACTCTCACATCTCTCAATGACTACTGGAAAAACCATAGCTTTGACTATATGGACCTTTGTTGGCAAAGTGATATCTCTGCTTTTAAATATGCTATCTAGGTTTGTCTTAACTTTTCTTTCAAGAAGCTGCCTTGTGGGATATTATAAAGCCATTTTACATGTGTGTAATTGGAATAGCAGGAGGAGAAGAGAGATATTTGAGGAAATGATGCTAAAATGTTTCCAAGTTTGGTTAAAAAAAAATTATCCCACAGATCCAAGCAGCTCAAAAAACTATACACAGGAAGAAAATCTGATCTAAGCACATGACAGTCAAACTATTGAAAGCCCAAAAGAGAGGAAATATCAAAAGCAGCTGAGACAGAAGGAGAGAGTCCATGGTAATTAAACATATTTATTGAACATTTTGTGTAAGTTGAGTCCTTGTGTGTACTTGGTTATAGTGATAGAATGGTAAAAAGCCAGAACATTTCCATGTTCTCATGAATTCTACTGTTGAGGAGAGGAAATAGACATTAAACAGATAAGTAAGTAAGTGATGACATTCGTGCTAAAGCAGAGGTGTTTGACAACACACTTGTGTAATTTAGGTTTAAGTGATTCTGAAGAAAGTGAAAGTGTTAATTACTCAGTCATGTCCAACTCTGTTCGACCCCATGGACTATAGTCTGCCAGGCTCCTCTATCCATGGATTTCTCCAGGCAAGAATACTGGAGTGGGTTTGCCATGCCCTTCTCCAGGGCATCTTTCCAACCCAGGGATGGAACCTGGGTCTCCTGCATTGCAGACAGATTCTTTACCATCTCAGCCATGTGGGAAGCCCAACACTGAGGAAATGACCTTTAGTCAGAAGCCTGAAGGTTGAAGAGAACGCGAATGAAGATGAGGGAAAAGATCGTTTCAGCAGAGAAAATGCAAAGACTCAGAGAAGGAAAGAGCAGGGTATTTGAAAGGTTGCAAATAAGCCAGTGAAGCTGGAGTGGGGAAACAGAGATCGGATGCAAGACAGAAGGAGAGATTAAAAGAGAATGAAGGACTGGGTAGGAGTCAGAATATGAAGGGATTGTATTTCCTGTTGGCAGTGAAACAGTGGGAATCCAATATAAAGCTTTAAGCTCTTTAGTGCAGTGTATTGATATGTTAATGCACTTTATTAACTCACTGTATTAAAAATATTTTATTAATACCCTATATCTAAATATGTATTAGAATACCATATGTTTAATACAATGTAAAAAAAAAAAATCTGGAAGAACTGATTCCTGGCAGCTTAATTGATTGTTGCAGGCCAAAGTTTGTAATTAACTCATCCTGAGCTTTTTAAGATTCATGGAGTACCACCATGGAGTACTGAAGTACCGAGGCAGAAGTCTAGCTGGAGACTGCGGTTGAATCTTCAAGCTTGGAATGGTTTGGGGGAATCTCAGACCCCATATCTCAGCAGCTGAAGGAACCACCTGGGAAGACTGCCCTGCCCATTAACACAGTATCCTCTATCTTTGATCCAATTACTGAATTAGAAAGGGGAGTGTTTAAGACGGATGGAAGTTTTTAACATTAATCAGTATCTAATGATGGCAAAGCCTGGGAGATGTCAGGTTTTATTTGATAGATTTATCCTGAAACTGATATGTACACTGACAGTTAGGAAATTAATGGTTTGACTTTATGGAGGACTGACAGGATAAACTAACTCTGACAGGCTAAATTAAGGAGAGTCTGTTACAGAATGTAAAATGCCAACTTCATATTTTGAGTGTAATGCTATAGAGTTTTTTGGTACTGATTTCTAAGCCATGCACATGTGTTTAAATAAATGAAAATTCAGGAGAGGACACTGCCTTGAAGAGATGATATTATAGCAAAGCAATGAATGAATAATTTACAAGTGGCGTCTTCAACCATGTGAATTTTTAAAAAATGTACAGATTTATAAACAGAATCAAAAAAAGTAAAGCAAAATGAACCACCTTTAGGCTTATATTTTCAGTTTGTAAATATAAGTTCTCTGAGTCAGAAATTTGTCTCGTGTATCTTTGTATTCTTAATGTTTAGCACACAAAGAAGTATACAGCTGGCATTCAATAAATGTTAGCTGCAAAAATGTATGGCATCTCAATAAGTATTAGTGAATGACATTAGATAATGAATAAACATTTGCTGTTTTCTGATTCACAAAATACTAAGTTATAAATATTTTATGTATAGGGTAAGTTGTAGGATTCCATGGAAAAAACACACTTCAATAAACTACTGATGTTTAGGATAATTTGGATAAAATGTTTTAGTCAGAATGATACAGTGTTTTTCAGAATTTCAGAGTCAACTGGATGGGACTAAATTATCAATTTTTTTTGTACAAAAGAAATACCAGTTCCATCTTTCCTTCTTTTTAATTTTTATGATATTATTTTCAATTTGTTTCTAAAGAAAAATTTTGTAGCAAAGATGTGATTCATTGACTGAGTTTAAGTTCCTGTCACATTTTACTCTGTGGTTTTTGCCATGAGGCAAAACTATAGTTTCCTTCTGAGGCCATTACTTGTACTGACTCCAATTCATCCAGCCTAAACTTTATTTGAATTTTGACAAAAATAGAGTTTTCCATGAATTTTTAATAAAAACAAATTTTACCATATGCGGTTGGAACTACTGCTGACTTTATTTTGTGCTGAAATTTTTCCTCCAATAATACTCATCATGAATTGGAGAAAAATTTAAAAATTGCAAACAATACTGTAAAATGTTGAGATGTAGAAAGATCAGAGTAGGGATGAGATGAGAGTGGTTACAGTGTGAGAAGAGACAGGAGATCGGAGAGAGAGAGGCAGAGGTCGGGAAAATAATGATGGCTTCATCAGACTAAAAAGTTTATTTTTTGAGTTCTTATGGTCAGCACCCTCAGATTTCATTGAGGATTAAGTTAATCATGTATTTTCATAAGTAAAAATCAGATTAATCTACTAGGAAATTTCATAAATGCTGGATCATAATCTTCTTGCAAAATTTTATAATAGCTTCTTATCTTGAATAAAGTCCCTCTTCTGAAGCCCCTTTTCCAAACATTAATACCCCAAGCACAATTCAGAGGCGAGGACCTGACCGTTAAATGCAGGAGCCACTTTACCTGAGGCTGGAGACAGAGACTGCGGGTCCTGGTGCCCCACCTTCTATCCTGATCTAGCAAAATCATCATTTTCTGGCAGATTACTGTGAAAGCATTACTTTTCCATATACATATATATGTATATATTTACTACAGATTCTTTGTGAAATGTCTATTCAAATCAATTGCCTATTTTTACAGTGAGTTTTCTATCTTTTAAATTAATTTATAGGTGTTCTTTATATTTTTGGACATTAGTCTTTGGCTTATTACAAGTGTGTAAATATCTTCCAAGCTGTGGCTTATCCTTCTACTTTCTTTATATGATACCTTTTGAGGAACAGAATATAATTAATATACTCAAATTTAGCCATTTTAGCCATTTTCTTTGATAGATTCTTCTGTAAAATAACACATTTTCCTATTCCAAAGTCATGAAATTCTGTTTCTTTAATACATTCTAAAAGCTTTATTGTTCTGCCTTTCACATTTAGGATTTTAATCGGCTTAGAATCAATTTTGCATGTACATTATCTGGGAGAATGCCAGTTTCTTTCTTTTTTTTTCTTTTTTTTGGTGGCACAATTTTCCAAGGCTATTTATTGAAAAGACCATCTTTCTTTGCCAGTTTTCACTGATCTGTGATGCTGCCTCTGTCATTTATCATTTCCATATCTAGGTCTCATTTTTGTGCTCTTTGTTGCTCTTCATTGCTTTTGCATCACAGAACTATCTCTGTCCCCATCTTCCTTCCCAAAGTAAATTCTTTAGAATTCTTTAGTTATTTTGTTTGGGATTCACGGGGATTATTCATCACAAAGTATATTTTATCAGAAAGATGTAAAATATTTTCATCTTCTCTTCTCTTGTTTTTAGAATGGGAAGACTTTAGCACATATGTAGGAGAAAGCATCAGCGAAGAAGAAGCTGAAAATACAGAAGAAGGTTGATAACTAACAGGCAATGGCAATGGTGCCTCAGGCAATGGTGCCTCAGCTGGAGGAAGAAGGATGGGTGTGTGTGGATGTTGCTGAGGAGTAAGGAGAAAGTTAATGGTTTTTTATTTGACAGATTGAACTTCATCAGCGAAGGAAATGGATCATTCAGCAACTGCTGTGTTAGGTGTCAGTAACAAAGTACTGAGAAGAATACACATACTTCTTGCCTTTGTGGAGCTTACATCCCGAAGTGGGGAGACAGACAACATTTAAGTAACAAAAACCAAAATAATCACCAGTTGTGAAAGTGCTGTGATGGAAACATACAGTATACTGTAATAAAGAATGGGGTGGTTAAATTTGGCATTTGGGCGTTTTTGTGTGGTGACTTTTAAGCTGAGATCTATAAGACAAGAAGTCAGGTGCCCCGGAAGAACCTTCCAGGAACAGGGAAAGACAAACAAGTATTTAATACAAAGCCTGCAGTGGGTAAGAGCCTTGCATGTTCTAGGAATTTTCAGAAGGTTGAGATGATTAGAGACAGTTAGAAGAAAGAAAGGGGGAAGGTGAAGCTGAAGAAGTGCCAGGGATAAAATCATCTGGGACTTGTATTTTTGTCCAAGTAAAATGAGTAATCATTAAAGGTTTTTTAAGCCCAAAACTGACTTGATATGACAATCCTTCCCAAACTGGATCATTTCGTTACTGCTCCCATTCCACTATGTCCCAAGGAAGTCCAATTATCAAGCGAGCACATAGGCTTCTCTATATGGGAGAAGAGTCGGACACGACTGAAGCGACTTAGCAGCAGCAGCATACATATATCATATACATGTGTATTTATAAATATATATATATATTTATGTACAAATTATGTACACTTATATTTATATATAGGACATATTTGTATATATTATGTACACATATTTACACATACATGTATGAGGTATTTCTTAGGTTGTTTCCAAAATACAGTATCATGATATTCATCTAATCTTTTATGCATAAGTTGTATGTTTTGCTGCATCTTGATTTTCTTATTCAATATACCTTATGAAAACTTCATCAAATCTCTCCTATGTCAATTTATATAGCTATTAATCTTTCTCTTAACAGCTCCAATATATTAAGGATTCCCCTATGAGGTGGTGATTTTGTTTCCTTTTGGGGCTGCTACAAAAATGCTGAAATAAGAACTCTTATACATAGAAGACTGAAGGTAGGATGAGAAGGGGATGACAGAAGATGAAATATTTGGATGGCATGACTGACTCAATAGACATGAGTTTGAGCAAACTCTGGAAGATAGTGAAGGACAGGGAAGTCTGACATGCTACAGTCCATGGGGTTGCAAAGAGTCTGACATGACTTAGCAAACTGAACAACAAAAATACATATATTTTTATATATTCAGACTGATACATCTACAGGATATGTTCTCAGGAGTAGAACTGGTTGACCAAATATATATGTAGTTTTTACGTGAAGATGTTTTCAGGTTCTTTTTGAAAGTTCTTATTAGTTAAAATTTCTACCAGTAATAAGTGAGAGTACCCTTTCCCAATATCCCCATTATGTCTCTCTTTTTTTCCTGTCTAATGAGTATATGTGTATGTGTATATACACACACACACATGCATACATATGTGTATATGCATGTATAAACTTTGGTATTTTGTAGTGAACTGGACACCTGCTTACGAATTAGACTTTCTCTTCTTTAAATTGTTTGTTCCTTTGCCCATTTTACTAATATTTATTTGTCCCCAGCTTATCATTTTGAGAGATCTGTTTATATAATGACATTAACTGTTTGATATGTACATTGCAATGTTTTCCCAGACTTTTTGTTGTTTTTAGTGACTTTATAGTTTCTTTATGGCTTCCCAGAAAGCTCAGTTGGTAAAGAATCTGCCTGCAATGCAGGAGGCCCCAGTTTTGATTCCTGGTTTGGAAAGTTCCCCTGGAGAAGGCTACCCACTCCAGTATTCTTGGGCTTCCCTGGTGGCTCAGACAATAAACAATTCACTTGCAATGTGGGAGACCTGGGTTCAATCCCTGAGTTGGGAAGATTCTCTGGAGAAGGCATGGCAACCCACTCAAGTATTCTTGCCTGGAGAATCCCTATGGACAGAGAAGCCTGACGGGCTACAGTCCATGGGGTCACGAAGAATTGGACATGACTGAGCAACTGAGCACAAACTTCCTTCTAGATCAATAATCAGCTGGCAAATGCAATTCCCTTAGTGCAATTCCCAATTTTTGTCATATATTAATTTTCGAATATGCTGACCTCTATTTCTGGAATCTATTGTGTTCCATTGATTTTTTCCCCCACTATGTTCCATTGATCCATTTGTACACTGATTTGATCAGAGTGGCTTTCATTCTAATATATCTTGTTCTATCCCTTCTTGCGAAAACAATACCCAGTTGTGCATGTGACTGGTGACAGAAGCAAGATCCGATGCTGTAAAGAGCAATATTGCATAGGAACCTGGAATGTCAGGTCCATGAATCAAGGCAAATTGGAAGTGGTCAAACAAGAGATGACAAGGGTGAACATTGACATTCTAGGAATCAGCGAACTAAAATGGACTGGAATGGGTGAATTTAACTCAGATGACCATTATATCTACTACTGTGGGCAGGAATTCCTCAGAAGAAATGGAGTAGCCATCATGGTCAACAAAAGAGTCCGAAATGCAGTACTTGGATGCAATCTCAAAAATTATAATGACATTAACTGTTTGATATGTACATTGCAATGTTTTCCCAGACTTTTTGTTGTTTTTAGTGACTTTATAGTTTCTTTATGGCTTCCCAGAAAGCTCAGTTGGTAAAGAATCTGCCTGCAATGCACAATGCCCCAGTTTTGATTCCTGGTTTGGAAAGTTCCCCTGGAGAAGGCTACCCACTCCAGTATTCTTGGGCTTCCCTGGTGGCTCAGACAATAAACAATTCACTTGCAATGTGGGAGACCTGGGTTCAATCCCTGAGTTGGGAAGATTCTCTGGAGAAGGCATGGCAACCCACTCAAGTATTCTTGCCTGGAGAATCCCTATGGACAGAGAAGCCTGATGGGCTACAGTCCATGGGGTCACGAAGAATTGGACATGACTGAGCAACTGAGCACAAACTTCCTTCTAGATCAATAATCAGCTGGCAAATGCAATTCCCTTAGTGCAATTCCCAATTTTTGTCATATATTAATTTTCGAATATGCTGACCTCTATTTCTGGAATCTATTGTGTTCCATTGATTTTTTCCCCCACTATGTTCCATTGATCCATTTGTACACTGATTTGATCAGAGTGGCTTTCATTCTAATATATCTTGTTCTATCCCTTCTTGCGAAAACAATACCCAGTTGTGCATGTGACTGGTGACAGAAGCAAGATCCGATGCTGTAAAGAGCAATACTGCATAGGAACCTGGAATGTCAGGTCCATGAATCAAGGCAAATTGGAAGTGGTCAAACAAGAGATGACAAGGGTGAACGTTGACATTCTAGGAATCAGCGAACTAAAATGGACTGGAATGGGTGAATTTAACTCATATCCCTTCTTGATCTTTTATCTGAGATCAAGTTTCTAATATATCCTGTTCTATTTTAAAACATGTTCTAATATCTAGTGAGACAAATTTCCCTCAGGACTCTTGTTATTTATATCTTCCATAACTGTATTATTCTTGGGCATTATCTGTTTATTAAATTCCCAGCCCATTTCCTTCATAAAATATGGTATTCTAACTGGAATATTAAATTTATAAATTAATCTGAAAAATTATAGTTTAGAAATATTTTCTTATCTAAAAACATGGTATGGTTTCTGTTTTACCCAGATCTTATTCTTCAACAATATTTTACAGTTTTAATCAGGTAATTCTTGGGCCTTTTCTGTAGAATTCATAATCAAATATTTATAATTTGAGTTACATTTATGATATTATTCTCTCATTTCAATTTCTAGGGTTTTATTGCTATAATTGGGGAAGTTTTCAAATATTTCTCTTAGGCAACTTAACAAATGATACTATTAACTCTACTGTACTTAAAGTTTCTTAGGAATGTGTTTGGACCAAGCTGTTGACTCAAGGAGATGAGAGAATGATGAGTAAGGAGTCTGTGAGCCTGAGTACTGTGTGCTGTGTTCCAGCAATCGTTTTGAGAAGGATAAACTCTTAGATGAAGAAAGTGTCCTGGTTGCGGTCTGTTGGTTTCCACTCTTAAGTGCAGGGGCAGCTCCAGGCTGGTCAGCCCCAGGCTTGTGTATAAAAGACTGAGCTTGGAAGGGGACGATGACACCTCCAAACAGGTTCAGAGGTCCTTACCCACTCTGATGCTATCATCTTAGGCCGCATACCTGTTGGAGAGGGTTGTGAGGATCCGGAAGCTTCCAGCACCTTCAGAGGGTGTTGCTGCTGTGTCTGCTTCATATCCAAGCTGTGCTGACTTTCTTTCATTCCGTAGAACCTTGATTGAATTACCCAAGTGTTGCTGGTCTCTGTTAATGTATGCCTGTTCTAATTTGTCAATTGATTTTTGTACAGGATCACATAAAGTTATCTTAAATACTGATTTTTTTCATTACTTACATCCTTCTTATCTCATCTAAGACTTTCAACCTTAAATTCCTTGAGGTCTGACTTTAATACTGCTGCTCCTGCTTTCTTTCTCTTCGTATCGGCCTAGTATTTCTACACCTGTATCTCTACTCTCAACATTCCTTATGAATTGGCTTAATATATGTTATTTGTGACTTCATCCAATTTATAACCAAACCTGGTCATTTTTCTCTCCTCATTTAATTTTGAATCAATTCACTGCTCCCCGCCCATCACTGTCTCTCACCTGGATGCCCGCGGTGCAGTAGCCTCTTAACCAGTCAGTCCACTCAGTCCCCTTTGCACTACCTGTCCATAAAATATCTTCTCACTGCAGGCAAAATGACCCTGCAAAATGCAAATCTTATGCTGTCTCACTTCCTACCTCCTTGTCCCACTTTTCACATTTTCTAGGATTTCCCTCTGGCTTTAGAACACAGCCCTGCACGTTTCAGGCCCCATGGCCCTCTGCAGCCTCACCATGCATGCTCTGCCCTGTCTCTCGCTCTGTGCTCCACACGTGAAACTCCCTTGTCTGTTCCATGTTCACTCCTGCTCAGAGTATTTGCACAGGGAATTCATTCTGCCTGGGAGCCCTTGCCTCCTTCCCTTCCCACTTCCGCTAATTAAGACTCCAGCTCATCCTGCAAATTTCTGCCCCAGAATTGTGCCTTCAGGGAAGTCTCTCCTGACCTTCCTGACCTCCTCAGATCCCTACTCAGCCCCATCTTGGCCTGGGCCTCCTCCCTGCAGCCCTGGACACAGTTCTAGTTCCTCGTGTGGTTATTGAATAAGCTCTGTTCCTACTCTGGACTCCAAGTCCCCTGAGGACAGGGAACATACCTGCTTGGGCTCCCCCTGTATCCCTGCTTGGAGCGTATTGCCGGCTGAGAGTTGGCATCCCAAGACTGCTTGTCGGATGGCTGCATGAACAATGAGCAGCTGCGTGACCTGTTTAAATCACACTGGAACGAAGGAGGCTCCTGGGACCATGGTGCCGGCACACATCCAGCTGGTGGCCCTCCCAGCACTAACCTGCCGCCTTCCCAGAGCCAAGCAGCTGTAGGGATGTCTGAGCCTGCAGACTCTAGGAGTCCTGAGGAGGAAAAGCAGTGCAGGACACTCCTTTGTGGGGTGGTGGAGAGCCTGGAGACAGCACTGGAGGAGGCTGGGAAGATGTGATTCTAGGATGGGCTTGACACAGAAAGCTCCATATTTTCACAGCTCTGTGTGAGTGTGCCTGCGCTCCCTGGCCACAGTGCGTCAAGGAGGAACTGGCATGGTTGGCAGAATTCATCCCATGCTGAAGCGTTGGAGAGAGAGGAGCCCTTCAGTCAGAATGACGTCCATCTACTCCTTGTCAGGGGCCTGGTAGCCTGTCTGCTGGAGGCACCGTCAACCCCCATGGAAGAAATACTTTTTGTTCTACCACTTGCTGAAGTGCCACAACTTAGAGAATTTGAGCAACCATTTAAGAGCCCCTGTGAGCTGACAAAGAAAAAGAATCCCTCTGGGGGCCCTGCAGCCTAAAAGAGAATCTTGACCTCAGCAAAAAGAACCATGCTCAGCAAAGAGAACTGAAGGAAGAAACAGACCAATGTGAAGGCAAGTAAGGGTGAGAGCACCAAGGAATGTGAGGACATAGCAGGCTTTCTGGAGCTAAAAGATGATGGATGATTCCCCAAATAAACAGCTGTGTAGATTTGTTAAATGAGAGGGGGTTAGTCTTGGGACAGAAATTAGTATGCAAGGACTCTTGGAAGTAATAATTCTCAGCATGGAGCAAACAATACAAACAGGTAATAACCCACTGGGTAAACTGACCCAGAAAATCTAGTGTAGGTAACAAAAGGAGAGAAAGAAATACATGGAAAGGATAACAAAGACAGTTAAACTTTGCAGATGGGTAAGTGGTTTCCAAAATGTCAGTTGTTTAAAATGTCAGGTGAGCATTGTTAACTATGAGACTTCTGACCTTTTCCAGTCCTGTGGCCACTACTGAGTTTTCCAAATTTGCTGGCATATTGAGTGCAGCACTTTCACAGCATCATCTTTCAGGATTTGAAACAGCTCCACTGAAATTCCATCACCTCCACTAGCTTTGTTCGTAGTGATGCTTTCTAAGGCCCACTTGACTTCACATTCCAGGATGTCTGGCTCTAGGTGAGTGGTCACACCATCATGATTATCTGGGTCATGAAGATCTTTTTTGTACAGTTCTTCTGTGTATTCTTGCCACCTCTTCTTAATATCTTCTGCTTCTGTTGGATCCATACCATTTCTGTCCTTTATCGAGCCCATCTTTGCATGAAATGTTCCCTTGGTATCTCTAATTTTCTTGAAGAGCTCTCTAGTCTTCCCCATTCTGTTGTTTTCCTCTATTTCTTTGCATTGATCACTGAGGAAGGCTTTCTTATCTCTTCTTGCTATTCTTTGAAACTCTGCATTCAGATGGTTATATCTTTCCTTTTCTCCTTTGCTTTTCACTTCTCTTCTTTTCACAGCTACTTGTAGGGCCTCCCCGGACAGGCATTTTGCTTTTTTGCATTTCTTTTCCATGGGGATGGTCTTGATCTCTGTCTCCTGTACGATGTCATGAACCTCAGTCCATAGTTCATCAGGCACTCTATCCATCAGATCTAGTCCCTTAAATCTATTTCTCACTTCCACTGTATAATCATAAAGGATTTGATTTAGGTAATACCTGAATGGTCTAGTGGTTTTCCCTACTTTCTTCAATTTCAGTTTGAATTTGGCAATAAAGTGTTCATGATCTGAGCCACAGTCAGCTCCTGGTCTTATTTTTGTTGACTGTATAGAGCTTCTCCATCTTTGGCTGCATAGAATATAATCAATCTGATTTCGATGTTGACCATCACAAGCTAGTAAAGTAATGCTCAAAATCCTCCAAGCCAGGCTTCAGCAATACGTGAACCATGAACTCCCTGATGTTCAAGCTGGTTTTAGAAAAGGCAGAGGAACCAGAGATCAAATTGCCATCTGCTGGATCATGGAAAAAGCAAGAGAGTTCCAGAAAAACATCTATTTCTGCTTTATTGACTCTGCCAAAGCCTTTGACTGTGTGGATCACGAGAAACTGTGGAAAATTCTGAAAGAGATGAGAATACCAGACCACCTGACTTGCCTCTTGAGAAACCTATATGCAGGTCAGGAAGCAACAGTTAGAACTGGACATGGAACAACAGACTAGTTCCAAATAGGAAAAGGAGTACGTCAAGGCTGTATATTGTCACCCTGCTTATTTAACTTCTATGCAGAGTACATCATGAGAAATGCTGGACTGAAAGAAACACAAGCTGGAATCAAGACTGATGGGAGAAATATCAATAACCTCAAATATGCAGATGACATGACCCTTATGGCAGAAAGTAAAGAGGAACTAAAAAGCCTCTTGATAAAAGTGAAAGTGGAGAGTGAAAAAGTTGGCTTAAAGCTCAACATTCAGAAAACAAAGATCATGGCATTGGTCCCATCACTTCATGGGAAATAGATGGGGAAACAGTGGAAACAGTCCCAGACCTTATTTTGGGGGGCTCCAAAATCACTGCAGATGGTGACTGCAGCAATGAAATTAAAAGACGCTTACTCCTTGGAAGAAAAGTTATGACCACCCTAGATAGCATGTTCAAAAGCAGAGACATTACTTTGCCGTCTAAGGTCCGTCTAGTCAAGGCTATGGTTTTTCAGTAGTCATGTATGGGTGTGAGAATTGAACTGTGAAGAAGGCTGAGCGCCGAAGAATTGGTGCTTTTGAACTGTGGTGTTGGCCCTACCAGTCCATTCTGAAGGAGATCAACCCTGAGATTTCTTTGGAAGGAATGATGCTAAAGCTGAAACTCCAGTACTTTGGCCACCTCATGCGAAGAGTTGACTCATTGGAAAAGACTCTGATGCTGGGAGGGATTGGGGGCAGGAGGAGAAGGAGACGACAGAGGATGAGATGGCTGGTTGGCATCACTGACTTGATGGACGTGAATCTGAGTGAATTCTGGGAGTTGGTGATGGACAGGGAGGCCTGGCATGCTGCAATTCATGGAGTCGCAAAGAGTCGGACATGACTGAGTGACTGAACTGAACTGATAAAGAGATAAAATTCTAGAATCAAGGAAACAACCAGGAGGTTGTTAGAATGAGTTAACTCTGCAATGATGAAGATTGAAAACAAAGGGATATGGAAGTAGAGAAGCCATAAATCGAAGAGCTATATCAAACAAACAATAGTATAGTCTAACAGAACATGTGAAAGGAAGAGAATAGAGTAGCAACAGAGTTGTCTAGTCTGGATTCCTCTGATACAAATGAATAGTGGGGAGTCATCTGGGGTCACTTTGTCAATGTTAGGCTTGAAGCACTATTAAGGAATCTACATAGATGACATGTCAGGAAGAATATTGCCTTCCCTACCAATGTCAATGTATTTCATGGTTAAAACAAGGTAATGACATATGGAAATATTTTCCAAGCTTACATATAGCTTATGGAGAAATATAAATACAGCTCATGTATAAAAGAGGGCTTCATTGATGCTTCCATTATTAGCCATTACAATATTACGTGGCTGAGTTTCAAAGAGGCTCAAGGGTAGATAATCTAGACTAATGGGTGTCTCCTTGTGGTTATAGTTAAAAATTGGCCTATGGATGAGTTTAGTTAGAATGAAGAATAGCAAAAGGCTCATAGTATTCAGAAAAAGGTCAAAGGAAAATGAATACCAAAATCTCAACAGAATATTTAGATTTCTGTAGCTGGAGAAGACTCTTGAGAGTCCCTTGGACTGCAAGATCATCAAACCAGTCAATCCTAAAGGAAATCAGTCCTGAATATTCATTGGAAGGGACTGATGCTGAAGCTGAAATGCCAATACTTTGGCCACCTGATACAAAGAACTGACTCATTGGAAAAGACCCTGATGCTGGGAAAGATTGAAGGCAGGAGGAGAAGGGGATGGCAGAGGATGAGATGGTTGGATGGCATCAATGGACTTAATGGACATGAGCTTGAGCAAGCTCAGGGAGTTGTTGATAGACAGGAAAGCCTGGTATACTGCAGTCCATGGGGTCGCAAGGAGTTGGACACGATGGAGCAACTGAACTGACAGTTGGGTATAGGTTTTCTTTTCTTTATCATAGAAGTTGAATTTGATATTAATCAAAATCAATATTGAACTTGATATCAATCAAATTCAACATTTAGACATGAAGGACAACTTAACATACTTCAGCTCTTTCAACCATTGCTGCTGCTAAGTCGCTTCAAGTCGTGTCTGACTCTGTACGACCCCATAGACGGCAGCCCACCAGGGTCCCCCATCCCTGGGATTCTCCAAGCAAGAACACTGGAGTGGGTTGCCATTGCCGTCTCCAATGCATGAAAGTGGAAAGTGAAAGTGAAGTTGCTCAGTCGTGTCTGACTCTTAGCGACCCCATGGACTGCAGCCTACCAGGCTCCTCCGTCCATGGGATTTTCCAGGCAAGAGTACTGGAGAGAGCAGTGCCCCAGTCGCTGCAGCCTTTCACTCTTAGAACGGTGTCCAGGGACCAGAGACTGGGAGCTGAGAAATTGGCAGAGAGGGAAAGGGGACGCTTTTGAAAATGCTTGAAAGGAGAGGAAGGAAGGGGGATGAATAGCAGGAGGATGCTTCTTCAGAAAGAGGAAGCAGTCCTAAGATGGCAGAGGAATAGGATGGGGAGACCACTTTCTCCCCCACAAATTCATCAAAAGAACATTTAAATGCTGAGTAAATTCCACAAAACAACTTCTGAATGCCGGCAGAGGACATCAGGCACCCAGAAAAGCAGCCCATTGTCTTCGAAAGGAGGTAGGAAAAAATATAAAAGACAAAAAAAAAAGAGACAAAAGAGGTAGGGACGGAGCTTGGTCCCGGGAAGGGAGTCTGAAAAAGAGATAAGTTTCCAAACACTAGGAAACACTCTCACTGCCGAGTCTGCGGCGAGCCTTGGAAGCACAGACGGCAAAATAACAGGGAGAAAAAATAAATAAATAATTAAAACCCACAGATTACGAGCCCAAAGGCAACTCCCCCAGCGGAGAAACAGCACAGACGCCTGCACTCGCCACTAGTAAGCGGGGGCTGGGCAGGGAGGCTTGGGCTGCATTGCTTAGAGTAAGGTTCTGGCCTGAATGCCCCGAGCACAATCTGAGCGAACTAACTTGGGCTAGCAAACCAGATTGTGGGATAACTACCACGAGAAAAGCCAGCCCTAACCTAAGACACCACCAGGCCCGCACACAGAACAAAGGACTGAACAGAGAGCTGGCTGCCGACCATCCCCCTCCAGTGACAGGCAGCCAGAGCTGGAAGGGGCCAATCGCAGCCCCAGAGATACATTATCTACAAAACTGTAAGCAGGCTTCTTTGCTAACTAAGACTTCTTGGGGTTCTGGACGGTCAACATCTGCCTGAGAATGTGCGCGGGTACACCCAGAAAACCGAGCAGCAGGAACGGGGAAGGTGATAAGTCGCAGCAACCTCACTCACCAAACACCTCATCACCTGAGCTGCTTGGACCTGGGAAGGGCACAAAACGCAGGCCCAACTGAATCTGCGCCTCTGAGGACTACCCGAGTGCCTGAACCTGAGCAGCTTAGACCTGGGAGGTGCATGCAGCCCAGGGCCAGCCTCGGACGGTTCCCAGTGGAGCAACCAAGAGCATGATCAGTGTGAGCAGGGAGGGTACACGCACCGTGAGCGAGGGCAGGTCCAGTGTGGCTGAGGCACTGCAAGCACACGCCAGTGTTATTTGTTTGCAGCGTCCCTCCCTCCCCACAGCGTGACTGAACAAGTGAGCCCAAAAATAGTGTCCACCACTGCCCTCTTTGTGTCAGGGCGGAAATGAGACACTGAAGAGACCAGCAAACAGAAGCTAAAACAGAGGAAACCACCTTGGAAGTGACAGGTGCAGTAGATTAAAACCCTGTCATTAGTACCGACTACATAGGAAGGGGCCTATAGATCTTGAGAAATATAAGCCAGACCAAGGAACTATCTGAAAATGAACTGACCCCACAATACACACAACAACACCAGAGAAAGACCTAGATATATTTTTACTATTTTTATGATTTTTTTTAATTTTTTTTTAATTTTTAAATCCTCTCAGTTCAGTTCAGTGGCTCAATCGTGTCTGACTCTGCAACCCTATGAATCGCAGCACGCCAGGCCTCCCTGTCCATCACCAACTCCTGGAGTTCACTCAGACTCACATCCATCAAGTCAGTGATGCCATCCAGCCATCTCATCCTCGGTCATCCCCTTCTCCTCCTGCCCCCAATCTCTCCCAGCATCAGAGTCTTTTCCAATCAGTCAACACTTTGCATGAGGTGGTCAAAGTACTGGAGTTGCAGCTTTAGCATCATTCCTTCCAAAGAAATCCCAGGGCTGATCTCCTTCAGAATGGACTGGTTGGATCTCCCTGTAGTCCAAGGGACTCTCAAGAGTCTTCTCCAACACCACAGTTCAAAAGCATCAATTCTTTGGCACTCAGCCTTCTTCACAGTCCAACTCTCACATCCATACATGACTACTGGAAAAATCATAGCCTTGACTAGATGGACCTTTGTTGGCAAAGTAATGTCTCTGCTTTTGAATATGCTATCTAGGTTGGTCATAACTTTTCTTCCAAGGAGTTAAGCGTCTTTTAATTTCATGGCTACAGTCACTATCTGCAGTGATTTTGGAGCCCAAAAAAATAAAGTCTGACACTGCTTCCACTGTTTCCCCTTCCATTTCTCAAGAAGTGATGGGACTAGAGGCCATGATCTTTGTTTTCTGAATGTTGAGCTTTAAGCCAACTTTTTCACTCTCCATTTTTGCTTTCATCAAGAGGCTTTTTAGCTCCTCTTCACTTTCTGCCATAAGGGTGGTGTCATCTGCATATCTGAGGTTATTGATATTTCTCCTGGATATCTTGATTCCAGCTTTTGTTTCTTCCAGTCCAGCGTTTCTCATGATGTACTCTGCATATAAGTTAAATAAGCAGAGTGACAATATACAGCCTTGACGGACTCCTTTTCCTATTTGGAACCAGTCTGTTGTTCCATGTCCAGTTCTAACTGTTGCTTCCTGACCTGCATACAGATTTCTCAAGAGGCAGGTCAGGTAGT
>SJYT01074209.1:144566-156838 GCA_006410635.1 Cephalophus harveyi | reverse complement strand
ATGCTTAACAAGGAGGAAGAAAGCAAGTGGTTATTGAGACCAGAGTTTGCAGATGTCAACCACCCAGTGATAAAAGTGATCTGAACATGTCCTGTAGGGAAAATAACGGAAAGCTGGTCTTGTCATGGCATCTCTCATGCCAATAAGAGGCAGGCAGGATATGACCTCTCATGAAGACAAATTTTTTTTGACGCCCAGATGGATACTTTACCAATATCTTCGGTGCGAGCATGCATTGACATCTAGTGGACGACCAGGTGGTTGATGTTTTAGCCAAAAATGTAAGGTAGGAATCAGTAAACTACACAGTAATGGTATCTGAAAAAAACTTAGTTCAAATAAATTCTAAAGTAGAAATACAGATTTTATTTTATCTCATGGCCAAAGCCAATTAATTAAATTCATATTTAAATTAATATTACATGTGAAGACTTTTTCCTGCTAACAGTACCACCCCTCTGGTCTTGTGAAATGCTGGTGCATGATTGGATACCTACCAGAATTAACAAGCTTACAGGTAGGTAAAGATAGGTAACAGAACACCAGAGATACCCAAATAAGGCAGGAAATGCTGTCCATTTTGGTTTATCTAATCATCTAATACGAGTTGAATTGTTAGGTTCTATCCACCTGTGTCGGAGAAGGCAATGGCACCCCACTCCAGTACTCTTGCCTAGAAAATCCCATGGATGGAGGAGCCTGGTAGGCTGCAGTCCATGGGGTCGCTAGAAGTCGGATGCGACTGAGCGACTTCACTTTCACTTTTCGCTTTCACACAATGGAGAAGGAAATGGCAACCCACTCCAGTGTTCTTGCCTGGAGAATCCCAGGGACAGGGGAGCCTGTTGGGCTCCTGTCTATGGGGTCGCACAGAGTCGGACACGACTGAAGCGACTTAGCAGCAGCAGCAGCAGCAGTAGGATTTCTGGGTGGGTCTCTGGAACCGCTGTGGGCACTGTGCGGTCAGGTTAGACTGGTCTTACTCCAGCTGTAGTTACGCCCAAAGTCCACAGTCTCAAGCTAATTGTGGGGGTTTAATCCGCTGATCCTATGATTGCAAGCAAATCCCCTTCCTACGCTTGGGTCACACAGCCCCTGCAGCTCAGTTTTGGTTTTGGTCCTGTCTCTGTTGGTAGGCCCCGCCCAGACAAGAGACGGGCAAAAGCACTGGCTTCTCGGGCTCACTTGCTCAGTTGGTCTGGGGGCAGTGAGGGGTACTGCAGACACAGCTGGGACGCGTGGGGAGCGCCTGCAGCCCTAGAGGCCCGCAGGAAGTGACCACAGCTTGAGTCCCATCTTGCCCACCTCTGAGGTCAGGGTCTGCAGCAGCGCCTTATCTCCACCTCTAGTACTTGGTGCCTAGGCAGCAGCCAGCCAGCCTGCTCACTTTGGGGTTCCAGATCGCAGCTACAGGCCCCGCCTCTTGCTCTGCCGTGGATTTTTGTGGTGGTTGGTGGCCGGCAGGCTTGGCTGCCTCTGGGGTCGCAAACCACTGCCACATCCCCCCTGCCTCTGGCCCTTGTGAAGGTGGTATTCTGCAGATTGTGAGCAAAGGGTGTTAGAGGGTCCCTGCAAGAAAGATCTCTTGGCTCTCTGACTGACCCAGGCTTTTCTCTGGTCTCCCTCAGCTGTGTTGTACTAGCCCCTCCAGAGTATCTTCCCAGCAGTCTACCCCAACCCTCTCCCTGAGCTCTGCCTCTGAAGTCTGAGCCTCAGCACCCAGCCCCTTCTTGCTGCGGTGGGCGTGCAAACAAATGTCCCACTGGGGAGTGCTGGTCGGCACTGATCTTTCTGGTGAATTCTCTCTACTTTGTCTTCCATGCACTTGCTGCTACACTCCCCGCCTCTGAGGTTCTGAAGGACCCTTCTGTCCCCTCCTGTAAGGGGGTTTCCGAGTGTGCAAAAACTTTTCCTCTTTCACATCTCCTTCCGTAAATTGCAGGCCTCATCCCATTTCCTTTGTCCATTTTTTCCCTTTCTTCTCTGGCCTTAGCCCATTTTGTGGGGATCAGCTTCCCTTTTTTGAAGTCTGTGGTGGTCTTGCAGCACTCAGTAGATGTTCTGTAGGAGTGGGCCCATGTGTAAATGTATTCTGATGTATTTGTAGGAAGGAAGATGATTTCCATGTCTTCTCCACCATCTTGAAAATGCCTCCGTATATTCAGTCCCTTTCTTAATTCTGGCTCTGGTGATTAGCTCAATAAATTTCAGTCTCTCCTTCTGTTATAAGCCTCCAAGACTATCTGTCCCCTCTAAATACAACTTTTGTAGTTTTTCCCAAATTCAGTTCAGGAATTTCTCATGTTCCAAATTCTTGCCATGTGAGTTCCTGTTACATGAATGCAAAAAGCAAATACATTCAATAAATATTTTTTAAAGATAGATTTAGAGACCTTCAGATATCACCAACACCATGGACATGGGTTTGGGTGGACTCCGGGAGTTGGTGATGGACAGGGAGGCCTGAAGTGCTGCGGTTCATGGGGTCGCAAAGAGTCGGACACGACTGAGTGACTGAACTGAACTGAACTGAAATTACTTTATATGCAATATACAGTTTGTATCAGTTAATATTCTTTCAGTTCCAGAAGACAAGAAACTTTAGACCAATCTATTTATTAAAAAGATAATTAAAAAAAACACAGGTACATGTATTTAAAGAGTGTTTTCAGAATGGCCTTAACCTAAGTGAATAAAGGCTCTGGGCTCCTCATGTTTCTTGGCTGATTCCTCTTCTGTTGTCTACAACCTCAAACACTTCCCTTAGGAAGATTGTCATAGTAACTTCAATCCAAAATTTGAAAACGTTGATTGGTAACATTGTGGTTACAAACATGAGGATGAAAACCACAGAATAAGAAAATCCAAACAGCAGTATAAGTACCTGATTGCATCATGAGGTTGCCAGAATTTTATACTTCTTGGTGCATTAAAAGAAACAAAAACAAGCTATAGAAATGATCCCTGAAACCTATCATATAAAAATATATACATAATAAGGACCTACTGTATAGCACAGGGAATTGTATTCAATATCTTATGATAACGTATAATAGAAATAATCTGAAAAAGAATATATATTGATATATAACAATCACCTTGCTATATACCTAAACTGGTACAACACTGTAAATCAACTAGACTTCAATAAGTGAGTAAATAAGTCAACACTAACATAAAAGGGAAACAAGAGCAACTCTGTTTTTCAAAAGCTATTGTATGTAAAGTTTTCCATTATTTGTTGCCAAACACAGTCCTTAACTGAGAGCAGCTGAAAAGCCGTAATACAAAGACTGACTCAAATTGTCTCAGTAAACAGAGCCATCGCCAGCCCAGTGCTCCGCAGGAGGTGAAATTGGCATGGAGCTTTTGGACAAAGCTTACCAAACCATACTAGGTGGACATTGTAGAGGATTTATTTTTAGGACTTCTGGGAGGTCAGATCTTCTTATTGAAATTAAGTTTCTGTCTAGGAAAGGAAAGTAGGGATTTGGGAATGTCACTGAGGCATGAAGTTCAGAATTTCCTCCCTGAAGGAGTGGTTCTGTCCCATGGAGTCACGTGTGAAGAGTATAAATGAGGATGGAGAGAGTCAATGACTGATTCTATTTGGTTGGCCTCTTGGTCATTTCAGCTGTGGCTCATACAGCCCAGAGAAGACAGCCTAAAGAAAATCCAAGGTGACCACAGCTTACAAAGTTCCCTGCCCATGTCTAATTAATGACTCTGCAGTTCATATAAATGAGAGATTTTACACTGACCTCGCAGCTGTAGTTGAGCATTTCTCTGTCTTTTCTGTGCAAAAATGGCTATGTTCATCCTGTGGAGTGGAATAAGATGATTACCCTCACTCTTNAGGTGGCCACAGCTTACAAAGTTCCCTGCCCATGTCTAATTAATGACTCTGCAGTTCATATAAATGAGAGATTTTACACTGACCTCGCAGCTGTAGTTGAGCATTTCTCTGTCTTTTCTGTGCAAAAATGGCTATGTTCATCCTGTGGAGTGGAATAAGATGATTACCCTCACTCTTGTTACATAATAGTTATCCTATCAATAAAACATGGTTTCACATCTTTCAAGGTGAGCTGAAGTACTAACATTTACTTTGAAATAAAAAAGAGGCACTTTAAAGCCTTTCTATATAAAATACTCTAAGTCACTTAAATGAGTAGGGTTTCTAAATTTGTCTCTTGATAAGTTATAGGTAATATAAGGCTGAGATGAGTAAATAGTAGCTTTGTAAGAGGAGAATACTGGACCAGAAATCTCTCCCCCTTCCCGCTCACATTGATTGTGAAATGGCTGTGACTCTTTCCCTCCTCCAGTGTCCATGCCCTTTACAAGGTGGCATTGTCGCTTCTCTCCTAAAGTTGGGGCTTAGAGCCCACTGATGGCAGTTTTAAGATAGAGTCTCAAGTTTCCTTTCTCCTGAATAAGGACGTGATAAAAGGAGTTGGCAGAAGTGATGCTATCCCAGTTTCTGGGCCAAGCCTTAAGAAACTAGCAACTTTCCATTTCCAGTCTCTTAGGATCCATCTCCCGTGATTCAAGAANCTAATGAATATTCAGGACTGATTTCCTTTAGAATGGACTGGCTGAATCTCCTTGCAGTCCAAGGAACTCTCAAGAGTCTTCTCTAACATCACAGTTCAAAAGCATCAATTCTTCAGCACTCAGCTTTCTTTACAGTCCAACTCTCACATCCATACATGACCAAGGAAAAACCATAGCCTTGACTAGACGGACCTTTGTTGGCAAAGTAATGTCTCTGCTTTTGAATATGCTGTCTAGGTTGGTCATAACTTTCCTTCTAAGGAGTAAGCGTCTTTTAATTTCATGGCTTTATCTGTAATGTTATGTAAGAACAGTTACAACATTTCATCAAATTTATTCATATAAAAATAAAGCTTACACCTAATAAACCATCTGTCACAATCAATGAGCTGTTGATACTTTAAGAGAATAATTAGTGACCAACTTGGGATGTATACAAATAGGCATATCAGTGATGTTAGATTTCAGCTTTTATTTCATCAGTTTTATGAACATTACTCAGAATTAGACTGTAATAAGATTTTCAGAAATTTTATGCAGTGTATTTATTTCAAGTGTTCAAAATGTATTTGTCTTCTATTCCCAAGGCCTCAGGCTCTGCATGGTTTACTTCCAGCCCAGTCAGTGCCTCTGGGAACTGAAGCACACCAGGGCTAACGCCAGATTATTCCTGAGATTCTCCTCCCAGAGCTTACATGGGCTTTTTAAATCTTGACTCATACTTCCCTGTA
This sequence comes from Cephalophus harveyi, assembly GCA_006410635.1. NCBI lineage: Eukaryota > Metazoa > Chordata > Mammalia > Artiodactyla > Bovidae > Cephalophus > Cephalophus harveyi. The sequence goes on along the minus strand of SJYT01074209.1, from coordinate 151,550 downwards.
GGTTGCCTCTGGAATTGTGACCTTCACGCTGCAGAAGCACTCTGAGATCTCCAAGAGCTGTGCTCACACCGCCGCGGGACACGTCTCTCAGGGAGGTGAGTACCGTCCCCACATCTGGTCTGTGGCTACGTGTAGCCCCTCGGAAAGCTGGTCAGTGGAGTTCTTCCTTCCTCCATGGTTTTGCTTTTGCTGTAGGTTCAGTGAGGTTGCTGCCTCTCTGTGGGGGTGTATGCATCTGTGACCTTGGACCTGACATTTTGCAATGCCTCCTGCCGTGGGAGGAGCGCATATCCTGGTCTCACCCTGAATGTGGGCCCCGCTGGGCGACTAGGGTGACGTGAGGCGAGCCGGCTGGCCTGGAAGAGCCAGTTCTCTTGTTCTCTTGTCATCACTCTGGGAAAAAGTTGTCTCAGATAGCCTCTGGGTCAAAGGTAGAGCAGATCTGAACCTGCTCGTGTTGAGGCAGAGCCACTCTAGCTGACTTGCACAGCTTTGAGTATGAAAAATAAATGTTGCTGAAAGTAGGATTTGGCGGGGGCCGGTGTTGGGGGGGGGGGCAGTTGTTACACAGCAAAACCTGACTAATGTCACTCAGAGCCAAGTAATTCCAGTGAGCTGAGTAACTTTGGTAAGTCTCTCCAACAAATATCTTAGACAGCTATTTCACAATACTAAAATAAATTGAAGATATTCTATACATGTAATAAGTATGCTATTTCATCTTTTAATATAACTTTTAATATAATATGTATTTGAATTTCTCCTTAGATGTTTATAGGCATTTTGTTTCTTTTCTTTTGTCAATGTGTAATTTTCAACAATTTAAAAACATCATTCCCATACCAATATAGAGTGAACACATGTCACCAATTTAAATAACTCATTAATGAGGGAACAAGTGAGATGGCAAAACTGGTTCCAAGAGCATATAAGGGGCAGTTATTTCTGGGCATTCAAAAAAGATTGTTAAAAGAAAGTTGCTAGGTTACATACAAAACTGGTTAATTCTCTACAGAATGAGGAAACATTAACCTTTGAGGCTTTCTTTTCTACTGGACTGTGGAAATGAGTGAAGATCAACCACACAGACAAAGATTATTATTCAGATCTTGGTATAGCAAGAGTCAGCCCTATCACTCACATTTTGGAAGAAACTCAATGGCAGACCATAGAGGAAGAAGCCTTTATAGTGGAAATGAGGGGGAGCTCTGGGTGTGCCCTGACGGAGGCTGTTGGAATAGAGCAGCCTACGTGGGCTAACAGAAGCAGGGCCTCCTATGTGATTGGTGGGGTGCATATTTGACAATTGCACTCATCTCACACACTAGCAAAGTAATGCTCAAAATCCTCCAAGCCAGGCTTCAATAGTACATGAACCGTGAACTTCCAGATGTTCAAGATGGATTTAGAAAGGCAGAGGAACCAGAGATCAAATTGCCAACATCCATTGGATCATCGGAAGAGCAAGAGAGTTCCAGAAAAACATCTACTTCTGCTTTATTGACTATGCCAAAACCTTTCACTCTGTGGATCACAACAAACTGTGGAAAATTCTTTAACAGATGGGAATACTAGACCACCTGACCTGCCTCCTGAGAAATTCCCTGGAGTATGCAGGTCAAGAAGCAGCAGTTAGAACTGTACATGTAACAACAGACTGGTTCCAAATAGGGAAAGGAGCATGTCAAGGCTGTATATTGTCACCCTGCTTATTTAACTTATATGCAAAGTACTTCATGAGAAATGCCAGGCTGGAAGAAGCACAAGCTGGAATCAAGATTGCCGGGAGAAATATCAATCACCTCAGACATGCAGATGACACCACCTTTATGGAGGAAAATGAAGAAGAATTAAGAGCCTCTTGATGAAAGTGAAAGAGGAGAGTGAAAAAGTTGGCTTAAAGCTCAACATTCAGAAAACGAAGATCATGGCATCCAGTCCCATCACTTCATGGGAAATAGATGGGGAAACAATGGAAGCAGTGACAGACCTTATTTTTGGTGGCTCCAAAATCACTGCAGATGCTGACTGCAGCCATGAAATTAAAAGATGTTTGTTCCTTGGAAGAAATCTGTGAGCAACCTAGCCAGCATATTAAGATGCAGAGACGTTACTTTGCCAACAAAGGTCTGTCTAGTAACAGACCTTATTTTGGGGGGCTCCAAAATCACTGCAGATGCTGACTGCAGCCATGAAATTAAAAGATGTTTGTTCCTTGGAAGAAATCTGTGAGCAACCTAGCCAGCATATTAAGATGCAGAGACGTTACTTTGCCAACAAAGGTCTGTCTAGTCAAGGCTATGGTTTTTCCAGTGGTCATGTATGGATGTGAGAGTTGGACTATAAAGAAAGCTGAGCCCCTAAGAATTGATGCTTTTGAACTGTGAGGTTGGAGATTCTTGAGAGTCCCTTGGACTGCAAGGAGATCCAACCAGTCCATCCTAAAGGAGATCAGTCCTGGGTGTTCATTGGAAGGACTGATGTTGAAGCTGAAACTCCAATACTCTGGCCACCTGATGCAAAGAGCTCTGAGCCCCTAAGAATTGATGCTTTTGAACTGTGGTATTAGAGAAGACTCTCGAGAGTCTCTTGGACTGCAAGGAGATCCAACCAGTCTATCCTAAAGAAAATCAGTCCTGAATATTCATTGGAAGGACTGATGCTGAAGCTGAAACTCCAATCCTTTGGCCACCTGATGCAAAGAACTGACTCATTTGAAAAGACCCTGATGCCGGGAAAGATTGAAGGCAGGAGGAGAAGGGGACGACAGAGGATGAGATGGTTGGATGGCATCACTGACTCGATGGACATGAGTTTCAGTAGGCTCCAGGATTTGGTGATGGACTGGGAAGCCTGGTGTGCTGCAGGCCATGGGGTCACAAAGAGTTGGACACAACTGAGTGACTGAACTGAACTGAACTGATATTTGACTTTCTCTGGTTGGTCTTCAGTTGGAAGCAGGCATACAAATTACAAAGCTGTCAGTTATTGATTCAGTTGTAGCCATTGTGGACTGATCATTACAGAGCTTATTGTTTGGCTTCCTGAGTTGTTATTGGAGATGGAGATCTGATTCTTACAGGTCCAACCCACAGCCATCTGGCTTCCAGGACTGGTTACTAGTGATAATTCCTTCAAGTTCTGTCTCAGAATTCTGTTTTTATACATGGTCTGGCTACTGCCCATTTGTGTATTCAAATTCTTCATACAGAACTCTACAAATTAACATGTAACTTCACAGTGGTTGAGCTCTGTTCAAATAAGCTGTAAGTCAAATACAGGTGCACTCTCTTAGAAAATTACACATTTGTGTTGGCCTTTTAAACAAAATTCTAGCATGACATTGAAAAGACACCCCATTGAAAAGTCATACTCTTTACCTTATTTCCAAAGTTTGGATAATGCTTTTCTTATCATTGTATTTAAGGAAGAATAGATATAAGAGATGGTAACACAGAGAGTTCTAGAAAAAGTAGAAGCAAGACAGAAACTGTACAGAAGCACTATAATCATATCAGCATAAATTTAATTCCAAGAGTCAATGGTATTATTAGAAAAATCTATGTCAGGCACAGTTTGAACAGTGTTCTTCAATCTGTTTTACCCAGAGTAGGACTTGCATTGTTTAGTCTTTGTCTGATTTACTCCATGAGTCTATTTCCCAGTTGTTTCACAATCCAAGAGTCCATTTTTCTCTTCACATCTTAACACTAATTACTTCCCTCAATGTATCATTCAGTGAACTAGATACATAAGATTTACTTTACAGACTCCCTGATCAGTGATTCTAGGAAAACTAGACACACAGACTTTCTTCTTTAAACTTGAAATGCCCTCTTCCCCATTCTAGAGTAGCATCCGGTATAATGCATTCAGCTTTGCAGTTTTTTGACCAAACTTATAAAATTCTCAAATTTCGTACTGACAGGTAGCTCAGTTCAGTTCAGTCACTCAGTCGTGTCCGACTCTTTGTGACCCCATGAATCGCAGCACGCCAGACCTCCCTGTCCATCACCAACTCCTGGAGTTCACTCAGACTCATGTTCATCGAGTCAGTGATGCCATCCAGCCATCTCATCCTCGGTCGTCCCCTTCTCCTCCTGCCCCCAATTCCTCCCAGCATCAGGGTCTTTTCCAATGAGTCAACACTTCACATAAGGTGGCCAAAGAATTAGAGTTTCAGCATCAGCATCAGTCCTTTCAATGAATATTCAGGACTGATCTCCTTTAGAATGGACTGCTTGGATCTCCTTGCAGTTCAAGGGGCTCTCAAGAGTCTTCTCCAACACCACAGTTCAAAAGCTTCAGTTCTTTGGCACTCAGCTTTCTTCACAGTCCAACTCTCACATCCATACATGACCACTGGAAAAACCATAGCCTTGACTAGACGGACCTTAGTCGGCAAAGTAATGTCTCTGCTTTTGAATATGCTGTCTAGGTTGGTCATAACTTTCCTTCCAAGGAGTAAGCATCTTTTAATTTCATGGCTGCAATCACCATCTGCAGTGATTTTGGAGCCCAAAAACATAAAGTCTGGCACTGTTTCCACTGTTTCTCCNCCAACTCTCATATCCATACATGACTACTGGGAAAACCATAGCCTTGACTAGACGGACCTTAGTCGGCAAAGTAATGTCTCTGCTTTTGAATATGCTATCTAGGTTGGTCATAACTTTCCTTCCAAGGAGTAAGCATCTTTTAATTTCATGGCTGCAATCACCATCTGCAGTGATTTTGGAGCCCCAAAACATAAAGTCTGATGCTGTTTCCACTGTTTCTCCATCTATTTCCCAAGAAGTGATGCTACCAGATGTCATGAGCTTAGTTTTTTGAATGTTGAACTTTAAGCCAACTTTTTCATTCTTCTCTTTCACTGTCATCAAGAGGCTTTTTAGCTCCTCTTCACTTTCTGCCATAAGGGTGGTGTCATCTGCATATCTGAGGTTATTGATATTTCTCCCGGCAAACTTGATTCCAGCTTGTGCTTCTTCCAGCCCAGCGTTTCTCATGATGTACTCTGCATATAAGTTAAATAAGCAGGGTGACAATACACAGCCTTGACATACTCCTTTTCCTATTTAGAACCAGTCTGTTGTTCCATGTCCGGTTCTAACTGTTGCTTCCTGACCTGCATACAGATTTCTCAAGAGGCAGGTTAGGTGGTCTGGTATTCCTGTCTCTTTGAGAATTTTCCACAGTTGATTGTGATCCACACAGGTGGCTGCTGCTGCTGCTGCTAAGTCACTTCAGTCGTGTCCGACTCTGTGCGACCCCACAGATGGCAGCCCATTGGGCTCCGCCATCCCTGGGATTCTCCAGGCAAGAACACTGGAGTGGGTTGTCATTTCCTTCTCCAATGCATGAAAGTGAAAAGTGAAAGTGAAGTCGCTCAGTCATGTCTGACTCAGCGACCCCATGGACTGCAGCCTACCAGGCTCCTCTGTCCATGGGAGTTTCCAGGTGAGAGTACTGGAGTGGGATGCCATTGCCTTCTCCACACAGGTGGCTAGAACCTAACAATTCAACTCGTATTAGATGATTAGATAAACCAAAATGGACAGCATTTCCTGCCTTATTTGGGTATGTCTGGTGTTCTGTTACCTGTCTTTACCTACCTGTAAGCTTGTTAATTCTGGTAGGTATCCAACCATGCACCAGCGTTTCACAAGACCAGAGGGGTGGTACTGTTGGCAGGAAAAAGTCTTCACATGTAATATTAATTTAAATATGAATTTAATTAATTGGCTTTGGCCATGAGATAAAATAAAATCTGTATTTCTACTTTAGAATTTATTTGAACTAAGTTTTTTTCAGATACCATTACTGTGTAGTTTATTGATTCCTACCTTATCATTTTTGGCTAAAACATCAACCACCTGGTCGTCCACTAGATGTCAATGCATGCCCGCACCGAAGATATTGGTAAAGTATCCATCTGGGGGTCAAAAAAAATCTGTCTTCATGAAAGGTCATATCCTGCCTGCCTCTTATTGGCATGAGAGATGCCACGACAAGACCAGCTTTCCATTATTTTCCCTACAGGACATGTTCAGATCACTTTTATCACTGGGTGGTTGACATCTGCAAACTCTGGTCTCAATAACCACTTGCTTTCTTCCTCCTTGTTAAGCATGGCCGTCTGCAGTTGGATTTGGAGAGATAATCAATGCTTTGTTTTGCTGCCTGAAATAAATGACACAAAATGAACCTGAATGCCAGGATCAGGTGACACACAAATTAATCTGTCTGTCAGTCTGATCACTCACCTAGAGCCAGACATCCTGGAATGTGAAATCAAGTGGGCCTTAGGAAGCATCACTACAAACAAAGCTAGCAGAGGTGATGGAATTCCAGGTGAGCTTTTTCAAATCCTAAAATATGATGCTGTGAAAGTGTTGCAATCAGTATGGCAGCAAATTTGGAAAACTCAGCAGTGGCCCCAGGACTGGAAATGGTCAGTTTTCATTCCAATCCCAAAGAAAGGCAATGCCAAAGAATGTTCAAACTACCGCACAATTGCACTCATCTCACACGCTAGCAAAGTAATGCTCAAAATTCTCCAAGCCAGGCTTCAATAGTACATGAACCATGAACTCCCAGATGATCAAGCTGGTTTTAGAAAAGGCAGAGGAACCAGAGATCAAATTGTCAACATCCATTAGATCATCGAAAGAGCAAGAGAGTTCTAGAAAAACATCTGTTTCTGCTTTATTGACTATGCCAAAGCTTTTCACTCTGTGGATCACAGCAAACTGTGGAAAATTCTTCAAGAGATGGGAATACCAGACCACCTTACCTGACTCTTAAGAAATCTGTATGCAGGTCAAGAAGCAGCAGTTAAAACCGGACATGGAACCACAGACTGGTTCCAAATAGGAAAAGGAGTACGTGAAGGCTGTATATTGTCACCCTGCTTATTTAACTTATATGCAGAGTACATCATGCAAAATGCCGGGCTGGATGAAGCACAAGCTGGAATCAAGA
>SJYT01074209.1:108663-140196 GCA_006410635.1 Cephalophus harveyi | reverse complement strand
CAGTCTGATCACTCACCTAGAGCCAGACATCCTGGAATGTGAAATCAAGTGGGCCTTAGGAAGCATCACTACAAACAAAGCTAGCAGAGGTGATGGAATTCCAGGTGAGCTTTTTCAAATCCTAAAATATGATGCTGTGAAAGTGTTGCAATCAGTATGGCAGCAAATTTGGAAAACTCAGCAGTGGCCCCAGGACTGGAAATGGTCAGTTTTCATTCCAATCCCAAAGAAAGGCAATGCCAAAGAATGTTCAAACTACCGCACAATTGCACTCATCTCACACGCTAGCAAAGTAATGCTCAAAATTCTCCAAGCCAGGCTTCAATAGTACATGAACCATGAACTCCCAGATGATCAAGCTGGTTTTAGAAAAGGCAGAGGAACCAGAGATCAAATTGTCAACATCCATTAGATCATCGAAAGAGCAAGAGAGTTCTAGAAAAACATCTGTTTCTGCTTTATTGACTATGCCAAAGCTTTTCACTCTGTGGATCACAGCAAACTGTGGAAAATTCTTCAAGAGATGGGAATACCAGACCACCTTACCTGACTCTTAAGAAATCTGTATGCAGGTCAAGAAGCAGCAGTTAAAACCGGACATGGAACCACAGACTGGTTCCAAATAGGAAAAGGAGTACGTGAAGGCTGTATATTGTCACCCTGCTTATTTAACTTATATGCAGAGTACATCATGCAAAATGCCGGGCTGGATGAAGCACAAGCTGGAATCAAGATTGCCGGGAGAATATTAATAACCTCAGATACGAAGATGACACCACCCTTATGGCAGAAAGTGAAGAAGAATTAAAGAGCCTCTTGATGAAAGTGAAAGAGGAGAGTGAAAAAGTTGGCTTAAAGCTCAACATTCAAAAAATGAAGATCATGGCATCTGGTCCCATCATTTCATGGGAAATAGATGGGGAAACAATGGAAACAGTGACAGACTTTATTTTTGGGGGGCTCCAAAATCACTGCAGATGGTGAATGCTGCCATTAAATTAAAAGACATTTGCTCCTTGGAAGAAATCTATGAGCAACCTAGCCAGCATATTAAAAAGTAAAGACATTACTTAGCTCACAAAGGTCCTTCTAGTCAAAGCTATGGTTTTTCTAGTAGTCATGTATGGATGTGAGAGTTGGACAGTAAAGAAAGCTGAGCGCCAAAGAATTGATGCATTTGAACTGTGGTGTTGGAGAAGACCCTTGAGAGCCCCTTGGACTACAAGGAGACCCAACCAGTCCATCCTAAAGGAGATTAGTCCTGAATATTCATTGAAAGGACTGATGCTGAAGCTGAAACTCCAATCCTTTGGCCACCTGATGCGAAGAACTGACTCATTAGAAAAGACTCTGATGCTGGGAAAGATTGAAGGCAGGAGGAGAAGGAGACAACAGAGGATGAGATGGTTGGATGGCATTACTCACTTGATGGATGTGAGTTTGAATAAGCTCTAGGAGTTGATAATGGACAGGGAAGCCTGGAATGCTACAGTCCATGGGGCTGCAAAGAGTCTGACCCAACTGAGTGACTGAACTGAACTGGACTGATAAAGTCATCTGAGTCATCTGTAATGACCCCCAGAGTGGACCTTTGCTCTCCCGACTGTTACAGCCATGCTGCCTACTGTCACTTATATCTGAAACCCCTGAGACTGAACAGCTTCCTTTCAGCTGTGTAGAAAGCACAGTGTGTGCAGTACAATAGAGCCATATATCCTTGCCTCATACAAGCAGGTGTTTAATCAGAGTGTCTTTGGTGCAGTCTCTGGCATTCACGGTGGTGATAACTAAGGGTTCAGAAACTCTTTGCATGGGAACAGTTGAGACTGACGGTCTTTGAATCCTATCTGTTTGATTTAAAGGTGCATTTGCCAAAGCATCCTCTAAAGAACACTGGTCCTATAGGATATGACTGGATGGTACTGAGAGATCTAATCGAGGACCCGAAAAGGATTCCATGAAACACTCTGCAGAAACCCAAATCAAACATATTTCTGTGATATAGAACTTCCAGCAGCTTTAGTATCTTATGTGCATTATGAATATCCAAGAAGACGTTACAGTGTACAGAGTTTTACCACTGTTTTTTAAAAAAAACCTTAGAATAATTATTTGACAGTGTATCTTGCCAAACCAGTTGATTTTGAAGTGTGAAAGAAGACTAAAAGACTTCTGGACTATAATGAGGTAATCGTCTCACATTCCTCTTTCATCTCTCTCTTTTCTTCCTTCTTATATATTGAGGACATATTATCATTCCGGCACTATTCAGGAACAATGTAATAAGGGAGGTGCCATACAAGGAACAAAGGGAATTAGCAGGGCTTAGTTTTTCCAGTAATGTATTAATATCATCTTTGATCTCGGTACATTTTACACTTAAAGGATTTTGAAGTCCACAAGCCACCCGGAAGAGGCTCCAGGCACTGCCACCGGACTCACGGCTCATGGGAGAGGGTAGCCCCTCTGTATTCAGAGGGATCTTTTCCCCTTGCGATGCCATTGTTTAGTGAGGGGTCCACAGGAAAGAGACTTAGCCAACAGGAATCGGACAGGCCAATTCAGACTTGGCACGATGGAGACAAATGTCTGAAACAGAATTAAGTGCTCTAAGGAGACTGGCTTTAAAAAAAAAAAACAAGACAAAGAGGGATGTTAGAGGTAAGAACCACAGTTAAAATGCAGAGAATTGAAAACCTGCTCAGATCTCACAGTGTCCAGTGGGAACAAAGCCTTAAAGCTGAGAGGGTTCCTCGTTTGATGCTTCTCTCTAGTGTACAACAACAGAAGGTCTCAAAATGTCTACTGAAGTCTGAATGAGGCAAACCCCAGGCTGCTAAATATAGATGCTGCAAGGTCGAAGCTGGGCCTCCCCTCTCCTGGGAATGTTCGCATGGTGGGCGCTGTCTGCCCTCAAATCATCAGTTTACCCCCAGAGTTCTGTCCTGGGGACTGAGAAGTCTCCTGTCTTGGCTTAGCACCGATTTCTAGCGCTTTCTCATGGAAGTGCAGAGACGGTGGAGTAGGGGTGTGGAGAAGCAGTCAGGCCACAGCGTTGTCTTTGGGAGGACACTGGGAAGATGGCTGGGCCGTTAGAGTGGGCTGCTCAGTGGAGAGATGACAGTGTGTCTTGACCTTTAACCAGTGCCAGGGAATGTGAGGGTAAAGTTAAGGCTTTGATAGGCATTCGTGTGTAAGCCTCAGCTTGAAGTCAAATATCACTTTTAAAAACCTTTCCTTGGAATGATGGTATACCTATAGAAAGTTTGGCAGAAGGGTAAATCTTGATGAATTTTCACAAACTGAAATGTACCCTTTTCACTAGTGCCTGAGTCAAGAAATAAAACAGCACCAGGGCTCCAGAAGTCCACCCTAGGTCCCCTTTCACTCGTTAACCCGTGCCAAGAGCAACTACAATCCAACTTATAATAGTGCAGGTTAATTTTTGCCTGTTTTTGAACTTCCTATAAATGGAACCTTGCAATTTGTGCTCCTTTGTATATGGTCTCTTTTATTCAATGTTGTATTTGTGAGGCTCATCTTTACTGTGGAAATTGGGCATTCCCGTGGGTGTAGAAATTTTCGTTGTATAAGTTGAAAGCCATGTGTTAACCTATATGCTGCTGAAGGGCATGGCAGTAGTTACAGTTCAGGGCGAGGGGACCAGTGCTGTTATGACCATCCTTGTGCATGGTTTCTGGAGAATGTGCAGATGGGTCACGTTGCTTTAAATGTTCAAATCTGTTGGCACAGAATCAGTGGGATCTGATTAGGGAGAGTCCATCCTTCACTCTCTCAAATCCCATTCCCTAGACAAGTCCAAGGACAGCAAAGGCTCAGAACCACCACCTTGCAGAGGAAACGCAGAAGTTGTGGTACCTCTGCCTCTAATGCTCTTCTCAGCTGCCCTTCGAGGTGGCGTCTGCATCACCCGCCCTGTGTCTGGCCACAGGAGATGTGGTCTCCACGTTACAGAGTCTCCACTGTCCAGGGCGATCAAGCTGACTTGCTGGCAGGACTGGTTCTTGCCGTGTATGCACAGACAGCCCTGCCTGCCTCAGCCTCTCCTTCTCTTGCCCATGACCCAGGGCATCCAGATGGGATGAAGTTTGGGCCCCACATCCTCACACAGTGTTCATAACCAGATAATTCTCTAGTCTGTGCCTAGAAATAGGCTTGCTTTATAATCTGAGTCTCAGATTAGATTCCCCACGATTATGGGTACCCTAAGAATTCTCTGTTGATTTTTCCTGCCACCTAGCCTCCACCAGGGCCACAGTAAATGTGTCTATACAACCTGACACTTAAGAGGAATTGGACCTTGTGCTTGCTCTTGTTTCTCCCAGAATGCCCTTGAGTCCTCTGACAATGAACAGATTCAAAAAGGCTCATGAAAGGGAGAAGCCTAAAAGGATGAGAGGGAGGTGGGGGGTGGGGAGACTCTAGAGGGAGGGGATATATGTATACTTACAGCTGATTCACATTGTTGTGTAGCAGTTGTAAAGCAATTGTCCTCCAATTAAAAATAAATTAAAAAAAAAGACAAGAAGGTACCATCTAACTCCATCTGCCATCAGCTCTCAGCTCTGGGCCTTTGCAAAACTGAAACATTTTCTAACAGAACAATGGGTGCCTGTTTTTCATTTGTATAGTTAAATGGAAAAGAGATTATCTTTATGGAGATGACCTAATGGTGAATGATAGAAAGCAAATTGCAAAAGGATAATTTTTGCAACATAATACCATTTATGGGAGATATAAACCACCAAGAAACAGTGACGTATTTCATGGACAGCAGTTAAAAATAAGCCTGAGAGTGGAACATACCAGTCTCAGGATGACAGTGACCTCTGGAAAGGGGTGGTTTTGGTGGGGTTTTGGGGGACATATTAAGTACATCTGTGACATTGTTTGCAGAGTAATCTAGAGCAAATATAGCAGAATAGCCATGTCTCTTAAATCCTGGATAGTTGTTATATTACTTTCTGAAATTTACATTTGAAGCGTTTCATAATTTTTTAATTAAATTTTAAAAAGTCTTCCTCATATACACTTCTCCAGTGCTAAGCTGAAAATATTAAAGTAGAAGAACCAAGAAATGAAACTGTATATATAGTGTGATCCCAAAGCTGTGTCAAAAAGTGGAAAGAAAGATTAAAAAACAAATCATAAAAAAAATGTTAACAGTCATTTCTAGTTGGTGTCAATAGTGGATGGTGTGTGTGTGTGCGTGTGTGTGTGTGTGTTTGTGCATGTCTGCATGTGATACAAAGATAGCACGTGCATTTTTCTTTATATCCTCTTATTTTCCCAATTATTGAAGGAAATTACACCCAATGTGGCATAAAATTATTCTGAGCTGAACAGAAATTTGAGAATCAACAGATGCAGAAAGAGGGTCTGTCTGACCCCCATTCCCCTTTATTTACCTACAAGAATCTTCCAAAAGAATTCAGTTGCCGTTAAGTTCCCCTTCAGGGGGCGGGGTTCCTATACTGGGGGAAGATATACTGGGGAAAATGAGAAGTTGACACTGGGATGAGAAATTGCAGAAACAAACATTGTTACAAAACCATCATCCCTCCCCATCTACTCTCCTAGAGTATGATTTATCTTTGCCCAGTCATTCATTTTCCCCAAAGTGTCCTTCTGTCCCCTCCTCTTCTCCTATTAAGATGCTATATAAGCCCCAAATTCTAGCTGCCGCTTTGAGCCACATTTTCTGGACGCTCCCGTGTACTTACATGAATAAACGTTGTTTTTTCTTGGGTCAATGTGTCTTGTTTACTTTGCATGCCCCTAATTATTAAACATAAGTGAGGAGGAGAATTGTTTTTTTTTTTTCCTCACCGATATTATCTGTCTAATTATTTGCCTAATCATAATTAGTACAAGTGAGAAGTGAGGAAGAGTGGGACGTAGTAAAAAGGGGACAGAAGCTGGTCCAGAACCAGTGGACACTTGCTAAGCCTGGGGCTGTTTAGGTCCCAGTTCCTTGCATTGCCTTAGTCCTGTGGGAAGGGCTTTCTTTCTGCCTCACTCTGACCCTCTCAGGCTCTAGAAAACTGGGGCTTGGGACTTCCTCGGTGGCCCAGTGGTTGGGACCCTGCCTGCCAGTGCAGGGAACACGGGTTTGATCCTTGGTCCAGGAAGAAAGATCCCACCTGCTTCAGAGTATCTAAGCCTGTGTGCTACAACCACTGAATCCCACACACCCTAGACCCTGTGCTCTGTAACAAGAGAAGCCACCGCAACGAGCAAAGAAGCCTGCGCGCCACAACCAGAGAGTAGCCTCGACTCACTACAACTAGAGAAAGTCTGCACATAGCAGTGGAGACCCAGTGCAGCCAGAAATAATAAATACCGGCGCTCAGCCCTGCTTGTTCCAAGCTCCCATTGTGTTTAGACATGGCAGAAAGAATCCATCCATCTGAACTAGGGAATTTCATTTCGCACTTCTCAGCTGCTGGCGGAGGCTGGCTAATCTTGTTTAGAGAAGGCCTGGCGCTGTTAGAGCCTCTTGTTATTTGCCTCTGAGTTGTGCTTCCTAAATTGCAAGAAGATATTGTCAGAAGAGGGAGCCAGGTTGAGAGTAGGTCTGATAGTATGAGAAGGGGCTACTTGTGGCAGGGAATGTTGCTGAAGTGGAGGACGCATGAAGTATCAACCATCCTGGATCACGTGTAGACCTACCTCACCGGATGCTGCTGCGGCCATTGCATTTGAGGAGCTCTCCTTGAAGGTCTCTGCTTTCTGGAATCTCCGTTTCATCTGTCAGTGCTATTAGTCCCTTCCTGTATCCCCTAGCAGTGCTTCCTAAACCTTTGTGTGCAGACAGAGCACCTGGGGATCTAGTTAAAAGGTAGATTCTGACACAGCAGGTCTGGGCTGGGAACGGAGACACTGCATTCCTAACATGCTCCCAGGTGAGACCAAGGTTCCCGATCCACAGGCAGAGGCTGGGGCACTAAAGGCCTATAGGACTTCTTTACTCTTTAAAATGAATACCTGTGGCGTCGGTTGGGTTATTGGCAGAGAAGAATGCAGGAAAGACGGAAGTGAAACTTTTGGAGGCCTACTCCTTGGAGGTAGTGTTAGCTCATTTAGTGCTCACGTCTGCTACTTACGTCCATCTTTGAAGCAGAGCCCTCCACGTGGGATGGCCTTCTACCCCAGCCAAGGTTAAGTCACAGAGGTTTGCAAATTGAATTTCCAAAAGGCAGATTAACAGGAGAAAAAACATTTCAGTTTTATGTGCACTGCTGCTGCTGCTAAGTCACTTCAGTCGTGTCCAACTCTGTGCGACCCCATAGACGGCAGCCCACCAGGCTCCCCAGTCCCTAGGGTGTGCACAGGGCTTCACAAGAAAATGAAGAGCCAAAGAAGTGGTTAGACTTGGAAGCTTATATACCATTTTAAGAAAAGGTGATAAGAGACGTGACAAGACAGGGGAAGTCTGGGCTTCTCAGAGTAGTAAATTGTGGGAATGTATTCATGTGTGGGGACACTAATGGAAGATCAGGTTTACTTTAGTAAGATTTGTTTCATTCATCTTGGTGCTCAATTCCCCATTTTCTTTATGGTCATAAAACTCCTCTGGAGGAGTGATATAGGGCAGTTCTCATTTCTCAGAAGTTTTTCTGCTTTTAATCAGGCAAGAGAAGCTCTGAGAAGGTTTCTCTCTGCATCTGTTCTTGATTGTCTTGGGCTCAAAATGATCCATGTGCCAATGTGACACATTTTGGAGTGGCATATTCTGTAAGTCCCTTCACCCTGAATTAATGGTTTTTAGAGGAATAAGCGAATCCCTGAACAACAATCGTGAGAAATAGATATTGTCACCCAGATTTTATAGATGAGGAAACTGGGAATCAGAGTTTACGTGACTTATCCAAGATCACACAGTAAAGTCTAGAGGCAGCATTCAACTTTGTAATTATGTTACTTCAAGCCTCAAAAATGAAAAAAGACAAATTATTAAAAGTTGTGAGCAGTAACTTAGAGAAAATATTCCTTGTTGCTGTGTTCCTCTCCCTTATCTATGCTGGTATTATATGCAAAGCTCCTTTGAGACCAGACCCTCAGTTTGAGTGTAATAATATACTTTACCGTTCATGGTATAAAGTATATCCCAATAAAATTGGATTAAGGCAAACTTGGGAAGCAGCAGAATGTATCTCCGGGCACCTCTTTGCCCCTTTGATGTTTTCTCCTGTTTCTTTTACATAATAAACCCTGAACTGGGTGTCCAATTTCCTCCTGATCACCTTATACCTGTTAGGATGTCTTATCAAAAAGATAAGATATAAATGTTGATAAGGATGTGGAGAAATGGGAACCCTTGTTCACTGTTGATGGTAATATAAACTGGCTCTTCCATAAACAGTTTATGGAGGAGCCTCAAAAAATAAAAAAAATAGAACCACCATATGGTCCAACAATCCTCCTTCTAGCTGTGCATCAAAGGAAATGAAATCACTACGTCAAAGGTCAAAAAAGTATCTGTACACCCAGGTTTATTGCAACAACATGCGCAGTAGGCAGGGTGCTGAAACAGCCTGCATGTTTGTCATTGGATGAATTGAATAAAGAAAATGTGGTAGATCTATTCAGTCAGTAATACTCAGCCACGATAGAGAAGGAAACCCTGCCACTTGCGACAACATGGGCGAAACTTGAGGGCATTATGCTAAGTGAAATAGTCTAGACAGAGAAGGGCGAATACGGCACGGTATCACTTATATATGGAGTGTAAAAATAAAAAAAAAAAAAAAAAGTCAAACTCAGAGACAGAGTAGAATGGTAGTTTCTAGGGCCTGGAGGGAGAAGTTGGTAAAAAGATGCAAACTTTTCTGTTTTAAGATGATTAAGGTCTGAAGACCTAATTGTGTGACATGGTGGCTGTAGTTGACACAACACCGTATTGTATAATGGAAATTTGCTAAGAAAGTAGAACTTAAGTATTCTCATCAAAAAGAAAGAAACATGTGAAGTAACAGATGTGTTAATTAACTTGGTGATGGGAATCTTTTCACAGTGTAAACTTTTGTCAAATCATCACATTGTCCACTTAAATATACAACTTTATCAGTTATATCTCAGTAAAGTAAAAAACCCTATAGGTAGGGAAGAACTACTATAACAGAGTAGCTATATGAGGTGATACTTGTATTAATTTAATTTGGCACCCCACTCCAGTACTCTTGCCTGAGAAATCCCATGGACGGGGGAGCCTAGTAGGCTGCAGTCCATGGGATCGTGAACAGTTGGACATTACTGAGCGACTTCACTTTCACTTTTCACTTTCATGCATTGGAGAAGGAAATGGCAACCCACTCCAGTGTTCTTGCTTGGAGAATCCCAGGGACGGGGGAGCCTGTGGGCTGCCGTCTCTGGGGTCGCACAGGGTCGGACACGACTGAAGCGACTTAGCAGCAGCAATTATTTCACAATGTGAAATATATATATACATATATGAGGAAAGAGATGTGTTAATTAACTTGGTGATGGGAATCATTTCACAGTGGAAACTTACGTTGAATCATTACATTGTACACTTAGATATATGACTTTATTTCAAGTTATATCTCAATAAAGCTAATTACTACAACAGAGTTAACTACATGAGTTGATAGTTGAATTAATTTGGTAATTATTTCACAATGTGTGTATATATATTTACAGTCCAAATATGTATGGTTTTATGTGTCGATTATTCCTGAGTAAAATTTAAAAAGTTTTAAAGAAGATGATATTGAGGGAATATTTTTAATATTTTAGGTGTGACATTGACACTGGGGTTATGTAAAATATTTTCTTATGTATTAAAGATGCAGATGGAAATACTTCGAGTAAAATGGCACAGTGTCAGGGATTTTCTCTAAAATAGTATCATAAAGAAAAGAGCTAAAGTCCAGTGAAACAGTGATAATTCAAATTTCAGGCAGATGGGGGTAAGGAGCTCATTATACCATTTACTGTACTTCTGTCTATTTTTCAAAACTATCAAGAAATTAAAAACAACTGCCCAACGCTAACAATCAAACTCCCAGGCTAAAACCCAGAGAAGTTCCCTCTCAGGACTTTGTAGGTTGGCCGCTGCAGCCTGGTTTGTAGCAGCAGGGCGTGGAGTTGGACACAACCACCCTGCCCACTTCTGAGGGCACGCCTGGGCGGGAGGTGAAGGCAGTACAGGAGGATATGATGATCTGATCTGCGACCCCATGGACTATAGCCTGCCAGGCTCCTCTGTCCTCCACTGTCTCCCAGAGTTTGCTCAGATTCATGCCCATTGATTCAGTGATGCTACCTAACCATCTCATCCTCCTGGTCCACGGGAGGGGGAAATGGCATACCAGTATTCTTCCCACAAGAACCCCATGAACAGTATGAAAAGACAAAAAGATCTGCAGTTAGAACCAGGGAATTCTATGGGGCCACCCACAGCCATCAGAAAAGATCTTAAAATAGAGTTCTGAGGTGAAAAGCAAGAAAAAGAAACATCTATACCACAACTTAATTCTTTTTTTATATTATACCTATATATTTTAAACATTATTTTTATCTCATATATATTCATATAAAATTTATACATACATTCATGTAAAACCACACTGCATATTTCCCAGAGATACTTTAAAATTCTGGAAAATATATCCAATGCATAGCAATGGTTGCTTATAGAGGATATGGGAGTTGATGGGAATGAAAGCAAGTCACTGAAAAAAACAAAGAAGTGGCCCCACATGGAGTAGCGATGTCAGTGCGCCGAACCCAACAGGATAATGACCTCAGCTTTTCATGCTCCAAAAGACACAGAAATGTCCCACCCAGGGCCTCCTGAATCAAATGGGCAATAAGAGGGCTAGAAACCTCCATTTTTTTCTGAGTCCTCTCAAGTGGTTCTTAAACGCCCACAATTTAACCTATCTTCAGGGGGCCCTCCTGACTCTAGATCACTGGCTAAGGCCAAGAACAGCAGAACTCAAGCTCTGAGGAAGGGCATGCAGAGCTCCCCTCAGTGCAAACTCCTCTTTGTGTGTGTAAATGGGAATTAGTTCTGAGAATGAGCACTATATAAATGCTAATTACTTCTGGGCCAACTTAATCTCCTGTTTACTACTTAGGGAATTTCCTTTTCAATCCACCTGTAGAGGAGGAAAAGAATCCATTGTTATCCTCACCAGTGTTAATTATAAGAAGAGTTAGGCATAATGCAAAATGAAAGAAGAAAGGATAATATTCAATATTGAAGAAGTACAGAGGAACAGGCAGCTTCAGATGCTGTTGATGGGAATGTAAGCTGATATAGCTCACAAATCCTATCTCAGAATTCCCCTTTATAGGAATTTATGCTCCAGAAACACTCCTCTGAATGTGCAGGGCATACAGGTAAGAATGGTCATTTCCACATTAGATTGCCATTGGAAAAAGGAAGGAAGCAGCCCACAGCTCCTTGAATATGAGAACAGTTGATCGTGTCAGGGTAACCGGTTCAAAGAATAAGAATCTATGCATGCTGTGGGGGAAGGGGATATCCCCATCCTTCCCCTTTTAGTTCTTTTGGCTGGCAATTAACAAAAAAAGTCAGGAAAAAAAATCAAATTTATTATGTGCATGGAGAATTCACATAGAAATGAAGAATTCCAAAGACAGCCAGGCAAGATGAGGTATATATGCTATCTGGAGAATGAAATGGCAACCCACTCCAGTATTCTTACCTGGAAAATCCTATGGACAGAGGAGCCTAGCAGACCACAGTTCATGGAGTCTCAAAAGAGTAGGACATGACTTAGTGACTAAACAGAAGAAATAAGGGTCTCAGACTTCAAAGGAAAGTAAGATAATTCACAGGAAGGTAAAAATGTTAATATTTGGTAGACAGCTGTTTGCTGGGCCATCCAAAGACAGTGACTCAGAGAGAGCTTTGATCAAATGGGCTTTGGTAGATTTCTTGCTGTCTATGACACTTAATCATTCACTATAGTTAACTAGGAAGGTGGCTACTTCCTGGGACAGGCCTCTTATTTTAAATTCTTTTAGGCAGTAAGAAGGAAGTCCAAAGGTTCTTGAATCTTTTACACCTTGGTTGTTATCAGCTCAAAATAATCCATTTGCCAGAGTGGCATGCCCCAAACCCCATCAGTACTAATGCGAAACATCTTTCTAAGATGTAGTCTTTCCAAGAGAGACTTCTAAGAGGAAAAAATACACGAGAGAGCAGTATGTATAAGCTTTGTTTTTTAAAGAAGAAAATGAAAGTAAAATATTTTAGCATACAAGTTGAATGTATGTACTCTGATTTGTTTACAAGGATAATCTATAAGGCAGGAGACTGGGCAAGTTCCACTTTATGTATTATGCGTCGTTGACTGGAAAACAAAAATATACACCATGTAGAAACTGTGAGTCAAGTTTATTCAGTGTCTTACTGAGACTCTAGCCTGAGAGTCAGCTTCTCACAGCTCTGAGGAGCTGTTCTGAAGAGGTATTGTATATATATGTGATTTTTATGAAGGGATTCCTGCAGCAAGCAGGAACCTCTTGGTAGAAGGTTGCTGCTGGTCACAAGGAACAGATGTCTTAGTGAATGGTTTCAGCGTTTTTCTAAGGATGGGAAGATGCAAGAATTGGGGTTCATAATATTTTCTCCTGAAAACATCTAACTCTCTGAAGGCCTGCTCTGACAGTTTTCCCAGTGCACAGAGTGCCTCATGGACATCTCCACCCTGCACCCCTCGCAGGGTATGTTGTAGATCAGGGTTTGCAGTGGCTCAGGACTCAGTCCTTGTAGAATTGGATGTCAAGTGACATTCTTTAGCTGGCAGGACTTGGAAAATAGTTGTATGTCAGCCAACTCTGTATTATAATTTGAAAGAAAACAACAAAGATTGGTTGGTCTCCTAGCAAATTAAGTAGAAATCTGAAATGTCTCTACTCTCCTTTGCAACATACTATAGGGCTTTCCTGGTGGCTCAGAGGGTAAAGAATCTGCCTACAATGCGAGAGACCTGGGTGCAATCCCTGGATGGAGAAGATCCCCTGGAGAACAGAACAGCTACCCACTCTAGGATTCAGGCCTGGAGAATTCCATGGACTGTATAGTCCATGGGTTTACAAAGAATCAGACACGACTGAGCAACTTTCCCTTTCACTTTTTTTCATAGGACTTAGGCACCATGCTATGAGAACACATCTTGATTAACTAGATGTTTTGTGGTCGAGGAAGTTTACTAATAGGAAGTCACTGGCTTATGATTCGTGGAAAATGGAATTGTTTAAGCAATCAAGAACTACACCAGCAAGAAATCCAAGTCAGCCCAAGTGCTAACACATAGAAAGAGCCAAAGAGAATATAAGTTGCTCTAAAAACTGAAAGCAACTGGTTTTTGTAATAAGATCTGTAATCTTCTGAACTGGACTTCCTTGGTGCTCAGACAGTAAAGAATCTGCCTGCAATGCGGGAAACCTTGGTTTGATCCCAGGGTTGGGAGGATCCCCTGGAGAAGGTAATGGCAACCCATTCCAGTATTCTTGCTTGGGAAATCTCATGGACAGAGGAGCCGGCGGGCTACACTCCCTGGGGTTGCAAAGAGTCAGACATGACTGAGTGACTAACACTTTCACTTTTCAATCTTCTGAGCTAATTACTTTCTTTGTTGTATCCTCCACTGGAGAGCAGGGCAGGTTTCTAGAATGAAGGGTGAAATTGCTCCTGAAGCATCCTCGTGCCCCTCCCCCAGCAGGGAAAAAACCACTTATGCCAGGGGGGAAATCAGAGTGCAGTGACAGGGAAGGAATACGGATACTTTAATTGCAGTTACCTGGGGGCATGGGTTTTTTAAATTTAATTTTTATTTTATATCAGATAAACATATTCATTTATATATGACTATGTATATGTACATATTCATTTACAACGTTGTGTTAGTGTCAGGTGTACATCAAAGTAATTCAGTTTTACATATGCATATGTCCATTCTTTCTCTTTTAGATTCTTTTCCTATGTGTAGAATATTAGAGAATATTGATAAAGTTTCCTGTGATATCCAGTAAGTCCTTGTTGGTTATCTGTCTTATATATAGTAGTGTGCGTATGGTCAGTCTCAAACTCCTAATTTAATCCTCTGCCCACTTTTTCCCTTTGGCAACCATAAGTTTGATTTGAAACTCTGTGATTTTGTTTCTATTTTGTAAACAAGTTCATTTTTTTTTAGATTCTGCATGTAATATCATATGGTATTTGTCTTTCTCATTCTGACTTGTGATTCACTTAGTTTGACAATCTCTGGGTCCATCCACGTTGCTACAAATGACATTACTTTCTTCTTTTTTATGGCTGAGTAGTATTCCATTCCCAGGTAATGTTAGTGCCAAAGAATCTACCTGCTAACGCAGGAGACATAAGAGATACGGGTTTGATCCATGGGTCGGGAGGATCCCCTGGAGGAGGGCATGGCAACCCACTCCAGTACTCTTGCCTGGAGAGTCCCATGAATGGAGGAGCCTGGTGGGCTACAGTCCAAAGGTTCACAGAAAGATGGACACACCTGAAGTGACTTAAGCAAGCGCAGCATGCCATACCCACTCCAGTGTTCTTGCTGGAGAACCCCAGGGATGGGGGAGCCTCGTGGGCTGCCGTCTATGGGGTGGCACAGAGTTGGACACGACTGAAGCGACTTAGCAGCAGCAGCAGCAGCAGCATGCCGTTGCATAGGCACCCCTTTGTCCTCTCCCCGTTGCTGGATGTCTAGCTTGCTTCCACGTCCTGGCTGCTGTGAATAGTGCTGCAGTGGACATAGAGGCGCGTGTGTGTTTTCGAGTTATGGTTTTGTCTTGATGTATGCCCAGAAGTGGGATTGCTGATTCATATGGTAGTTCGATTTTTAGATTTTTTAAGAGGCTTCCATACTGTTCTCTATAATGATTATAACAATTTACATTCTTACCAACAATGTAGGAGGGTTCCCTTTTCTTTACATCCTCTCCAGTGTTTAGGTTTGTAGATTTTTTGACGATGACCATCCCGACTGGTATGAGGTGATAGCTCATTGTAGTTTTGATTTGTATTTCTCTAATAATGAGTACACAAGCTGGAAGAAACACAAGCTGGAATCAAGATTGCCGGGAGAAATATCAATAACCTCAGATATGCAGATGACACCACCCTTATGGCAGAAAGTGAAGAGGAGCTAAAAAGCCTCTTGATGAAAGTGAAAGAGGAGAGCAAAAAAGTTGGCTTAAAGCTCAACATTCAGAAAACGAAGATCATGGCATCTGGTCCCATCACTTCATGGGAAATAGATGGGGAAACAGTGGAAACAGTGTCAGACTTTATTTTTCTGGGCTCCAAAATCACTGCAGATGGTGACTGCAGCCATGAAATTAGAAGACGGTTACTCCTTGGAAGAAAAGTTATGTCCAACCTAGATAGCATTTTCAAAAGCAGAGACATTACTTTGCCGACTAAGGTCCGTCTAGTCAAGGCTATGGTTTTTCCTGTGGTCATGTATGGATGTGAGAGTTGGACTGTGAAGAAGGCTGAGCTCTGAAGAATATCACTTCATGGGAAATAGATGGGGAAACAGTGGAAACAGTGTCAGACTTTATTTTTTGGGGCTCCAAAATCACTGCAGATGGTGACTGCAGCCATGAAATTAAAAGACACTTACTCCTTGGAAGAAAAGCTGCATCCAACCTAGATAGCATTTTCAAAAGCAGAGACATTACTTTGCCGACTAAGGTCCATCTAGTCAAGGCTATGTTTTTTCCTGTGGTCATGTATGGATGTGAGAGTTGGACTGTGAAGAAGGCTGAGCACCGAATTGATGCTTTTGAACTGTGGTGTTGGAGAAGACTCTTGAGAGTCCCTTGGACTGCAAGGAGATCCAACCAGTCCATTCTGAAGGAGATGAGCCCTGGGATTTCTTTGGAAGGAATGATGCTAAAACTGAAACTTCAGTACTTTGGCCACCTCATGCGAAGAGTTGACTCATTGGAAAAGACTCTGATGCTGGGGGGGATTAGGGGCAGGAGGAGAAGGGGATGACAGAGGATGAGATGGCTGGATGTCATCACGGACTCGATGGACGTGAGTCTGAGTGAACTCCGGGAGATGGTGATGGACAGGGAGGCCTGGCGTGCTGCAATTCATGGGGTCGCAAAAAGTCGGACACGACTGAGCAACTGAACTGAACTGAACTGAAAGATACAGAGCCTTTTCTAAAGAGCTAAAAATTATATCGGTGATGGGTTTCACTGTTTAGTCAATGACTGCTGCCAGGCCTCCATATTCTTTATCTTTTAGGCACCTGGAGGATATTAATCAATGTAATAGGGATATAGGAAAAGGAATATAGTAGTTTTGATGTTAGCAACACTAGATTTTTTATTTAATTACTTTTCTCTTGGTTATAAATCACTGTACTTCTTTCATTGTTATAAATTGCTGTGTCCTTGCTATGTAAGAATGTAACTTTATTTAGTGCTTTCTGAGAGTGGCACCAGACTTTCGGAAGAACAACACTTTTAAGACAAATAAGTCTTCTGGTTGACAAACCCTTATCAGAAAAGGGCTGTAAAATGTTAATTGGCCTTCTGGCCATAAAATGATGTAAATCACCTAAGACTTGTGTATATGACTAAGTATGCAGAAAGAAGGCCTGGTCTTGATAAGAGTCAGGGCTGCAGACACTTCATAATTTTGTATTATCCATTGATCTCTATGTACAACCAAAAAGTATAAAAAGCCTGCCAGACAATAGAGCATGGGCAAGTCACTGGACTGGTTTCCCCCGTCTTTTCTTACTCTATTTTCAGGCTGAATTCCCATCTGGAGCGGGGAGGCTCGCCATGTCTACTTACTTGCCCTGGCTTTTAAGATCCATGAGAGAGGGAGCCTGTCAGGGCACCCTCCGCTATTCAAACGGGCGCCGGTGGCCCAATGTAGATGGTGCAAATCTCTTGTCCTGAGATTTTATTAGCTTTCCCCGTAAACCAAGTTATTCAGCCTCTTTTCTCCACTAAATTTTCCTACTATACTATTTCTTCTTAATTTCTTTTATATTTTTAAATAAATAAGTTTTTCCTCACCTACTCCGTCTCCCCTTCGAATTACCCTGGATCCACTGGGGCTGGACCCTGGCACTAGTCAGCCTAAAAGAATGTTGAGGGAGGCATGTACCACTGATGCTTCTTTTCTCTCGATCCAAAAAGAGGGGATGCCCTCTTGACAGGAGGAACTAGACAAAATACAAAAAGTGCTGAATGCTGGCCTTATCTCTTTTTCAGATGGGAGCAACTTCATCGAACCTATCAGCCAGCTCAAAGCAGACACTTCTGGCATGTATCCTGAAGAACTGGGAACAACTGGACACTAAAGAAGAAACATTTGATCTTTTTCTGCACCAAAACATGGCCCCAATATAACTTATCGGATAGTGAAAGATGGCCCCCTGAGGGCACACTTAACTACAACACCATCTTACTGTTAGGTCTTTCTTGTAAATGGGAGGCTAAATGGTTTAGAAATCCCTCATGTACAGGCTTTCTAACCTTATGTAAGAATTGTGGGTTTTCTCAATCTGTACTGCCTGTAGTTTCTTCTGAATCTCTAAGTCCAAACTGTTACCTTTATCCGGGACTGACTAAATCAGATCCCTCAGAACCTCACCAGTCCCTGTCAACACCACTGGTCTTTCCTACTTCAAAGCTATATCCTTCTTTCCTTCCATTACAAGAAGTAGCAAATAGAGAATGGGGGCAAGTATGGGTCCACATTCCTTTCCTTCTCCAGGACCTACAGCAAATTAAAATATGCCTGGGAAATTTCACCAATAAGCCGGATAAATATATAGAAATTTTCCAGGGTTTTACACAATCCTTTGACCTAGCTTGGAGAGACATTATGTTGCTACTAAACCAAACCTTCACTGGAGGAGATAGAGAAAAGCTAATTAAAGGCACTCAAGAATGGAGAGATGAATGGTATGCTATTAATGCACGTGGCAGGTCAAGTGAGCAATTAGCCCAATTTCCCATGGGCTGCCAAGTGTTGCCCATCAATGACCCTAATTGGGCTCCAGATAAGGATGATAGGGGTGGTTGGGGTAGAAAGCATTTTATTACCTAAACTATTGAAGGATTAAAAAGGGCATGAACTGAGCCTTTAAACTACTCAAAGTTATCCAAAGTAAATCAGGAAGAAAAGGGAAGTCCTTTGGCTTTTATGGAAAAGCTCAGGGAAGCACTGAGAAAACATACTCCAATGGACCATACTCCAGTGGTCTATAGAGGGCCAAATTCTTCTTTTTTCTTTTTTAATTTTTATTTAAATTTCATCTTCATGAAAATTTAATTTTCATTTCATGAGTGTTTGAGGAATGTTTCATGATTATTGGTGATTTTAATCTCATTTTCTATGAACTGATTTTTCATATCTTCTTCCTATTTTTTTAAAATATATTTATTTTATTTGGAGGCTAATTACTTTACAATATTGTAGTGGTTTTTACCACACATTGACATGAATCAGCCATAGGTTCCCAATCCTGAAATCCCCTCCCACATCCCTCCCCATCCCATCCCTCTGGGTCATCCCAGTTACACCATCCCTGAGCACCCTGTCACATGGATCGAACCTGGACTGGCGATCTGTTTCACATATGATAATATACATGTTTCAACGCTATTCTCTTAGATAATCACACCCTCACCTTCTCCCACAGAGTCCAAAAGACTATTTATACATTGGTGCCTCTTTTGCTGTCTCACATATAGCGTTATCGTTACCATCTTTCTGAATTCCATATATATGCGTTAGTATACTGTATTGGTGTTTTTCTTTCTGGCTTACTTCACTCTGTAAAATAAGCTCCAGTTTCATCCACCTCATTAGAACTGATTCAAATGTATTGTTTTTCAATGGCTGAGTAATATTCCATTATGTATATGTACCACAGCTTTCTTATCCATTTGTCTGCTGATGGACATCTAGATTGCTTCCATGTCCTAGCTATTGTAAATAGTGCTGCAATGAACATTGGGATACATGTGTCTCTTTCAATTCTGGTTTTCTCGGTGTGTATGCCCAGCAGTGGGATTGCTAGGTCATAAGGCAGTTGAATTTCCAGTTTTTTAAGGAATCTCCACACTGTTCTCCATAGTGGCTGTACTAATTTGCATTCCCACCAACAGTGTAAGAGGGTTCGCTTCTCTTCACACCCTCTCCAACGTTTATTGTTTTTTTTTTTTTTTTCAGCATTTATTGTTTGGAGATTTTTGCATAGCAGCCATTCTGACCAGCGTGATATGGTACCTCAGTGTAGTTTTGATTTGCATTTCTCTGATAATGAGTGATGTTAAGCATCTTTTCGTGTGTTTGTTAGCCATCTGTAGGTCTTCTTTTGAGAAATTACTGTTTAGTTATTTGGCCCATTTTTTGATGGGGTCATTTATTTTTCTGGAGCTGAGCTGCAGGAGTTGCTTGTATATGTTTGAGATTAATTCTTTGCCAGTTGCTTCATTTGCTATTATTTTCTCCCATTCTGAAGGCTGTCTTCTCACTTTGCTTATAATTTCCTTCATTGTGCAAAATCTTTTAAGTTTAATTAGGCCCCATTTGTTTATTTTTGCTTTTAATTCCATTACTCTGGGAGGTGGGTCATAGAGGATCCTGCTGTGATGTATGTCAGAGTGTTTTGCCTATGTTTTCCTCTAGGAGTTTTATAGCTTCTGTCTTACGTTTAGACCTTTAATCCATTTTGAGTTTATTTTTGTGGATGGTGTTAGAAAGTGTTATTGTTTCATTGTTTTACAAGTGGTTGACCAGTTTTCCCAGCACCACTTGTTAAAGAGATTGTCTTTACTCCATTGTATATTCTTGCCTCCTTTGTCAAAGATAAGGTGTCCATATGTGCATGAATTTATCTCTGGGCTTTCTATTTTGTTCCATTGATCTATATTTTTGTCTTTGTGCCAGTACCATATTGTCTTGATGACTGTAGCTCTTTAGTAGAGCCTGAAATCAGGCAGGTTGATTCCTCCACTTCCATTATTCTTTCTCAAGATTTCTTTGGCTATTCGAGGTTTTTTGTATTTCCATACAAATTGTGAAATTATTTGCTCTAGTTCTGTGAAAAGTACCGTTGGTATCTTGACAAGGATTGCATCGAATCTATAGATTGCTTTGGATAGTATAGTCATTTTCACAATATTGATTCTTCCAATCCATGAAGATGGTATATGTCTCCAACTATTTGTGTCCTCTTTGATTTCTTTCATCAGTGTTTTGCAGTTTTCTATATATAGTTCTTTTGTTTCTTTAGGTAGATATATTCCTAAGTATTTAATTCTTTTCATTGCAATGGTGAATGGAATTGTTTCCTTAATTTCTCTTTCTGTTTTCTCATTGTTAGTGTATAGGATTGCAAGGGATTTCTGTATGTTAATTTTATTTCCTGCAATTTTACTGTATCCATTGATTAGCTCTAGTAATTTTCTGGTAGAGTCTTTAGGGGTTCTATATAAAGGATAATGTCATCTGCAAACAGTGAGAGTTTTACTTCTTCTTTTCCAATCTGGGTTCCTTTTATTTCTTTTTCTTCTCTGATTGCTGTGGACAAAACTTGCAAAACTATGTTGAATAGTAGTGGTGAGAGTGCTTGTTCCTGCCTTTAGGGGAAATGCTTTCCATTTTTAACCAATGAATGTAATGCTTGCTGTGGGTTTGTAATATATAGCTTTTATTATGTTGAGGTATGTTCCTTCTATTTCTGATTTCTGAAGTGTTTTTATCATAAATGGATGTTGAATTTTGTCAAAGGCTTTCTCTGCACCCATTGAGATAATCATATGTTTCTTTATCTCTCAGTTGTTATTGTGGTGTATTACATTGATTGATTTGTGGATATTCAAAAATCTTTGCCTCCCTGGGATCCCACTTGGTCATGATGTATGATCTTTTTAATATGTTGTTGGATTCTGTTTGCTAGAATTTTGTTAAGTATTTTTGCATTTATGTTCATCACTGATATTGGCCTGTAGTGTTTGTGTGTGTGTGTGTGTGTGTGGCATCTTTGTCAGGTTTTGGTATTAGGGTCATGGTGGCCTCATGGAATGTGTTTGGAAGTTTACCTTCCTCTGCAATTTTCTGGAAGAGTTTGAGTAAGATAGGTGTTAGCTCTTCTCTAAATTTTTGGTAGAATTCGGGGCTTTTGTTTGCTGGTAGATTTCTGATTACAGTTTCGATTTCCATGCTTGTGATGGGTCTGTTAAGATTTTCTATTTCTTCCTGGTTCAGTTTTGGAAAGTTGTACTTTTCTAAGAATTTGTCCTTTTATTCCATGTACTCCATTTTATTGGCATATAGTTGCTGATAGTAGTCTATTATGATTCTTTGTATTTCTGTGTTGTCTGTTGTGAACTCTCCATTTTCATTTCTAATTTTATTGGTTTGATTCTTCTCCCTTTGTTTCTTAATGAGTCTGGCTAATGGTTTGTCAATTTTATTTATCCTATCAAAGAACCAGCTTTTAGCTTTGTTGATTTTTGCTATGGTCTCTTTTCTTTCTTTTGCGTTTATTTCTGCCCTAAGTTTTAAGATTTCTTTCCTTCTACTAACCCTGGGATTCTTCATTTCTTCCTTTTCTAGTTGCTTTAGGTGTAGAGTTTGGTTATTTGTTTGACTTTTTTCTCGTTTCTTGAGGTAAGCCTGTATTGCTATGAACCTTCCCCTTAGCACTGTTTTTACAGTGTCCCACAGGTTTTAGGTTGTTGTGTTTCCATTTTCATTCGTTTCTATGCATATTTTGATTTCCTTTTTTATTTCTTCTGTGATTTGTTGTTTATTCAGCAGCGTGTTATTCAGCCTCCATATGCTGGAATTTTTAATAGCTTTTTTTTTTCTTGTAATTGACATCTAATCTTACTGCCTTGTGGTCAGAAAAGATGAATTGGAATGATTTCATTTTCCTTGAATTTACCAAGGCTATATTTATGGCCCAGGATGTGATCTATCCTGGAGAAGGTTCTGTGTGCACTTGAGAAAAAGATGAAATTCATTTTTTGGGGGGGGTGAAATGTCCTATAGATATCAGATTAGGTCTAACTGGTCCATTGTGTTATTTAAAGTTTGTGTTTCCTTGTTAATTTAATGTTTAGTTGATCTATCCATAGGTGTGAGTCGGGTATTAAAGTCTCCTACTATTAATGTGTTATTGCTAATTTCCCCTTTCATAGTTGTTAGCATTTGTCTTACATATTGTGGTGCTTCTATGTTGGGTGCATTTATATTTATAAATGTTATTTCTTCTTCTTGGATTGATCCTTTGATAATTATGTAGTGTCCTTCTTTGTCTCTTTATATAGCCATTATTTTAAAGTCTATTTTATCTGATATGAGTATTGCTACTCCTGCTTTTTTGGTCTCCATTTGTGTGAAATATCTTTTTCCAGCCCTTCACTTTCAGTCTGTATGTGTCCCTTGTTTTGAGGTGGGACTCTTGTAGACAGCATACATAGGGGTCTTGTTTTTGTATCCATTCAGCCAGTCTTTGTCTTTTGGTTGGGGCATTCAACCCATTTACATTTAAGGTAATTATTGATAAGTATGATCCTGTTGCCATTTACTTTGTTGTTTTGGGTTCAGTTTATACACCCTTTCCGTTTCTTGTCTAGAAAAGAACCTTTAGCATTTGTTGAAGATATGGTTTGGTGGTGCTGAATTCTCCCAGCTTTTGCTTGTCTGTAAAGGTCTTGATTTCTCCTTCATATTTGAATGAGATCCTTGCTGGGTACAGTAATCTGGGCTGTAGGTTATTTTCTTTCATCACTTTAAGTATGTCCTGCCATTCTCTTCTGGCCTGAAGAGTTTCTATTGAAAGATCAGCTGTTACCCTTATGAGAATCCCCTTATGTGTTATTTGTTACTTTTCCCTTGCTGCTTTTAATATTTGCTCTTTGTGTTTGATCTTTGTTAATTTGATTAAAATGTGTCTTGGGGTGTTTTGCCTTGGGTTTATCCTGTTTGGGACTCTCTGGGTTTCTTGGACTTGGTGATTATTTCCTTCCCCATTTTAGGGACGTTTTCAACTATTATCTCTCGAGTATTTTCTCATGGCCTTTCTTTTTGTCTTCTTCTGGGACTCCAATGATTCAAATATTGGGGTGTTTCACATTGTCCTGGAGGTCCCTGAGTTTGTCCTCATTTCTTTTAATTCATCTTTCTTTTTTCCTCTCTTTTTCATTTATTTCTACCATTCTATCTTCTACCTCACTTATTCTATCTTCTGCCTCCGTTATTCTACTATTTATTCCCTCCAGAGTGTTTTTTATCTCATTTATTGCATTATTCATTATTAATTAACTCATTTTTATTTCTTCTAGGTCCTTGCTAAACATTTATTGCATCTTTTCAATCCTTGTCTCCAGGCTGTTTATTTGTAGCTCCATTTTGTTTTCCAGATTTGGATCATTTTTACTATCATTATTCTGAATTCTTTGTCAGGTAGACTCCTTATCTCCTCTTTTGTTTGGTTTGGTGGTCATTTATCATGTTCCTTTACCTGCTGAGTATTTCTCTGCCTCTGCCTTTTCATCTTGTTAAATTGCTGTGTTTGGGGGTGGCCTTTCTGTATTCTGGAAGTTTGTGGTTCCTCTTTATTGTGGAGGTTGCTCCCTGTGGGTGGGATTAGATGAGTGGCTTGTCAAGTTTGCCTAGTTAGGGAAGTTTGCATCAATGTTCTGGTGGGTGCTGCTGGATTTCTTCTCTCTGGAGTGCAATAAAGTGTTCAGTAGTGAGTTTTGAGATGTCTGTGGGTTTGGTGTGACTTTAATCAGCCTGTATGTTGAAGCTCAGGGCTATGTTCCTGCATTGCTGGAGAATTTGCATGGTATGTCTTGCTCTGGAACTTATTGGCTCTTGGGTAGTGCTTGGTTTTAATGCAGGTATGGAGTCTTTGGGATTCAGTTCAGTTCAGTCACTCAGTCGTGTCTGACTATTTGCGACCCCATGAAATGCAGCACGCCAGGCCTCCCTGTCCATCACCAACTCCCGGAGTTCACTCAGACTCACATCCATTGAGTCAGTGATGCCATCCAGCCATCTCATCCTCTGTCGTCCCCTTCTCCTCCTGGCCCTTTATCAATTAATGTTCTCTGGAGTCAGGAATTATCTGGTGTTGTCAGGTTTGGGGCTTAAGCCTCCTGCTTCTTGTTTTCAGTCTTATTCTTATAGTAGCCTCAAGACTTCTCCATCCATTCAGCACTGATGATAAAACTTCTATGTTAATGGTGAAAACATTCTCCACAGTGAGGGACACCCAGAGAAGTTTGCAGAGTTACATGGAGAAGATAAGAGGGAGGAGAGAGATAGAAGTGACCAGAAGGTGAATAGGGGTAATCAAAAGGGGAGAGAGCAAGCTAGCCAGTAAACAATTACCTATGTGCTCTCCACAGTCTGGAACCCTCAGAGAGGTTCATGGAGTAACATAGAGAAGAGAAGAGGTAGGAAGGAGATAGAGGTGGGCAGGAGGGGTAAAGGGGGAATCAAAAGGAGAGAGAGAGAGATCTAGGCAGTACTTTGTTCCCTAAGTGTTCTCCACATCCCAGAATACACACAGAGATTCACAGAGTTGAGTTGAGAAGAAAAGGGGAAGTGAGGAGATAGAGATGACCTGGGGGAGAAAAAGGAGTGTCAAAAGGGAGAGAGAGTAATCAAGCCAGTAATCACACTCCTAAGTTAAAATGGGTACTGAAGATTGGATTCTTAAAAGTACAAAATTGATAACAAATACCATAAAGCAAAGATTAAAAATCTAGAGTAGAGGTTAGACTCTCAAAAATACAATATTAAAAAAAAAGTCCAAACAAAATCACAAAAAGTATAAGAAATATATATGAAGTTTGCATTAAAAATGGGGTCTTTCTTTCTTTCTTTCTTCTTTTTTTTTTTTTTTTGGAAAGGTAATAGTAGGTTATAAAAATGAAAATTAAAGGAGTAATAGAGGACTTAAAAAGGAAAAAAAAAACATGATACTAGCAAAAACATATCTAGGAATGTCTCTTGAGCTGTTGCGGGCAGTGTGGGGTCAGTTCAATTTCAGATAGTTCCTTGTTCCAGCTTATACTTCTCAAGATCTATGGGCCCCTTCCAATATAGTCAGTGTTAACTACAGAGATTTTAATCTGTTGTACCTGTCACTTCCAAAGTGGTTCCCTGGGTTTATTTGGCTTTTTCTATTTGCAGGTCTCTTCAGTGTCTAATTTCTGCCCTAACACAAGGGGGCGGAGGTGGTCTCTTGTTTAGGCTCACTTGTTCAGTTGTGCTGTGGGGAGGGAGGAACACTGCAAACAAATATCACTGGCGTGTGTGGGAAGTGCTTGCAGTGTCTCAGCCACACTGGGTTTCCCCCGTTCATGGCGTGTGTGCTTTCCCAGTCTACACTGCTCAGGCTTTAGGTTGCTCTGCAGGGAGCGGGCCCTGGGTTGCGTGCACTTCCTAGGTCTTAGCCACTCAGGTTCAGGTTCTCAGGTAGTCCACAAAGGCTCAGACTCTGTTGAGCCTGTGTTTTGTGCCCTTCCCAGGTACGAGCAGCTCAGGCGACCAGGTGCTTGGCGAGCACACTCTCCCCAGGAGGTCTTATCACCTCCCCGGTCCCAGCTGCTCGGTTTGTGGGTCATGCCTGTCTCTAGTGTGCCACGTGTCTCATCTGGGGAGCTGATCTCTGGCTGCGACTCTCCCAATGGATGTCAACCATCCAGAATCCCAGGAAGTCTTTGGTTAGAAACTGGAAGCCTGTTTACAGTTTGATAGGGGATGCCCTCTCTGGGGCCGAGTTTGCCCCTTTCCAGATCTGGCTGGACCCTCCTGTCCCCTGCCTCTGGCTGGGAATGCACTGGTCCATAGCCGGCTAGCTCTCCTCTGGTATTTGCTCAGTCCTTTGTTCTGTGAGCGGGCCAGCAGTTATAGTTCTCTCTCTCTCTTTCTTTTTTCCCTCTCTCTGGCTATCCCACAGTTTAGGTTGCTCTCATGTTAGCTCCCTCAGATTGCCCTCAGGACATTCAGGCCTGGTCCTTACCCTAAGTAATGCAGCCCACTCCTCCCCGTTCAGCCCCCGCTGGCTGGTGGCAGATGCGAGCATCTGGGGGTACTTTTCTGCTGAGAGTTGCCATTAGGCAGGTAATCTGTGGGTTTTATTTATTTATTTATCCTCCTGGTTATGTTGCCCTCTGAGATTCCAAAACTTCCCCCAGACCAGCTGGAGAGAGGGTTTTCTGGTGTTTGGAAACCTCCTCTTTTAAGACTCTCTTCTGGGGATGGATCTCTGTCCCTAACTCTTTTGTCTCTCTTTTTATCTTTTATATTTTGCCCTACCTCCTTTCGAAGACAATGGGCTGCTTTTCTTTGTGCCTGATGTCCTCTTCCAGCATTCAGAAGTTGTTTTGTGGGGTTTGCTCAGCATTCAAATGTTCTTTCAATGAATTTGTGGGGGAGAAAGTGGTCTCCACGTCCTATTCCTCTGCCATCTTAGGATCGCCCCCCAAATTATTCTTAAGGATAAATTTATTACTCAGTTGGCCCCAGACATTAGAAGGAAGCTCCAAAAGTTGGCTTTTGACCCAAAAAAAGATCTAGAGAGTCTCCTAAAAACTGTCACGTTTGTGTTTTATAATAGAGATAAAGAGGAGCATGAGGAAGAGGAGAGGAGAGATAAGGAAAAGACTGAAGCTCTCACTATGGCCCTACAGGGAGTTGATTATAGAGTTCCAAAAGCAGGAGGGCAAAAGCTGATACCTGGAGCCCATTTCCACTGTGTCAAGGAGGGACACTTCAAGGGAAAATGCCCCCAGTCTAAGGTACCAGCACCTAAGCCATGTCCCCTTTGTCGAGGTGATCACTGGGAGAGAGACTGCCCTCAGAAACGTGGGTCTCTGGGGTTAGTTCCTCAGATCCAAGATCAAAACTGATGGGGCCCAGGGCTTCCCACTTTGGTTCCCATCTTCATCACAGCACAGGAGCCTTGGGTAACTCTGACTGGAAGAGGCCACTCTGCTAACTTTCTTCTTGATATGGGAGCCACATTTTTGGCCCTCCTCTCTAATCCAGGACCTCCCTCAAGTAAATCAACCACTATACGTGGAATTTCTGGGAAGCCTATTACATAATTCTTTACAGAACCATTGAGCTGTGGCTGGGATTCCATTCTCTTTTCCCATGCCTTTCTGATAATACTAGAAAGCCCAACTCCCATCCTGGGAAAAGATATACTATCTAAGATGCAAGCTTCAATCCATATGAAAGTGGAATCCTCAGAAAACTTATTTTCTTTATTTATTTTTTAATATAAATTTATTTATTTAATTGGAGGCTAATTACTTTACAATATTGCAATGGTTTTGCCATACATTGACATGAACCCACAGAAAACTTATGTGTACCCCGAACAGAAATAGATATTAACCCTGAGGTTGGGCAACTGAAGGAAAGATAGGAAGAGCAGTCTCTGCTCAGCCAACAGAGATAACTCTTAAAGGTCCTAATAACTTTCCCTATCAAAAACAATATCCCCTAAAACCAGAGGCATGACAGGGACTCATTCCCCTAATTAAAAATCTCAAAGAACAGGGGCTCTTAGTAAAATGAAACAGCCTGGCACCTAGTACAAGGCCTTCGTCTCATTAATGAAACTGTAATTCCATTACATCCTGTGCTGCCTAATCCCTATACTTTACTTTCCCAGATCCCAGAAATGGCAGCCTGGTTTACTGTATTAGATTTAAAGAATGCCTTCTTTTGTATTCCTCTAGTCCAAAGTTCACAATTCTTGTTTGCTTTTGAGGATCCATTTGGTTCTTTACCCAAATAATTTGGACAACGTTGCCTCAAGGATTCAGAGATAGTCCTCACTTGTTTGGACAGGCTTTGTCTTAAGACCTAGCTATGTTTCAGGCACCAGAGCCTATAAAAACTGTTCAATATGTAGATGATATTTTCCTCTGTTATGACACAAAGGAACCATGTGACCAAGCTACCTGTAATCATCTTAATTATCTAGTCCAATGTCCTTGCAAAATGTCAAAATCTAAAGCTCGGATATGCCAACAGGAAGTTAAATATTTAGGACTCAAACTTTCACATGGAACTTGAGCCTTAGGGAAGGAAAGAATAAAAAACATCTTACAGCACCTTTGCCCTAGTACTATTAGACAACTCCGTGGTTTTCTTGGTATAACTGGCTATTGCCAAATTTTGATTCCTGGATATGGAGAGCTGGCTTGACCTCTATATAACTTATTAAAAGAGACTCGACAATCAGGACAAAAGATATTACAATGGGAATCTGAAGAAATATATGCATTTAAAACTTTACAACAGGCTCTTCATCAGGCCCCTGCTCTCAGTCTGCCTACAGGAGACCAATTTAATCTTTTTATAATAGAGAGATCAAGAATACCACTGGGAGACCTAACACAACCCAAAGGAAACTCACAACAACCTGTTGATTATTTGAGCAACGAACTTGATCCTGTACCTCAAGGATGGCCACATTGTCTATGGATAGTAGCCTCAGTAGACCTATTAATTCCTGAAGCTACTAAATTAGTAATAGGCTGAGATATGATGGTCTATACTTCACATGATATTTCTGGAATTTTGAACTCCAAGGGAGGTTTGTGGATATCAGACAATCGGCTTCTCAGATACCAATCCCTGCCCTTAGAAGGGCCCATAATTCAGCTAAAAACTTGCTCAACTTGAAACCTGGATGCATCCCTTCCTAAGTCATTAGATTAACAAAAAGCAGAGCATGACTGTCATCAAGTCCTAGCTTTAAATTGCTCGGCAAGTGAGGCCTTAAAAGATAAGCCATTAGAAAATCCAGATGTAACTATGTTTACAGATGGCAGCTCTTTACAGAGAAAGGAGAACCTAAAGCAGGATCTCAAAAATTATTTACTTCTAGGTTAAAAAACAGCTGAACTAACACAACACATCACTAATTTAGACCAGGAGCTGACTGTGGCTCAGAACATGAATGCCTTATTGCAAAATTCAGACTTAAATTGAAGAAAGTAGGGAAAACCACTAGGTCATTCAGGCATGACCTTAATCAAATCCCTTACTGATTATACAGCGAAAGTGACAAACATATTCAAGGGATTAGATCTGATACAGTGCCTGAAGAACTATGGATGGAGGTTTCATGACATTGTACATGAGGCAGTGATCAAGGAAGAAAAACAAATGCAAGAAAAAAGAAATGCAACAAGGCAAAATGGTTATCTGGAGAGGCCTTACATATAGCTGTGAAAAGAAATGAAAGGCAAAGGAGAAAAGGAAAGATATATCCATCTGAATGCAAAGTTTCAAAGAATAGCAAAGAGAGAGAAGAAAGCCTTCCTCAGTGATCAATGCAAAGAGACAGAAGAAAACAATAGAATCGGAAATGCTAGAGATCTTTTCAAGAAAATTAGGGATACCAAGGGAACATTTCATGCAAAGATAGGCACAATAAAGGACATAAACGGTTTGGAACTAACAGAAGCAGAAAGAGATTAAGAAGAGGTGGCAAAAATACATAGAAGAACTATACAAAAAAGATCTAAATGGCCCAGATAACCACGATGGTGTGATCATTCACCTAGAGCCAGATATCTTGGAGTGTGAAGTTAAGTGGGTCTTAAGAAGCAGTATTATGAACAAAGTTAGGGGAGGTGATGGAATTCCAGCTAAGCTATTTCAAATCCTAAAAGATGATGCTGTGAAAGGTGCTGCACTCTATATGCCAGGAAATTTAGAAAACTCAGCGGTGGCCACAGGACTGAAAAAGGGCATTTTTCAATCCAATACCATAGAAGGACAATGCCGAAGAACGTTCAAACTACTGCACAATTGCACTCATTTCACATGCTAGCAAAGCAATGTTCAGAATTCTCCAAGATAGGCTTCAACAATACATGAACTGAGAACTTCCAGATGTTCAAGCTGGATTTAGATAAAGCAGAAGAACCAGAGATCAAATTGCTAACATCCATTGGATCATAGTTAAAGCAAGAAAATTCCAGGAAACCATCTGCTTCTGCTCCATTGACTATGCTAAATCCTTTGACTGTGTTTAAAATTCTTAAAGAGATGGGAATACCAGACCACCTTACCAGCCTCCTGTGAAACCTGTATACAGGTCAAGGAGCAGCAGTTAGAACCGAATATGGAAAAATGGACTGGCTCCACATTGGGAAAGGTGTACATCAAGGTCACCCTGCTTACTTACATGCAGAGTATGTCATGCAAAATGCCGTGCTGGCCAAAGCACAAGATAGAATCAAGATTGTCAGGAGAAATATCAATAACCTCAGATATGCAGATAATGCCACCCATATGGCAGAAAGCGAAGAGGCAATAAAGAATCTCTTGATGAAAGTGAAAGAGGAGAGTGAAAAAGCTAGCTTAAAACTTAACATTCAAAAAATGAATATCACAGCATGTGGTCCCTTCACTTGTTGGAAAATACATGGAGAAAAAATGGAAACAGTGACAGGTTTTGTTTTCTTGGACTCCAAAATCACTCCAGACAGGGACAGAGCCATGATATTAAAAGCCACCTGCTGCTTGGAAGAAAAGGTTTGACATACCTAGACAGTATTTTAAAAAGCAGGGACATTACTTTGCCAACAAAGGTCTGTATAGTCAAAGCTATGGTTTTCCAGTAGTTATGCATGGATGTGAGGATTGGACCATAAAGAAGTTTGAGTGCCAAAGAACTGATATTTTTGAACTG
The DNA here is from genome assembly GCA_006410635.1 of Cephalophus harveyi. NCBI lineage: Eukaryota > Metazoa > Chordata > Mammalia > Artiodactyla > Bovidae > Cephalophus > Cephalophus harveyi. Next base: position 109,420 of record SJYT01074209.1, on the reverse strand, counting down.
TGGTGTTGGAGAAGACTCTTGAGAATCCCTTGGAATGCAAGGAGATCAAACCAGTCAATCCTAAAGGAAAGCAATCCTGAATCTTCATTGGAGGGACTGATGCTGATATGAGACTCCAATACTTGGTCCCCTGATGTGAAGAGCCAACTTATTGGAAAAGACCCTGATGCTGTGACAGATGGAAGGCAGAAGGCAAAGGGCCTGAAAGAGGACAAGATGGTAGGATGACACCACCGACTGTGACATGAGTTTGAGCCCACCCTTGGAGATGGTGAAGGACAGAGAAGCCTGGCATACTTCAGCCCATGGGATTGCAAAGAGTCAGACATGCCTGAGTGACTGAACAACAACAATTTAGCTTCTTTCCAAAAATAACTACAATCCTTAGATAATGGAATATCACAATATAAGGAAAATGAAAGGTATCTATATATAATCCTGGAGATACGGTGTTCAGTTCAGTTCAGTTCAGTCGCTCAGTCGTGTCCGACTCTTTGCGACCCCATGAATCGCAGCACGCCAGGCCTCCCTGTTCATCACCATCTCTCGGAGTTCACTCAGACTCACATCCATCAAGTCAGTGATGCCATCCAGCCATCTCATCCTCGGTCGTCCCCTTCTCCTCCTGCCCCCAATCCTTCCCAGCATCAGAGTCTTTTCCAATGAGTCAACTCTTCGCATGAGGTGGCCAAAGTACTGGAGTTTCAGCTTTAGCATCATTCCTTCCAAAGAAATCCCAGGGCTGATCTCCTTCAGA
>SJYT01074209.1:71367-105623 GCA_006410635.1 Cephalophus harveyi | reverse complement strand
CTTGTGTTGTTGGAAGAGGGTGTTTGCTATGACCAGTGCATTTTCTTGGCAAAACTCTATTAGTCTTTGCCCTGCTTCATTCCGCATTCCAAGGCCAAATTTCCCTGTTACTCCAGGTGTTTCTTGACTTCCTAATTTTGCATTCCAGTCCCCTATAATGAAAAGGACATCTTTTTTGGGTGTTAGTTCTAAAAAGTCTTGTAGGTCTTCATAAAACCGTTCATCTTCAGCTTCTTCAGCATTACTGGTTGTGGCATAGACTTGGATAACTGTGATATTGAATGGTTTGCCTTGGAGACGAACAGAGATCATTCTGTCATTTTTGAGATTGCATCCAGGTACTGCATTTTGGACTCTTTTGTTGACCATGATGGCTACTCTATTTCTTCTGAGGGATTCCTGCCCGCAGTAGATATAATGGTCATCTGAGTTAAATTCACCCATTCCAGTCCATTTTAGTTCACTGATTCCTAGACTGTTGATGTTCACCCTTGCCATCTCTTGTTTGACCACTTCCAATTTGCCTTGATTCATGTACCTGACATTCCAGGTTCCTATGCAGTATTGCTCTTTGCAGCATCGGATCTTGCTTCTATCACCAGTCACATCCACATCTGGGTATTGTTTTCGCTTGGCTCTATCCCTTCATTCTTTCTAGACTTATTTCTCCACTGATCTCCAGTAGCATATTGAGGACCTAATGACCTGGGGAGTTCCTCTTTTGGTATCCTATCATTTTGCCTTTTTATAATGGTCAATCCTTATTGCAATCCCCAGATGAGAAAGTATTTTAATTAATGAGTGGATTTCCCTATGAGATCAGTGCATGGCATGAGAACTAGGCCTCCATCCCTCCAGTCAATTTCTCAGTTACCTAAGAAAACGGTAACCATTCAGGGGGATCTTGTCTCTTTTCTTCAGAGCAAATCTCTTATGTATATTTCTTATTTTTGTCCCAAGACATTCTATAAAGGCAGTCAAAATGAGGAAAAGTGTCAGATCAGCCTCTTACCTAACCACTCAGCCATTACCACTCAGGCCCCTACAATGGAGCAACCTCAATACCTTCAGCCAAACTCTGGGTATTCCTTGATATTTTTCGATCGAGTCCCTCCTCCTCACCCCCAAGAACCTTGCTACTGGGTGGGTATTCCTTTGGGCATCTTTCAGCCAGGCCCTCACCCAGTATCCTTTGATTCATTGGGAATTTCTCAGTATCTTTCAACTGAGCCCCACTCAGTGTCTAGACCATGAGTGGGTATGCCCCCAGATATGTTTCACCCCTGCCCCAGTATCTTTCCAGCTGGGAGGGGGCAGGTAACCTGCTCCACCAGCAAATAAAACTGAGAATCTCAACCAATATGGGAGATTTGAGAACCAGGCTGCTGCTGCTGCTGCTAAGTCACTTCAGTCGTGTCCGACTCTGTGCAACCCCACAGACAGCAGCCCACCAAGCTGNGCTGGGAGGGGGCAGGTAACCTGCTCCACCAGCAAATAAAACTGAGAATCTCAACCAATATGGGAGATTTGAGAACCAGGCTGCTGCTGCTGCTGCTAAGTCACTTCAGTCGTGTCCGACTCTGTGCAACCCCACAGACAGCAGCCCACCAAGCTGTCCTGTCCCTGGTATTCTCCAGGCAAGAACACTGGAGTGGGTTGCCATTTCCTTCTCCAATGCATGAAAGTGAAAAGTGAAAGTCAAGTCACTCAGTCGTGTCTGACTCTAGTGACCCCATAGATTGCAGCCTACCAGGCTCCTCTGTCCATGGGATTTTCCAGGCAAAAGTACTGGAGTGGGGTGCCATTGCCTTCTTCGTTGAGAACCAGGAGAGACTCAAATTAGTCTGCATTCCCCAAGGAGGCAGATGATTGCAATGGGCTGCTGCTGGTACCAAAGCTCTGGTAATACATGGAGTTCAGCTGAAGGAAGGAAGTCCACCCTGGGTTGCTTTGTCAGTTACTGTAACTGTTGACTAGAAGATGTACAAATTGAGAGTTGCAAGTTAAATTTTATTTGGTGCAAAATGAGGACTGCAGCCCAGGAGCCAGGACCTCACATAGCTTTAAGAGACTGCTCCAAAGAGGCAGTCAGGGAAGGTCAATATATAAGATGTTGCTGAAGATGGAGTTCAGTGCAATCAAGAGCTTACTTTACAAAAGGTTTTCTGCTAGTCACAAGGAGACAATGTCACCATGAAGGGATTTAGTGTTTTCTAGATGTGAAGAGATGCAAAAATTGGAATCATGAAATCAGTTCCTGAAAATATCCAACTCTCTAAAGACCTGTTCCATCAGAGTGCCTCAGGAGGGGAATGTTGAAGGTCAACCGCTGCAGCACAGGGTTCAATCTCTGCAGAGGCAGATGGAAAATGCCCTTTCTGTTGTTGTTCAATCTCTGGCAAATGCTCTTGGCTAGTGCCAATTTGTAGTTGACAGGTGAGTGTCATTTTGACAACACATATTTTATTTTCCTTAAATTTTCTTTTAAGAATGAGTTACTTTTCTTGTTGATAAATGTATAACAAATGGATTAAGGTCTAATTTGACTTCTAGTCAAATACTATCTATACTTAACATTGATAATTCTAAGGACATGTCTATATTAATCAAACCAACAAGCTTAAGTCACCTTCAATAGCAGATATCAAATCAGTACAGAATATTTCCCAGATCATGGGTCCTAAAATTTATTTTGGCCAATTTTCTATATGAAGTGAAGTGAAGTTGCTCAGTCATGTATGTGACCCCATAGATTGCAGCCTACCAGGCTTCTCAGTCCATGGGATTTTCCAGGCAAGATTATTGGAGTCGGTTGCCATTTCTTTCTCCAGAGGATCTTCCCAACCCAGGGATCGAACCTGGGTCTCCCACATTGGAGGCAGACGCTTTACCCACTGAGCCACCAGGGAAGCCCTCTAATTTGTAAGTGCTTAATTTCAAGTAAAATAAAATAGTTCATTTACAAGTTAACTTTTACATAAATGCCAAACCAGAAATCTCACTTTTTTCGCTTGAGTTCAAAAAGCTATTGCCAATTTCCCACTTTTTTTGAGGGCCTGGACACAGGGGAGAGACATACTCTGGGATGGGGGTTGGCTACAAGATGGAACAAAGTTTACCCATAACAAGAATAATCCCAAAGGCAAAATCCCAACCAACTTTCCACCACAGGCAGAGCGTGAGGCAATAGAAAAGGATTTCTCTGGTGTTGTCACATGTGAGCCCTGTCCTGTTATTAATATTTACCAAAGTCATTTTGTAAGTAACAACACACATACAACAACAAAGAAACATTAATACCAAGTATTACTTTAATACTGAATATCTCCTAGTTCACATGAGCCCTAACTTTATTTAGCCTAATTTCATTTGCAGTTAGAATTGTTCAATTTTTAAGTGCTTACCTTTATTTAAGCCAACTAAATAGAGCTCATTTACAAATTAATCTCAGAACCAATATCCAGAGACAAAGACACATACAGAAATGTACATATATCATAGACATGACAAAAGATTTCATAGTCTTGCTTTCCAAACTTAGTCATGACTCAGATATCAGAGTATAAAACAATAGTTTATAAACAACAGTTGTAATGTGAAAAAAAAATTAAAGGCTTCTTTTACTGTATTTTTCCCCTCAGTTTCAGGAATTAGAGATGGTCTAGATAAATGTCTCTGAGAGCCATGGTCTCAAGGCACAAGGAGAGAAAAAAATCTTCTCCTAGTATGACAATGTCAAAAAAAATTTTTTAAACAGTTTCTCTGGTGTCTAAAGAATACTGCAGCCACACAGTAAAAAAAAAAAAAAAAAAACTTTTTCTGTAGTCATATTTTCATAAACAAAATTTAGACCAGATAGACCTCAAGTTGGCCATTATAACAAGAGCAGACTAGTCCCAGCAGTGATTGCTCTCTGAGGAGGTTGGGATCCTAGTTTGACCAGCCCTAGATTGTTGATTGTAGGTGAAGAGCCCTGGACATAAGGGAACTTCAGTCTATTTTCTCATCCTGTGGCAATAAAGATCTAACTGTAAGAGGCTCATTTTTAGGCTTTTTTTTTTTTTTTTCTGCATTGTGTCATAGCTATAGGGCTTCCCTGGTGGTTCAAAGGTAAAGAATCTACTCGCAGTGTAGGAGACACAGGGGACACAGGTTCAATTCCTGAATCAGGAAGATCCCCGGAGGAGGCCATGGCAACCCACTCCAGTATTCTTGCCTGGAGAATCCCATGGACAGAGGAGCCTGGTGGACTACTGTCCATGGGATCGCAAAGAGCCACACATGACTGAAGCGACTTAGCATGCATGCATGCACATAGCTATAGATCGACTAGTCATTTAAAATTTTTCCAAAGGGTTTCCCAGGTGGTATATGGAACCTTGGAGGAATTGCTTCTCATTTTAGTTCAAGCAGTTTGTACCAGATCTGTGTGCACTGAAACCAATCTGCAGGCTCAAATGAAAGTAACCGAACCAACCAAACCACACCAAAACCTCACCAACTAGAAGTCACACTCCCCAAAAAAACAGATGGCAAAGAGATGCCCAGAAGTCAAAAACTAAATGGCATAAATGCCCCCAAATGTGACTTTCCAGTCCCTCTATACCTGTGATTTTGTCCAAAGTGTGCCTTAGGAATGGAGTTGCCCTTCACTGGAAGAACTCCCCAAATTGGAACTGAAGTTCCCCTGAACAGGCAAGGTCAGAGAGGCCCTGGTATGCACTCCAGGAGACTTACAAAATTGCTGGTGGGTGTGTCACAATATACCATAGGCTCTCTTTCTGATCCTCCAAAAGTTAATGTCTTCTCAGAGTAGAAGTCCAGGCCAGTGTGAAGAAAGGAAAAAAAAAAAAAAAAAGTGTCCTCAAGGAAAATAAAGCTGTGACAGCTGCTAGGGGAACCTCTCCCCCAATGTCGACTGCAGCTTCAGAGTTCCATGGTCTAGAGGGTGGTTTGGGTATGATCAGGGCATGTCCTTACAGCAGGGGAACCCTGGTGATCTGGTCTCAGAAAAATCCTCCAACCCTCCACTCTCTGATAGGAGGCTGCTGTGTAGTGAAGTCCCTAAGTGTCTGGCCAAACTGAGGGGCCCTGCAGGGTTGCCTGCCCAAAAGCAGAGCCTGGATGAGACCCTAAATTTGTTGCCAAAATCTTGGCTCTCTGTGCTCTTATGCCAAACAGTCACAGGGAGACAGAGTTATGGAGGAGAAAGAGTGGCTTTTTCTTTGCCAGGCAAAGAGGGAACACAGTAGACTAGTGTCTTAAGACCAGTGCCCTTTCCCTATAGAATGTATCTCCCAGGTGGCTCAGTGGTAAAGAGTCTGCTGCCAATCCAGGAGATGTAAGAGATGTGAGTTTGATCCCTAGGTTTGAAGATCCTCTGGAGGAGGAAGTGGTAACCCTCTCCAGTATTCCTGCCTGGAAAAATCCATAGACAGAGGAGCCTGGCGGGCTGCAGTCCATGGGGTCACAAAGAGTCAGAAATGACTGAGTGGCTGAGCATGCACCAGCATGTCCTTGTGAATAGGGAGAGGTTATATATCAAGCAGGGGTATGTGACAAGGATCAAAACAGTTACAGTCTTGCATTCCTCTGTCCTCTGCAAAGATTCAAAAGGGCAGGATTATTGACAAGATTAGGATGTGTGTGCAGGGATTAGGTGGTCCACTCTCTTAATCTGATGAACTTCTCTGGTACTTTTGATCTTGCCTCCAGTGGTTTCGTGTCTGCTCCTCACTGGATTAGCAACTGTTCAAATCTGTTCATTGGAACTCTGGGAAGACCATGGAGGTTGGAGTCTTACCTACAATGAGTGGGGGACAAAGAGGCCTCTATGCCTTGAAACTCCACAGGGCCCTGTTAGGCACTGGTTACATTCTGATTGTTTGTTTGTTTGTTTTGAGGGAGGGGTCAACATTGTGAAAGGAGGGACTGAGGAGAACAGAATTTGCATAATTAATCAGGAGCACATTGTTAACTTCTTCCTCCCCAATACATTTCTTTCAAAGTTTTAACCTGCAAAATTCTCACATGTACTTCCTACTTACTTGGGTCTGAAACAATCAAATGTAACCCCAAAAATTATGGCATAAGGGAATACACTTACAAATTTGGAGGTATTGAAAACCTCATTCGGGTGGAGCTAAGATGGCAGAGAGGCATGACACGAAGTCTGAATCTCCCAACACCTAGGAAACTCACCAGACACTGGTGGGGGACTTCCAACAACCAGGCAGGACATGGGAGGGAGCAAGGGGGAGGAAGAGAAGGGGAGGCTGGACAGGACCAGCACAATTAAGGGGTGGCTGGGGGAAGGAAGGGTAGCAGTTTAGGCACATGGAGAGGTACACTTGTCTCCAGGAGATTGGAGGGGAGGAAGAAGGGCCTTGGATGTCAGACGATTGAGGGGAACATAATTGGTATTCTCACCTGCCCATCATTCCCAGGGAGCCTGCTGAGGCTCAGGACCTGGTCCTCCACAGTCCAGGGCCCCTTCCATGTGGTTACTGGGAGCATGATGGAGTGGGCAGGAGTATTCAGACCAGGCCAGGTGGTGGTTGTTGTTGTTCAGTCGCTAAGTCATGTCTGGGTTGGAGGATCAATTTGGGGAAGCTCCTGGTGTTCTGCACACTCAGCCCTGGGGAGTCTTCTGAGGCCCCAGGCCATGACCTCCACTCCCACCCTGTTCCACCCTCTGAGGCCACCTCCACCCTAAAGGACCCCTTTGCCCACATAGGTCCTGAAGGTGTGAGAGAGTAGTGGAAGGAGGAAGCATCAAGCAGACTGGGGGAGGTTCCTTCATGGTTCAGAGGATCAAGGAACCCATATAGTGTTTCCCTGCCCACTGGGGCCCAGGGAGCCTCCTGGGACCCTGAGCTTGATCCTCTGTATGCCCAATGTCTGAGACTGAGCACAGGTCCTGTCCGTCATCACCACACAGGGCCTTTTGATCAGAGGTCCTGAAGCAGGATCACAGCCCTGCCTAAACCCTTCCCACCTAAGTCCCACACCCACAGTCAATGATTATTCTGCCGTTATTGTTGTCATTATTCTTTGCTATTGGAGTTTGATTTTACCCTTCATTGGTTATTTCATATATATTCTATGTTTTCAAATATATCTGTTAGTTTTCTAAATTTATTTTTATTCTTTGTTATTTTACTGCTTTCTTTTCTTTCTTTCTTTTTTTTTTTTTTGGTGGTGTCCTGTGAGTATCGGGGCCCTGGTTCAGGGGCCAGAGACCTGGACTAACAGGGAACATCAGGCCCCAGGGAATATTAATCAGAGTGCAGTATCCCAGAAGTCCATATCTCAAAACCAAGACTCAGCTTTACCCAACTGTCTGCAAACTTAATTGCTGGAAACTTTAGGCTGAACAACTAGTAGAAGAAGAACACAGTTCCACTCATCAAAAAAACCTTCAAGACCAAATAAAAAAAGAGGAAGTAGGAGAAAATAGGCAGCCATCAGCTACAAATCGGCACTTGCCAAGGGCATTTGCCATCTGCCTCTGCAGGGCTTTGGGCTTCCCTTGTAACTCAGTTGGTAAAGAATCTGCCCGCAGTGTAGGAAACCCGGATTCGATCCCTGGGTTGGGAAGATCCCCTGGAGAAGGAAATGGCAACCCACTCCAGTATCCTTGCCTGGAAAAGCTCATGGACTAAGGACGGAGGAGCCTGGTGGGCTGCAGTCCATTGGGTCACAAAGAGTCGGGCATGACTGAATGACTAACTGCAGGGATTGAATCTTGTGCTGCTGCAGCTGTTAACCTCCTATATGCCCTGAAGGAAGTTCACAGTGGAGAATGAGGCACTTTGTGCAGCAGGAAAACTGGTAGAACAGGCCTTTAGATAGTTTCAATATTTTCAGGAACTAATTCCAATTCTTGCATCTCCTCATAGCTAGAAAAGCACTAAATCCCTTCATGGTGACATCAGCTCCTTGCGACTAGCAGAAAACCTTTTGTAAGATAAGTGCTTGATTGTGTGAACTCCCCCTTCACCAGAATCATGTATATTGACCTTCCCCTCCTACCTCTTTGGAGCAGCTTGTCAGAGCTATCTGGGGTGCTGTCTCCCGGGCTGCTGTCCTCATCTCCCCTGCCCCCCACCAATAAAAACAAAAAACAAACAAAAACTCACAACTCTCAAGTTGTGCAGCTTTTTGTGTTGATTTTGTGCCCTTACTTCCATGACCCAGCCTCAATCTCTGCCCAGGGAACTGAAGCCCCACTTAAAGCCACTGCAGACAGAGGCCACCTGAGATCACATCTGGTGCAGAAACCCAGGAATTTGGAAAGTCAAGGTAAACTGCAAGCTTCACCCAGCTGTGGCTTGAGTTCCCTGACTTTCACTCCTGCCTTTTTTCCCTTGCTTTCTTGGAGCAGTATGTAGGCTGCCAAGTCTTGGAGCAAAGGGGGTCTGATATATGTGAAGAGGAATCCTTGGAGAAATTGTAATTGGGCATGGTAGAAGATGGTACGGGCTTCAAGGCTTGAGGGCTGGCAGACAGATAAATTCTCATAGTAGATTTCTGGGCATAGAGTGAGAAATCTATGAGAAATCTCAGGCCCAGGATCTCTGGGCAAAGAGATAACCTTTGTTTTCTTTTCAAGACCCGCAGGATATGACCTCTGTCCACTTACAGCATTATGGCTTCCCCCAACATTTGGGATGGCAAGGGAATTCCCCGGGCCATGCAGATTCAAATATTTGTGTGACAGCCGACTCTGAAACATGGTGGAAATGCAATTTCCAGCCATGCAGAAGCTCAAGGGGTCTCTCTCCCTCTGTCTCTCCTGCTCTCACTCTTCTTTGCTCATTTTCCCATATGGAACTTTCCACTATGCTTTTCTTTCCTGCTTTACTCACACAGTAAGGTCTCTTTCTCATGTTTTCTCTTTGCCCTTCCAGGAAAAGCTTTCCTAGGTATCATTCTTAAACTTTGTCCCTACCACTGTCAAACTCGTTGTTGTCTATTTCAGAAAAAAATCATTAGATGATTCCCAATTCTATCTTAGCTGCCAGGAAGACAGGGCAAATGATCTTGTGTTCTTCTGCTCTCCAGTCTCTCACCTTACTCTATGCCCAGAAATCTACTATGAAATTTGCTCTGTCTACCAACTCCTAGGTGTGGCCTTTTGGATATTTAGTAATTGATACCAAGCACAGGAGGAAGAAAGAACGCAATGTGAAGAAAGACGGGACAGGGCCAAGAAAGTCCAACTATTCATCTGGAGGTAATACTAGAAATCCAAGTCAAATGACCACTGGACTCAAGATTGCCAGCAAGAGTGCCCACAGGCCATGACCAGCCTTCAGACAAACAGGTCACTGGATGAGAGACTGCCCTCAGTCCTGAAGAGCAAGGGAGTCTCCTGCTGCTGAGATGGCCATGCTGGGTAACTGATGCAGCCTGGGGATTCTGGCAGCTCCCCAAAATGATATATCTCCATCAAGAATCTCCTGGTAGTCCTTAACTTGGCAAGATAGAAAGTTGACTTTTTTAATTGATAGGGGAACCATTTACTCTGTCTTTATTTCTCATGTTGGACTTCTCTCCTCCAAATGCTGTACTGTGACTAGTGTCGATGGAAATCCTCTCATTCATTATTTTACTGGACCTTTCATTTGCCAATATGACCAGCAGTTGATTTTGCATACCTTTCCAGTTGTGCCTCAGTGTCCTATGCCTCTCCTTGAGAGGGACCTTCTGAGCTCCCTTGGGGCCATACTCCAGTTAGGAGGCTCCAAGCAGTCTCCTACTTTGACTCTGACTGAGACAGACCAGCAGGTAGAACAAGATTCTATATCCTACAAGATTCTATATCCCAGTCATATCCTACAAGCAGCAGATCATTCAGTATGGGACAAAGGAATCCCTGGAAGGGCTGTAAATGTTCAACCTGTAAGAATTACCCTTAGGCCAGAAATCATCTTCCCTAACAAGAGACAATATCCAATAAAATTGGATGTGAGGAAGCGTTTACAACCCCTTATAAATTCTTAAGCTGTGGCCTCTTGGTGCCCTGCCAGTCTCCATGCAACACTCCTGTCAGTTGTTAAGCCAAATGCATAATATAGGATAGTACAAAGACCTTAGAGCAGTAGAAGTTGCAGTAGTGCCTATGCATCCTCTTGTGGCCAAACCTTATAATATATTAACCCCAATCCCTGAGGATGCTGATCCAAAGGATGCCTTCTTTTGTATCCCAGTTCATTTCTCATCACAATATCTGTTTGTTTTTGAGTGAAATAATCCTGACTCATGCCATATGCAACAAAATACCTGGACAGTATTGCCTCAGGGGTTTGGGGGCAGCCCACACCTGTTCGTCTCAGTTCAGTTCAGTCGCTCAGTCGTGTCCGACTCTTTGCGATCCCATGAATCGCAGCACGCCAGGCCTCCCTGTTCATCACCATCTCCCGGAGTTCACTCAGACTCACGTCCATCGAGTCCGTGATGCCATCCAGCCATCTCATCCTTGGTCATCCCCTTCTCCTCCTGCCCCCAATCCCTCCCAGCATCAGAGTCTTTTCCAATGAGTCAAGTCTTTGTACGAGGTGGCCAAAGTACTGGAGTTTCAGCTTTAGCATCATTCCTTCCAAAGAAATCCCAGGGCTGATCTCCTTCAGAATTTCCCTCCCAGCATCAGAGTCTTTTCCAATGAGTCAAGTCTTTGTACGAGGTGGCCAAAGTACTGGAGTTTCAGCTTTAGCATCATTCCTTCCAAAGAAATCCCAGGGCTGATCTCCTTCAGAATGGACTGGTTGGATCTCCTTGCAGTCCAAGGGACTCTCAAGAGTCTTCTCCTAGGACCTAGTAAAAAAACTAAGGGAAATGTATCTAAAAGAAGGTACTATTCTACAGGTGCTATGCAGATGATATTTTAATATGTAGTCCCTCCATGGAGGCCTCAGATAAAAATGTCATTGAAGTCCTTAAATTTCTTGGGGGCCATGATTACCGAGTCTCTCAGAAAAAGGCACAGATCTCAAAGCAACAAGTTAGGTATCTGGGACATTATAAACCTTGGAAGGAGAGTTATCTCCAGATAGCAAACAAGTTATGTTAAACCTAAGCACTCCAAAGACAAACATCTCTGTACCTTTTTGGGTGTGACAGGTTTTGTAGAATTTGGATTCCAGGATTCAGGCTTATGGCTAAGCCCCTATCAGTTCAGTTCAGTCGCTCAGTTGTGTCTGACTCTTTGCTACCCAATGGACTGCAGTACACCATGCTTCCCTGTCCATCACCAACTCCTGGAGCTTACTCAAACTCATGTCCATCGACTTGGTGATGCCACCTAACCATCTTAACCTTTGTCGTCACCTTCTCCTCCTGTCTTCAATCATTTGAATTTTTATTTTATGCAGGCTTCTTCATGCTCCTCTTTCCCCTTCTTCAAGAGTCTCTTTGGTTTCTCTTTGCTTTCTGCCGTAAAGGTGCTGTCATCTGCATATCGGAGGTTATTGATAACTCTCCCGGCAATCATGTGCCCAGCTTGAGCTTCATCCAGGCCGACAGTTTGCATGGTGTACACTGTATATGAGTTAAATAGGCAGAGTGACAATATACAGGCTTGATATACAACTTTCCCAATGGTGAGCTGCTCTGTTCTTCCATGCCAAGTTCTAACTGTTGCTTCTTGACCTGCATACAGGTTTCTCACAAGGCAGGTGAGCTGGTGTGCTATTCCTGTCTCTAAGAATTGTCCACAGTTTCGTGTGATCCACATGGTCAAAGGCTTTAGTGTAGTCAATGAAGCAGTAGAGGTTTTCCTGGAATTTTTCTCAATCCTGGAGCAGGTGGGAATCAGCAGAATGGTCCTGCTGCCAGTTAAATATAGTCACCCCTAGTTACGCGTGAATAACTCTGTGACAAGCTGCTGTATCCTTCAATTCTCCCTTGCGCCACCATAAAACAACAATCACCAGGTCAACATCTGTTAAAGGATCCTGTTAGGAAAATTTTGAGCAGGGAAATGTCAAGAATCCTTAGTCTGGCCCTTTATGTCCTTCATTCCCACAAAGTGAAGCCTCCAGGACCAGGCTGACACATCCACTGCTGCCTCCTGATGCATACACCTCACTCAGCAGGGAGAAGCCTATGAACCCAACCCTGTACCTACAGACGACATTTCCCTGCCCTGTATCCATGTCTGTTACTTGACATAAAGAGACATCTTGGACAGACCTGAGTTCATGCCTAATCAGAGCAGGTTTAGTCTCACTTCAAGTCTTCCCCTATTCTCACTTGGCACTGTGCATCAGTATAAAATTCATATGCTTGGTGATTTCTGGTGCCCTCTGCTAATCTCTGAAGACATCAGTTGGTATCCTGAGAAGTGCACTAAGCTAGGAGTCTGGATGGACAACATCTAGCTCTGTCTTGACATGACTTTATCAAATAGGAGATTGGCGATGACAGCTAGGTAGAATTTTAAATTCAAGTGTCTCCCTCACCTGTGTTTCCTCTCACATCCTGTGCTAACTCCACCAGAGTACTTGCTCCATGGTATAGCCATAGAAGCATGTAGTCCATAGTCTTCATCTATGTTTCCTGGTTGAGTTCTTCCAGGGAGCCTGTGGAAGAATCCTGGAAGGCTGAGCAGGTGCATTTCAGCCCACCTCAACCCCTTGAAACAGAGAAGCTCTGATTGGGAGTGTCATTCCTATCCTGGTCTTTACTTGAACATGTGGTGGAATGGATGGATGGGAGGCAGGAGTTGGGTTTGGAGGTGGGAGAAATGAGCCATAGATACTTGAAACCAACAGAGGTCTTTAAAACCTCATGTTACAGATTAAGGAAACTGGATTATAAGTAGCAGGTTCCAAAATATTTGGTCATTTATGTGTGGAAGCATTTTACACCACATTAAAAGCTAACCTAATGTATTTGGAGATTGAGTATTCAATCACTCATTATGGCTATATATTCAAATCCATTCACACAGAAACAGTAGAGATCCTTCAATTGGAGAATATTTGAGTGCCCTCATGTGCCAGACACTCTGCCAGGCACTATGAATCACATCATAAGAAGAAGATGGCCCCTTATCTCAAGGACCCCACAACGTAGTGGAGAGAAATCTGAGAGAAATCTGACAGTAGCTACACCATGGAGCGAGTGCTCTGGGGGAGTAAGCACAGGATGTGACAGGAAACACAAGAGAGGCAGACACTTGAATTTATAATTCTACCTAGCATTCACTGTCAAACTATGATTTGATAAAGTCATGTCAACATATAACTAGAAATAGTCCATCCAGACTCCTAGCCTAGTGCACTTCCCAGGATACCAACTGATGTCTTCAGAGACGTGCAGAGGGCCCCAAAAATCACCAAGCATACAAATTTATACTGATGCACAGTGCCAAGTGAGAATAGGGGACGACTTGAAGTGAGACTAAACCTGCTCTGATTAGGCATGAACTCAGGTCCATCCTGGATGTCTCTTAATGTCAAGTAACAGACACAGATACAGGGCTCTCTTCTTCTCAGTGGTGGGTCAAAAGAGGCAGGAGCCAAGTGATTATCCTATGACTGTCTCAAAGGGTGACAGTTTATGTGTTCCAAACAGAGTGGATCTGTGATTCAGAAGGACCAAAAGGCAATGCTTTTGGCCAAGGTAATTGGAAGGCCTGCACAAATCTTGCCAACTGAGTCTTAATAATGTCGTTAAACCAGACTAAACCAGAGGAGTGGGGCTGATCAGCGCCATGAAAGCGTCATAAAACTAGCCAAATGGTACAGACTTGTGGAAGTAACTGACCAGTAAAATGGAGGCCTCGATCATTCTGAAGTTTGAGAGGAGTTCCTCGGAGAGGGATAATCTTTTCCAAAAGGACTTTAACCACAGAAGAGGCAGTAGCCTGTCTGCAAGGAAAGGTTTTGGTCCAACGTGCAAACCTACCAACCGTGACTTAAACACATCCAGGAGGTGGAGGAGGTTGTAAGGAATCCTATTTCCAGTACCTGAATGTTCCACTGAGGCCTTTTAAACTGTCCATGAGGGGTACAGCTGGTCTTCTCTGGAGTGTATTTTGGACAAGTGGGCCATGTGGTTTCAAAGTTGACATACAGCTATGATAGCTAAGTTGACACAAGCATGATACACATCATACATCGTAAGGGAACTACAGATGAAAGAATAGGAGAGCACCACACAACTGTTGAAAAGACCCTGATGCTGGGAAAGATTTAAGTCAACAGGGAAAGAGGGCGACAGAGGATGAGATGGGTCGATAGCATGACTGACTCAGTGGACAGGAATCTGAGCAAGCTCTGGGAGATAGTGAAAGACAGGGAAGCCTGGCATGCTGCAGTCCATGGGGTCATAAAGAGTCAGATGTTTAGCAATTCAGCAACAAGAACACACACCTATTAGAACTGGTCCCTCCCCTCCCCCTCCTCCTGCTTCCCATCCAGCAACTTCACCACGTGTTCAAGTAAAGATCAGGATAGGAATGACACTTCCAATCAGAGCTTCTCTGTTTCAAGGGATTGAGGTGGGCTCAACTGCACCTGCTCAGCCTTCCAGGAACCTTCCACAGTTCCCCTGGAAGAACTCAACCAAGAAGCACAGATGAAGACTATAGACTACATGCTTCTATTCAGCACCAAGGATGCTTCCTTGCTCACAACAAAAATTACACTTGCTTCCTTTCTTTTTGTCCTTTCAGGTTCACCCCAACAGATTTGTAGAGATATCATCTAAGTTTAAGATATACAATATGAGAATATTCATACAGGTGTCTGTTGGAAAACCTTTCCCAGAAAAAGATTAAGGAACACATCCTTCCCCTCACGCAATTAGCAATTCCTTGTTATTGTCATGGTGAGAACTTTAATGATTTACTCTCATAGAAACTTTCAAGAATAAGAGACTGTACTGTGAACTGTTGTTTCCATGCTGTACCTTAGCTCCTCATAACTTACTCATCTTACAACTCAACGTTTTACCCTTGGATGAGCATCTCCACATTGGCCACCAACCCCAGCCCCTTATGCCCATTTTTGTTTTTATACTTCAATGGTATTAGATCAAGTCCCTTAAAGAAAAATAAAATAAAATTCGAAAGAGGCAAATTCTGCTTCCAGAGAGCCACAGTTTTACTGGCCATAGTGTTTTGTTCAGTTAAAACACCGAGTACTAGTGAAGGAGTAAGTGTGGGTAGTTGGTCCCCACCCTCCCAGCTTATTGCTCTAATTCCAGGGCAGGGGAAGAGAATGGAAATGACTGAGATCAGGATACATCTTTCTTCATGCATTATTCCCCTTTAGAACACCCTGAGATGTTCAACCTGTTAAATCCAGAATTAGACTTAAATTCATGGCTTGTGAAGAGATCAATATGTATGACCTTTGCTAAAACTCATTCTAAAAGTAAATCAATCAATAAATAAAGACTGTAAGGACTCTCAATACAATTTTGGGCTAGTAGGCTTTAAAAAAAATTTCAGAGAACAGTGATGAGAGATAAAGGCAACATGAAATGTTTTATTGTGAAAATACTAGCCAGGTGAGCAATGTGACATCATCTCCAGTTTCAGATACTCTCCATTGGTTGTTGGTTTTTTTTTTTTTTTGGTTAAAAATAAGACAGAGTTTTTTAACATTACTTCACATAATTCACCTGGGGATGCAGAATAACAGGTGTGGTCCTGGTCATACCATCAAAGATATAGGTTCAGAAGCATGTGTTTCTGTGCGTGTCTGCACGTGTGTGTGTAGTGAAACTACCAAGGCAGATGGTATGAGGGAATTTGAATTATATAAATCTTGCAATTTATCTTCTCACCATGCGTAAGGGTATGTATCTTTTTCAGGGCCCAAATCTAACAATCTTGTGTGCATGTTTGGACTGAGCTCCTCAAGGGGGCATCACCTGTAGCCCAGGGCAGGGAGTCCCTGGGGGCGAGCTGAGCTGTGACTAGGCCTGGGCGGCAGAGGGCGAAACTATGACCGAGGGGTTCTCCTCCTAAGGGGCGTCGTTCTTCTCGGCCACAGAGACAGAAGCAGGTGTTTCAGTGGAGCTCTTCTTGATCTTGCCCTCTCCTCGTTTGTAATTCTGCCCCTGGGCACCAGGTACTTGCTGCTGGTGGCGGCGTGGGTTTTGGGGACAGCAGGATCCATAGCGTGGAGGGGGCCTTTGCCATGGATTGTTGCTGGCTTCATGCCCACATTCACTGTGCTCTGCCTCCAGCTCCTGCGAGATGTCTGGTGTGCTTCTTGCACCAGGAGTGGTGCCTCAGCCCCTAGGGTGACTCAGCGACTCGGCTGGGGCCCCGACCCTGCCGAGGATGCCCCTCCTGCCTTGCAGTGGAGGAGGACCCAGGCTTCTGGTCGGATGAGGGGCTGCTGGTGGTAACCAAGATCTATGAGTGGCAGGTCACAGATGGGGCCCTGCGGGAGGGTGGGAAACGCCTCAGTCGTTGGTCTTGGGAGTGGCCAGGCAGAGGGCGTCTGAGGCCCTGGGCCACAGTGAAGCCTTCGCCGCTGCCCTCGCATTCATCAGCGTCTCCCTCTGTGCTCTTGGGACCTCGCAGTGGCAATGCATGGCTGTGGATGCTGAAGTCCTGGTGGATGCTGGTGCAGTGGGCAGTGTAGTGGCTTCCCTTCAGTGGCGTGCCCGCTGGCCCGGTCATGTTAGCAGCCTGGGTGCCCCGCTCGCCCTGCACCACATCAAACTCCACCTTCTCGCCCTCGTCCATGCTGCCTCGGTACTTGCAGGGTCTTTTTCCAGTGATGGCCATATGGTGAACAAACACATCTTCCTGTGTATCATACCTGCTGATGAAGCTCTACCCTTTCTTCTCCTTAAACCACACGACAGTGCCTAGGACCCTCTTAGCAATGACCTTCTTAGGCGCCTTTCCCTTGGCACCCCCGTTGGTGGCCTTAGGGATCCCATCCCCGCTGAGGTGGCCTGGGTCTAGGGCTAAGTTCTGGTCTCTGCCTCCCGAGGATGCCAGGGGTTTCCACGTGGCATGAGGACAGAAGGAAGCGGCCACGTCCGTGAGGGTGGCCTCTCCTGCCTCACACAACAGGTCGTCCTTGCTCTCCTTTCTCCTAGAATCAGAGGGAAATGTCCTTCTGTGGTTGGAAGGGTGGGAGGGGGCTCGGGCTGGAGGCAGGAGCTTTTCTTGGAAGGTTTGTGGGTTAGGGCCAAGGGCTCTCTGGATTTAGTCCAAGAGTCTTGGAGTGGCCTGTGGCATCTCCTGGGACAACGGGGACGCTGACCAAACAATGGCTGCCATGGTGATGGTGAGCTCTCGATGGGTGGGGGCTGGGTGGTTTCCTGAAGTAGCTTGAGGCAGGCGGAGGGAGGGGGGGCAAATACACTCTCCCCCTGCCTCACACTACCACATCATAGTACCTCCTGCTTCATGGTGAAGGAGGCACACTTGAAGCTCTAGGAAAGGGCCTTGAACACCCTCTTGCTTTTTTGAGTGGATGTGAGGAGTGGACCCACGTTCCACCCCTCTTCCTTGGTTGGGGAGATTCACAGCCTTATAAGGACACTTGCTCAATATTCTTTCACAAATCTCTGGTCCTCTTCCGACCCCTGAGGAGCCCATTGTGTGGGTCAGGCATTTTGTGTCACTTGAGGCAAGATGACAGCCGCGTGATTTGAAGACCAATCAAAGAAACCTGCTGTGAGTTTTGCCTGTTTGTTTTGCTTTTGTTTCCCTTCTGAAGGCTGCCAGGCCTAGAATGCTAGTGCTGAGAGGACCCTAAGGTAGTCCATGTTTATCCAGACTAGTGCTATGATTGTGTTGACCTAAAACAAATAGACTGCCAGGGATTGCTCCACCATAAATGAGTTTACTCTAGATAAACAGAGAATTTCAATTCAGGGTCTACCACCATGGTGAGCTACACACAAGCTTCCCTAACAGGGAGAAGATAATTCTTTCTTTGAAAGAACGGGGAGGTTAGGAAGGCTACACTAAGCAAAGTGTCCACGGGAGACTGAGGCTTTGAAGTATGGTGGCTCTTCATTCACTGAGTCCTGACAGTCTCTATTTGGCTGAGCTCTTAGCACACAAGAAGAGGAAGGCTTTCTTCTTCGTGCTGGGCTCTGTTGTCATGTGGATTGCTCCACCATAAATGAGTTTACTCTAGATAAACAGAGAATTTCAATTCAGGGTCTACCACCATGGTGAGCTACACACAAGCTTCCCTAACAGGGAGAAGATAATTCTTTCTTTGAAAGAACGGGGAGGTTAGGAAGGCTACACTAAGCAAAGTGTCCACGGGAGACTGAGGCTTTGAAGTATGGTGGCTCTTCATTCACTGAGTCCTGACAGTCTCTATTTGGCTGAGCTCTTAGCACACAAGAAGAGGAAGGCTTTCTTCTTCGTGCTGGGCTCTGTTGTCATGTCTGAGAGCCCTCCCTTCTGGCCTCCCAACTCTATATTAGTGGAAGTGTCTCTTTATTAATTTTTACCCTTCTCCCCTTTGACCAAAATCTTTCTCTGAAAGCATCACTGATCAAGAGTTAGATTTTTTCAGTTTCAGCAGCTTGCTGCCAATCCCCGCCCACCCTCCTTTCCCTTCTACCTGACCCCTCACCCCGCATCCTGCCCATACCCCCATGCCAGGAAAGACCTCTCCTGGGCATAGCATCCCATGTTATAGTGAAAGCCAAGAGTTTGGAAGCATATTAAATTCACTTTAGAGTAAGAAGGAGGGGCCAGAGGGAGACCTCTCAGGCACTTTTTCTGTAAAGTTCACGTTTTCAAGACACTGGTGATCACCTGAAACATCGTGCCCCCATCAGAGGTTTGGCAGACAAACTTTCAAGAGAAGCCCTCCAGCATCTTCCTTTCAATGGTCGTTCAACAGCTAGTTGCAGTTTTGGTGCTCTCTCAGGAGGAGAGGAGCACATGCCCTTCTACTCCACCTTCTTGGAGAAGCATGAGCTCTCTGTTCTTACCCGGGCTTGGGAGGAGGGCATGCCAAACCACTGCAGTGTTCTTACCTGGAGAATCCTGTGGATGGAGGAACCTGGAAACCTACTGTCCATGGTGTCCCAAAGAGTCAGACATGACTGAAGTGACTTAGCAGACATGCAGGATTGAACTTTCTGCTCTGTTCTGTCGCTAGGTGGCGTCTGCCGGTTTGCAGCTCCATGGACTCCAGCACGCCAGGCTTTACTGTCTTTCACTTTGCTCATGTTCATGTCCATTGAGTCACTGATGCTATCTAACTGTCTCATCCTCTGCAAGCCTCTTCTCCTTTTGTCTTCAATCTTTCCCAGCATCAGAGTCCTTTCACATCAAGTGGCTGAAGTACCAGAGCTTTGGCGTCAGCATCAATCCTTCCCATGAATATTCAGGGTGGATTTCCTTTAAGATTGATTGGCTTGATCTGGCAGCCCAGGGGACTCTCAAGTGTCTTCTCAAGTGCAAAACTGCTGCTTCTGCTGCTGCTGCTAAGTCACTTTGCCATGTCCAACTCTCTGCGACCCCATAGACGGCAGCCCACCAGGCTCCCCCGTCCCTGGGATTCTCCAGGCAAGAACACTTACTCTCAAGTGTCTTCTCAAGTGCAAAACTGCTGCTTCTGCTGCTGCTGCTAAGTCACTTTGCCATGTCCAACTCTCTGCGACCCCATAGACGGCAGCCCACCAGGCTCCCCCGTCCCTGGGATTCTCCAGGCAAGAACACTGGAGTGGGTTGCCATTTCCTTCTCCAATGGATGAAAGTGAAAATTGAAAGTGATGTCGCCCAGTCCTGTCCAACTCTCAGCAACCCCATGGACTGCAGCCTTCCCAGCTCCTCTGTCCATGGGATTTTCCAGGCAAGAATACTGAAGTGGGGTAACATTGCCTTCTCCAAAGTGAAAAACAAACAATATTTAAATTTTTAGTTGATATGCTTTCAAAGTAGCTCATGGCTTTGGAATGGTGTAGAAACAACACCACTTCCTAACTGCCAGGGGAAGCAAAATTAAGATGGCTTTTGTTCAGGGATTAGTGGATGCAGTCCTTACTGAGGTTTTCTAAACTTGATGCTCTGGAACCTATGGCAAATCAAATCACCTTGCTGATACTTCCCCAAGGAATGCTGCTCTTAAAGTAACCAACAGTAGCCAAACCTCTGTCATGGTGCACAGGGATATTTCCCCAAATTATAACTTGGGAAAACTGGCTGGGGGGGCTGACACTTAGCCTCAGAGAAGGGAAAGCAAGACTGGAGGGTTAAACAATTGTTGGTTTGATTAAAAGGGAAAGATCCGAGTCAGACCAAATAGCAGTGCAGCTTTACTGGAGACTAAAATTCCTCCTCAGAGCCACTGTAACATGCATTAAACTACTGGCCAACTGATGGAATGATAGCATTTGTGAAATCCTATTGGTGGGAAATGGAGAAGGCAATGGCATCCCACTCCAGTACTCTTGCCTGGAAAATCCCATGGATGGAGGAGCCTGGTAGGCTGCATATTCCTCCTCAGAGCCACTGTAACATGCATTAAACTACTGGCCAACTGATGGAATGATAGCATTTGTGAAATCCTATTGGTGGGAAATGGAGAAGGCAATGGCATCCCACTCCAGTACTCTTGCCTGGAAAATCCCATGGATGGAGGAGCCTGGTAGGCTGCAGTCCATGGGGTCGCTAAGAGTCGGACACGACTGAGCGACTTCACTTTCACTTTTCATTTTCATGCATTGGAGAAGGAAATGGCAACCCACTCCAGTGCTCTTGCCTGGAGAATCCCAGGGACGGGGGAGCCTGGTGGGCTGCCATCTATGGGGTCGCACAGAGTTGGACATGACTGAAACAACTTAGCAGCGGCATTGGTGGGGAAACACTAACAAGAGGCCAAAACCTGCCTACCTCAATGGATCTCAAGGTGTGAGGCCTGCTTAGCTTCGGAAAATACTGACAGTCTCTGGAGAGGCAGCAAATGCATTCTTTCAGCAATGAGTTAAAGTTGGTGTCGTTTCCCAGCCTCCAGTATTTGGTGTTTGCATTTG
The DNA here is from genome assembly GCA_006410635.1 of Cephalophus harveyi. Taxonomy (NCBI): domain Eukaryota; kingdom Metazoa; phylum Chordata; class Mammalia; order Artiodactyla; family Bovidae; genus Cephalophus; species Cephalophus harveyi. The sequence continues at coordinate 84,635 of SJYT01074209.1, read as the reverse complement.
GGGGAGGGGGAAGGGAGGGAGCAGTTCTAATAGGTTTGTGTTCTTGCTGCTGAGTCACTAAATCATGTCCGACTCTTTGTGACCCCATGGACTGCAGCATGCCAGGCTTCCCTGTCCTTCATTATCTCCCAGAGCTTGCTCAGATTCCTGTTCACTGAGTCAGTCATGCTATCGACCCATCTCATCCTCTGTCTCCCTCTTCTCCTGTTGCCTTCAATCTTTCCCAGCATCAGGGTCTTTTCCAACAAGTGCATGGTGCTCTCCTATTCTTTCATCTGTAGCTCCCTTATGGTGTATGATGTGTATCATGCTTGTGTCAACTTAGCTATTATTAGCTGTATATCATCTTTGAAACCACGTGGCCCACTTGTCCAAAGTACACCCCAGAGAAGACTGGCTGTACCCCTCCTGGACAGTTTAAACGGCCTCAGTGGAGCATTCAGGCACTGGAAATAGGATTCCTTACAACCTCCTCCACCCCGTGGATGTGTTTAAGTCACGGTCGGTCACAATTTGATTTTACTACACTACCTAATGTTAAATGGGCAAAAAAGGACTCCATACTGGTCCCAAATATTAAAAGTCAAATAAGACTTTTCTTTTTATCACAGTTTTAAAACAGTAGTATCAATGTTTTTTAATTTTTAAAAAATTAAGTAATTTAATTTAATTTGAGTCTTATTACTTTACAATATTTTGGTGGCTTTTGCCATACATCAATATGAATCAGCCATGGGTGCACATGTGTCCCTGCATCCTGAAACCCCCTCTCACTTCCCTCCCCACCCCATCCCTCCGGGTTGTCCCAGAGCACCAGCTTTGAGTGTCCTGCTTCATGCATCAAAATTGTACTGGTTATCTATTTTGCATATGGTATTAAACATGTTTCAATGCGATTCTCTCAAATCATCCCACCCTCACCTTCTCTCATATAGTCCAAAAATTTGTTCTTATATCTGTTTCTGTTTTGCAGCCTTGCATATAAGGTCGTCATTACAGTCTTTCTAAATTCCATATATATGCATTAATATACCATATTGGTGTTTCTCTTTCTGATGTTCTTCACTCTGTAATAAGCTCCAGTTCCATCCATCTCATTAGAACTAATTCAAATGCATTATTTTTTATACCTGTGTAATATTATGTGGTGTATATGTACCACAATTTCCTTATCCATTAGTCTGCCAATGGACATCTAGGTTGCTTCCAGGTCCTAGCTATTGTAAACAGTGCTGTGATGGACATTGGGGAACATGTGTCTCTTTCAATTCTGGTTTCCTCAGTGTGTATGCCCAGCAGTGGGATTGCTGGGTCATATGACAGTTCTATTTCCAGTTTTTTAATGAATCTCCACAATATTCTCTATAGTGGCTGTGCCAGTTTGCATTCCTACCAACAGCGTAAGAGGGTTCCCTTTTCTCTTATTGTTTGTAGATGTTCTAATGATGGCCATTCTTACCAATTTGAAAGAATAGCATTGAATCATATACATTACCATATGTAAAATAGATGACTAGTGCAAGTTCGATGCATGAAGCAGGGCACCCAAAGCCAGTGTTCTGGGACAACATAGAGAGACAGGGTGGGGAGGGGGTGTGAGGGGATTCAGGATTGGGGAGACACATGTATACCCATGGCTGATTTCTGTTGATGTATGGCAAAAAAATCATCAAAATATTGTAAACTATTTATACTCCAATTAATATAAATAATTGAATTTTAAAATAAAAGCAATTTAAAAATATTTTTTAATCACACAATGCCTATTCTACTTATTTGGAGCTTCAGCATCAGTCCTTCCAACGAATATTCAATATTGATTTCCTTTAAGATTGAATGGTTTGATCTCCTAACTCTCAAGAGCCTTCTCCAACACAACAAGATGCTACATCTGCTTTGGATAAATTCTGATTATATCTGTGTAGTTGTATACCAAAAATGTCTATGTGTTATGTGATTGAATAGAGGTGTGTATTTAAGAGTATGTATCTTTGAAAATTAGTATCAGAAATACATAGAAAAATACGTATGCATATACATATGTATATGAATATAAAGGATTTCTGTACCCATATATATGTTTTTCATGAATTCTGTGCGTCTGAAGAAATGTGAAGAATGTGTGGAAAATGAAGAGGCTTTCTAGCAGGGCAGTGAGGGGTAGAGTTACAGAGTCTGACGGGGTGAAGTTGGGAAGAACTTGCAGCAGAAAGGACCTATCATCTCCAGAGATTTAAATTTGGAAGGAAAGGAGCAGCTTGGAGTGCCTCCAAGGCAAGGGATGATATATAGCAGCATATTGTTGAGGACAAAAGGGGTCAAACTTCATTAACAAGAAACTAAGATCCCAGTCCTGTACAGAGAGGGAGGAAAATACAGCATCAATAGCACTGATGAAGGCATATGTCACAGAGGGGGCCATCACCACCAACAAGGAGGCGGACTACAACTCCAAAGACACCACTACCTCCTCACCTAACCAAGCCCCGCTCTCTTGCATTAGCTCCTCCTTAAAGGATCTGCCCCTCCCAGCTCCTGCAAGCGCCCAGCTCATCGCCTGCCTATCCTGCTTGCAAACAGACTCACCGCAAAGGAAGCTGCAAGGTGTCCGATTTGCACACGTGAAGTCTTGAGATCCGGGCGGTGGACGCCAGGAAAGGAAAGGCCATTGATGGGCGCCAGACAGGGAAGGGAGATGGATTCCTGCCAGAGATAAGGGGTGGAGGCAGGCGCCGGGTGAGGCTAGGGTAGGAAGGGGGAGTGCAATGGGCAATAGGAAAGGGGCATAGCGTTAGGAAGCAGGCAAGATATTGAAGATGAGCACAGGGAGGCGAGGGCACTGGGGGCCAAGAAAGCGAGTGGAGGTAGACAGGGGGCTTGTGAGTAGCAGACTACTGGGGTGTTCTGAGCAGGACGGCAGTGAATGAGGGCATGTGGGTCAGGGCTGTGGAAGGATAGGGGTTTTGCAGGGGATTCATAGTGGGCGTCAGTGGCGGTGACAGAGGCTGAGGTCTCTGAACAAGGACGTAGTCTGCCCCCTCCTGCAGAGTTCCTAACCCCAGGCAGCACCACTGCTGCTGTTGCTGTCGCCGCTGCAGCCAGCCTTTCACCGCAGCCTCAGGGAACCTAGAAGGGAGAGCACTTTCAGGCACACAGCCAGGATTTCCAGCATCACTGCCAGGCTCATGGGGAAATTTTAGGCGCTGGCGCGGGGCACATGGAGACGTCGCTGTCAGCAGAACTTCACCTTATGGCATATTCAATGTTCCTCTCTTATCTTCTCTCCTCTTCCTGCAGACATGAAAACCCCCAACTCACAAGAGGCCGAAGCACAGCAAACCAGGGCTGTTGCAGGAAAGGCCACTGGGTCTGCAAACATGATGAAGAAAAAAGCCTCCCAAAAGAAGCAGAGAGGCAGACCTTCGTCGCAGCCCCGCAGGAACATTGTGGGTTGCAGAATTTCACATGGATGGAAGGAAGGTGATGAACCCATCACTCAGTGGAAAGGAACTGTTCTGGATCAGGTGCCTATAAATCCTTCTCTTTATCTGGTGAAATATGATGGAATTGACTGTGTCTATGGACTGGAACTTCACAGAGATGAAAGAGTTTTGTCTCTTAAAATTCTTTCTGACAGGGTGGCATCATCTCAAGTCAGTGATGCAAACCTTGCAAATACCATAATTGGTAAAGCTGTGGAACATATGTTTGAGGATGAGCATGGTTCTAAGGACGAATGGAGAGGAATGGTCTTAGCCCAAGCACCGATCATGAAAGCCTGGTTTTATATTACCTATGAAAAAGACCCTGTCTTGTATATGTACCAACTTCTAGATGATTATAAAGAAGGAGACCTCCGTATCATGCCAGAGTCCAATGAGTCTCCTCTTGCAGAAAGGGAGCCAGGAGGAGTTGTAGATGGTCTGATAGGTAAACATGTGGAATATACCAAAGAAGATGGCTCCAAACGGATTGGAATGGTCATTCACCAAGTGGAAGCCAAACCCTCTGTGTATTTCATCAAGTTTGATGATGATTTCCATATCTATGTCTATGATTTGGTGAAAAAGTCCTAACTGTCAGGATAAACTTTGCCACGTTTGTGAAAACAAAAGTGTACTTGGTAGACGTGCAAGATAATGTTACTTTTCAGTGTATTGAAAGTATTAGGGTCCATGTTGATTCAACATCTTTGCCAGCATAACTATTGTCTTGTTCTAAGAAATACAAATGTATGTGGTCATGACATGCTGTGTGTAAGGAATTTGTCACGTTGAAAAGGTTGGGTGTGTTTGGTGGATGGAACATGAAAGGAAGGAGAAGCTGTAAAATTCAGGCTGTGAATAAATTTCAGCTAGAATCATAATCAGCCAAATAAAAACGGAATAGGACTTAGCTGGTTTGGGCTAGGGAGAGGAGAGGAGAATGAACTAGAGATGGGCTGTGGGGGAAAGGAAAAGGGAAGGTGGCTGCTTAAGAAAGGATGTGGGAAGGGGCTGGAAATGGAGAGGCTCTTAAGGGGAGGGGGACCTAAGAGTGGGAGGCAGCCAACTGGAAGAGGGTGAAGAATAACAGAGGGAGAGTGAAATCTTGGGGCTAAGAGGAAAACAGACAGGATAAATTGAGTAAAAGGGACACAAAGACGTTTAGAAGAGGTCCAGAGCAAGGGAGAGAAGGACAAAGTTGGCAGAGATCAGAGGAGGGAAAAAAGGGACACTCCAGAAGGGAAGGGACACAGAGGAGGGAGGAATTCTAAGAAGAAAGACTGACAGAGAGAGTGAGAATAGAGAAAAAAGGATATGAGGTGTAGAGCCAATGAGAGATGGAAAGACCCAAGAAAACTAGGCCCTCTAGCAGTATCCAAGTTGCCCTCCTTAGCTCTGTGCACAAAGGATGTGGCAACAAACAAACCACATGGATTGGAGCTTCCCTAGAGGGGAATGTTGACAGGACAGTCTCAAGAGTTAAGCAGGAACCAAGTTTATACTTAAAAGACTTTTATTATATCAGGGACATCATGCCACACCTGCTGAGCAGAGCCCAGCCCTCAGCTTAAACACACTGCATGGTGCTCCATAGCAGAGGGGCTGTGGGGAGTTTCCCAGAGGACCCAGGAGCAAGAAATCTCAGACATGAAGTTCTTGGTTCACTTCCCCTACACTGAACAAACAATTTTTTTCAGGAATGAGTTAGTGGAGTTCTCAGATCATAAGAGATGTGCCACCTTGCATTTGGAAAGCATTTTATCCAGAAAAATGGAAACTTGCTCAATCCAGATATTGCACTCATCTCACTGTTCTTCATCCTCCGGGGATATGCCTTGCATCCTTACAGAAGAGAGGCAACAAAGGATTGAGCTAAATGTTTCTCTCCAGGGCATGGGGAATACTTGACTGCCCATGCTTCTCTCAGCCCCTGCCTGAAGCCACAAGTATCCCACCCCCGTCCCCCCGCCTGTGCTTCACCAGATGGAGGTCTGCTGCCTCCAGAAACCCCATTCTGGCAATATCCCAACAAAACCAGTGCCTACTGACCCTTCACGGTGCCTACTGACCCTTCACGGTGCCTCCTGACTAGTCTTGCCCACTTTAAGCACACAGGGAACTGTGCTGGAAATGTGTGCAGTTCTATTTCCAGGTGAGATAGGTGGCATGGGCAGTTGAGCAGGGAGATGTGACTTTGTATAACTAAGCCCTTCGACTGTATAGTGCCACATAGGTGGTTGGTGGGAAGAGGGTGTGGTAATTCCCAATAAATTCCCTCTGAGGTATGGTGTCCCAATACATGGGTCTTTGTCCTTCTCTCTTTCTTTCCTTCTCCCAGTTCAGCTGTGGGAAAAACTTCAAAACTCACTCTGTTTTTCCCACTCCACACTCTTCACTGCCCTCAGAGAAACAATTCTGGTGTCTCTCTTCGGGCCAATAACTCCAGTCATAGCAGGTAGAGGGGGAGGCAGAGAGCTTCCCAGAGTGGAAAGAAGTTGGTAATTCCGTTCATTCTCTCCACCCAACATGATCTGAAGCTGTTTGCCTCAAGAATTCCACAAGACAAGCCCACCTCGCCAGAGCAGGGATAGGTTTTCTTTCATACATCACATAATTCAGTCTAGCAAACACCTGCAGGCCACTCATGGGCCAGTTTCAGCCCACTGCCATATTTTGGTTGATCTTCATGCTTTTATCATTCTCCATTTTTAAATTAGCTATATAGACATTTGGGGGATTTCACATTGCAAAAATCCACATTCCTGGCTTGTCTGAGAAAACAAAACAATAGACCAAGGTTTGGGGCCCACATTCCCACAAGGACACAAGCAGTTGACTCTGAGGAAGGGCTCAGTCCATTTTAAACTCAAAATACTCTCTCAAGTAGGCCATGCCCCAGGATGGCCTGCTTCACTCTAATAAAATGCCCAGATGTCCCCTGGAAGAATTTGCATTGGTAGCTTAGCCCCCGTTTGGCTAACTTTAACCCCATTTGCTTTTTATTTTATTTGCTTTATCTTCATCTCACCAATACTTACTTCAGGGGGGCTCTCTGCCAGGCAGTCTTCTAGACAGGAGCTTAGGATATGGTCATTAAAAAAGATAAAGTAATCTTACCCTCATGGAACTTTCACTGTCGTGTAGGAGACAGACAGTAGCCAAGAGACAAAAAGTAAAATATAAAGTATTTTCACACTGATAAATGTTAAGAAAGAAAAAATAAAGCAAAGAATGGGGGAACTGGAATTCCGGGGAGGAAGCTGAAATTGAATAGATAGGGAGTCCAGAGAGAGCCTCACTGAGAGCACAGTTTTTGAGTAAAGACCTGAAGGCATTGAGAGAACTAGCCCTGTGGTTGTCTAGGGAAGGCGCATTCCAGCAAGAGGGCCAACAAGTGCTGAGGCCCAAGGCAAGAGTAGGCCTGTCATGTTCAAGCCATATTGAGAATACCAACATGGCTGGAACTGAGTGAACAAGGTAGAGAATATCAAGGAAGTGAGGTCAGAGAAGTGATGCATATCTGAGAGAAGAATAGAAATTGACTTTTACACTGTGTGTGATGGGGAACCATTCAGTATTTTAAGCAGAGGCACAACATTATTTTTGTGGCATCACTTGAGAGTGGTCTATAATGGGGTGCAGACTGAAAATGTGAGATCATTTTGTGACTTTTTCAATAATCCAGGTAACAGATATGGTTTAAAGCAATCTGGCACCATTATGTGTAATGTGAAATTTGTCTTGTTTTTATGATTGTTTACTTGCTAAGTCTTGTGTGACTCTTTTGGGACCACATGGACTATAGCCTACCAGGATTCTCTGTCCATGGTGTTTCCCATACAAGAACACTGGAATGGGTTGCCATTTCCATCTCCAGGGATCTTTCCGACCCAGGAATCAAACCCACATCTCATGCATTGGCAGGATATTCTTTACGACTGAGTTACCAGGAAAGCCCCAAATTGGTCTATCTCACTACATTTTACAGTACAGTGTAGCATGCCTTATTTTCCCTTTAGACAAGATATCTGCTTGAAGGGAATTATAAGAGGTATCACTTACAATACTAGGTTTCCTGATATCCTTGAGCCACACAATTTCCCAAGTGAAAGAACAGATTAAGCATTTGGGCTCTTCCTTCCTTAAATTGAGTATATAATGCTGATGAAGTGAGAATTAAAAACTGTCCAAGAAAGCCCGTATACATTCCTACTTTTGCTTCACCTCTTTGGAACGTTCCCTAGTCCTTCTGTTGTAACCAGATAAGAACTAATAGTTGCTCTCAAGATAATGGGCAGAAGGTACCCCCAACAGAGTTTATCACCGGTTTAAATCAGTTAGTAAAGAATTTAACATAACTGACTCTTCAAAAGGAGGCAGGTTTTGGACAGGTCTTGAATTTTCTTATTAGTAAAAATGCCTATGATTCATGGGGTCACAAAGAGTCGGACACGACTGAGCAACTGAACTGAACTGAACTGAATGTAGCATTGATTTAAGTGCATTGCTTAGATAACATTCCATCCTCCTTCCCCAAGCCCAGATGACCTTTTCCTTTCTGAGTTAAAATGGAGATAGGTATGGTACTAGTGATTAATTACTAATGGAAGTCACACAATCAGTCTTGGTTTGGGCATGCATTACATTTAAAGGAATACGGTCAGAATCCCCCAACCCTTTCCTCCAGGTTATTACCTGCTGCTACTGCTGCTAAGTCGCTTCAGTCGTGTCCAATTCTGTGCGACCCCATAGACGGCAGCCCACCAGGCTTCCCCGTCCCTGGGATTCTCCAGGCAAGAACACTGGAGTGGGTTGCCGTTTCCTTCTCCAATGCATGAAAGTGAAAAGTGAAAGTGAAGTCGCTCAGTCATGTCCGACTCTTAGCGACCCCATGGACTGTAGCCTACCAGGCTCCTCCGTCCATGGGATTTTCCAGGCAAGAGTACTGGAGTGGGGTGCCATTACCTGAGGCACCTACAAATATTTGGAATACCAAAGGTTTCCTTTCATATTTTAGAGATGACAATACATCCTCTAATTATCCAGGTCCTCTATTTATCTTGAAGAAATAATGCCAGGCCATGACTTATCTATAATGGTTGTTCCTTCCCTTGCAGATTGAAATTGTTCCACAGCTCAACACAATGTTTGGATTGAGATTCCAAAAGACTGATAAATAAAGCCCCTTTTCTCCTTGCAAGTTTTGAAACATTTGAGGGATAGGCACAATAATGACACAAATGGAGGTCAAAATATTACCTTTATAATTGATAAAGCTGGCTTGGAGGACATGCTTAGCTCTGAGGCGACAAGTACTTCCTCATACTTCACCCAATCACAGGCAAAGCTGGATACAACTGCAAGTCTCCCTGATAGGGACAAGTATCACTTGCTTACAAAGTTTACTCTTTTTGTTTGTTTGTTTTATTATTTATTTATTACTTTACAATATTGTATTGGTTTTGTCTTAAAGTTGATTAGATTGTGCCTAAAAGAGGTAACTACAAGAAACAACTCAAAAGGTTTCTCATATATCCATCCTCTCAAACTCATCAATTATAGAAGTTATTGGGAGATGTGAAGTAAGGGGAATGAGGGTCTGAAAAAATAGCTTTCATTTTATTTTCAAAAAATAATATTTATTTTTATTGAGGTATATAATTGGCATATAATATTATTTAGTCTCAGGTGTGCAATATTTTGATTTTGCATATATTGCAAAATGATTACAGTAGTCCAGTTAATATTCATCATCATTCATAGTTTTTCTTGTGATGAGAATTTTTAAGCTCTACTCTCTTAGCAGCTTTCAATATGCAATAAAATATTATTAACTAGAGTCACATTGCTGTATATTATATCTATATGACACATAACTGGAAGTTTGTATGTATTGACCCCTTTCATCCATCTCACCCAACATTTCTTGCCTTGTACTGTTAATATGCTGTACAACATACCTGGTCATAATTTGCAATGTGTTATAGTTTAAAGAATTAATGTTTCAGTGTGGCTTTAATGTCATTTTTAATATCAATTTGAGAGGATTCTGAAATAAGCCATGAACCACCTAGCTCATTCATTAAAGAAAAAACAGTAGGTATTGAAGGAGGGCTTTCACAAAATATGGGCATGACTCCTCTGACTCCCCTGTAATCTTCTTGTATCCATCATGAAGGAAGAGAAGTGCACAACTAGTTGATTAAAGAGTGGCCAATGAACCCACAGGCTTAAAAAAAGAATAAAGTGTAGGTAGAGGAAAACTCTTCTGTTGAATCACTTTAAAATATTGGATGAAATATGACAGCTCTCCTTTTAAATTTATAGCTGAACTTTAAAGATTGTGAGAAAATCCCCAGAACCAATGATGAAGAACAAACTGAAAACAAAAGCAGTAAGCATGTGACCTGATGCTTTGGCAGCTAGGGAGAGAAATGTGTTATCTCAGTAACTAAAGGATTTAGAGTAGAATATAAAACCTTAAGCCTGATTAAATTGAGTGTTGGGAATGAAGATCTCCTTGCTTTCTTTTCAATTCTCAACATAATAGCTGGAGTAAGATTTTAAAAATATAATTGAGATTATATCACCTTCCTTAAAACTCTCCAAAAGCTTCCTATTACAGTTGACATACAACCAAATCTCCTTGCTTTACCCTGCAAGCTCTAGATCATGCATTCTCAACCGGAATGATATTGCCCACAAAAGGGAAGAAACTGACTCTTTGTTTGGGAGGTGAAAAAGAAAATCTTAGCTTTAGAATGGTTTGTGGCCTTCCAAAGCTCAACTGTATCTGACAAAATCTTATTCTTTAGAATTCAGTTACTCTCACTGGGTTTTCTCAGATATAGCATGAGCAACATTGACATTGAGTATATAGAAATATACAAGGTGTATGCAAGATCAGTGTTACAAAATACTAGCAAAAATAATGGCTGTGATTGGAGAGCTTCAAATCATTGCTCATTTCTGAAGTCGTATCTTGAGAAGTGACCTATGTGAGCCTATTGGCTGCCATTGAAGGCCTTTATATTTTGTCCTCTATGTCCTTGAATATGACTTGGGCTTTGAGAGTTAAATAAAAATAGTACTTATTTAGTTCTACAAAAGTTATTCAGCATGTCATTTTTTAATTTAAATTTATTTATTTTAATTGGAGGCTAATTACTTTACAATATTGTATTGGTTTTTAAGTTACATGCTAATAGTTTGCAAATTTTAAATTTAACTTTTACCTTCAAATTTTATTTATTCTTAACCCTACATAAGACTTACTATTTTTTATGTATGAGTGTATTTTTATGTGTAAAACACAGATGCACATACATTTATTAAATAGACTCTGCCATTTCAGATACCTTCCATTTCAAGTATTGTAATTATTAAAACCCAGACTCAAATTGCTTTACCTATAAAGAAGTTTCTTATCTCATAACTTGGAGTCAGAACTAGGACTCCAGGAATGATATGATCAGCAGCTAAATGAAATGACAAAGAGCTCAGAGTATTTTCATTTCCTCCTAGGCCATAGTCAATGTGCTGGTTTTGTCCTCAGGCTGATTACAGATTCCAATAGTCATATACAGAAATAGCATTGCCCTAAAGAAGAAAAGGAAACACCATTTTCTGTTTCCCTTAAGAATATTTTTTTTTCCTCAGAAGTACCTCATCATGTTTAATTGGCCAAGATTAGATCATATGCCAAATGCTAAGCCAACCACTTGCAGGGGGAGTACCATGAATAGCTTAGAGTAAACTTTTAGAGTGGGATGAATATTGGGAAATCAGTGGCCATGACCACCTATAGGTATAGAATGTCATTAGGACAACAGTCTCCCTCTTTTGCTTAGCTTTGCTGTGATCTCTTCTCTGTGCAGCTTTGTCCTCAGTCTCCAGACCATGGTAGGGTGAATAGAGCAGCTCAATCTTCATATCCTCTCAGGTTCACTCATGTCCAATGGACAAGATCATTTACTTCACACCCAGCAGTTTGTGCAAAAATAGCATTGTGCTTCATTGACTCTGACTAGGTTGGATACCTAGTCATAAAACAATCACTTGGACAGTATTTCAGTCCTCTGAAAGGTCAGACTTAGTTTGTTCCCAAGAGGAAGAAGGACATATTATTACCAGAAAAAGGGTGATGAATGCTAGGCTGCAATGTGTTACAATTCAACACATTTTGCTGCGTATCATCCTTATGAAGCATTCTTGCTATATATACATGTTCAAATATGTCTCCATTGTGTCAAATGTTATGCAGTCCTAAAACAGAATGAAACTGGGTCATTTGCAGAGACATGGATGGACCTAGAGACTGTCATACAGAGTGAAGTAAGTCAAAAAGGGAAAAAAAAATATTAACACATATACGTGGAATCAAGAAAAATGGTATAGATCATTTTATTTGCAAAACAGAAATAGATATACAGATATAGAGAACAAATGTATGGATACCAAAGGGGAGAAAGGGGGCTTGGATGAATTGGGAGACTGAGATTCACATATGTAACTATTGATACTATATATAAAATAGATAACTAATGACAACCTACTGTATAAGTCAGGGAACTCCACTCAGTGCTCTGTGATGACCTAAATGGGAAGGAAATCCAAAAAAGAGGGCATATCTGTATATGAATAGCTGACTCACTTTGCTGTACAGTAGAAACTAACAATATTGCAAAACAACTATATCCCCATACAAATTTTAAAAAACGTAGAAAATGAAATTAAATTTACAGTGAGAGCAAGCAGATAAGCAGAGGAGGCAGTAAGTATGTGTGGGATGGTGGGATAAACAAGGGGGCATGAGGAAAGTTAAGGATTTGGATTTGTTCACTATCATGACTGTGGGTATGGTTTCATGGATGTATGCCTGTGCCAAACTCATCAAATTGTACACTTTAAAAATGAAAGTTTATTGTAAGTCATTATACCTCAATAAAGCTCTTAAAATTTATTAATAAAAGGGGAAAGGAGGAAAATTTTTTAAAAGCCTCCATGCATTCTTTCATCAATTACCAGTGAAATGTGAATTGTTACCATCTATTTTGAAAACATCCTTGTAAGAATAACTGCTTTTTTTTTTTATTTTAAGACGATAGACTATTGATTTTTGAAATTTAAATAAATTGGAAAGAAAATGTGTGCCCTTTTGGTTCTTCTTTTTAACAACATATTTGTGAAATTCATTCAAATTGTTGCATGCAGTTGTAGTTTACTCATTCTCAATCCTGTATGATAGCCCACTGTATGAATGGATATACCACAAAATATGCCATCTACCATTTATGGAAATTTGGGTGATTTCCAGTGTGGAGCTATTATAAATAGTTGATATGAAAAGTAAGATGATAGGAAATAATTTCCCAACCAAGATGTGGAGGACAACAGGTCCAAGAGACAGAGAATTTGGTGGATGCTTTTCCACTGAGGAAGTTTAACCACTCTAGAGGGAACTGCTGAAAGGCTTATCTCAGAAGAGGTTATGACATCCTGTTGAAGCTAAGGATAATTGGAATCCAGAGTCCTGGCAAATCCTATTAATTTTTGGTTGGGACTCCAAGGAATAAAAGCTAGCCAGAAATAAACTCTCCCATGAACTAAAGCATATCTGAAATTTGCTTTCTATTAAAAAAAATTGTATAAATTTTTATTTGCATCAGTTTTAGATATGACAAATTTTTTTATAATCAATGAAATTAATATTTTATACTTTGATAATTGAATCAAATTTTTATTGATCTTTCCATTTTAGTAATTATTTTAATCTTTGTTGCT
>SJYT01074209.1:45254-61513 GCA_006410635.1 Cephalophus harveyi | reverse complement strand
CCAGCGTTTCTCATGATGTACTCTGCATATAAGTTAAATAAGCAGGGTGACAATATACAGCCTTGATGTACTCCTTTTCCTATTTGAAACCAGTCTGTTGTTCCATGTCCAGTTCTACTTTAGTCCTGTCCAAATATATGTGATGCCCAGGATGGCAGCACCCCGGGCTCATCTCTCCATTGGATTCTCCAGGCAACAATACTGGAGTCAGTTGCCATTTCCTTCTCCAATGGAATCTTTCTGACTCAGGGATCTAAACCCACATCTGTTATTATCTCTTGCATTTCAGGTGTTTTGTTTTCCACTAAAGCCACCTTGCTAGTATTAAAGAACCCACCTGCAAATGCAGGAGACGTAAGAGATGTATGTTTGATCCCTGAGTCAGGAAGATCCACTGGAGGAGGGCATAGCAACTGACTCCCATATACTAGCATAGAGAATCCCATGGACATAGGATCCTGGCAGGCTAGTCCACAGGGTCACAAAGAGTCTTCATGACTGAAGCAATCTAGCATGCATTCACACACAGAGCCACCTGGGAAGCCTCAATAAACAGTGCAGGATTAATCTATTTTCCATTTGCCAGGGAATATACTCAAATCCCTTCACACCTTGCACACAAATTAGTTCTGAATGGATAAAAAGTTAGTACTCAATTTAGGAAGTAGCATTTATAAAATATTAGAATAAAGTAGAAGAAAGTATTTATATTTTTCCTATGGAAATGTTGAAAACTTTGTTTAATAACTATAATATTGACATATTGATGGAAATTTTGATAAATATCACCATATAAAATATGAATCCTCTAATTTGACAAAAATCATGCTCTACAGTGGAAATTGTTATGCTATATACCTTTCTATTCATCAGATCAACAACATGCATGAAGTTGAAAAATGTTTGTTGTCAATCAAATAAAAAAGTGAGAGATCCCATCCAACTGCTAGGAGTTCTGTTGGAAATAAGTTTGCCATTATCTAGTGAGTTTGAAGATGGCATACTTCCAACAGTTTTTACTGTTGGAGGACAGTTCTCTATGGATCCCTCTCTACATTTTGCAAGCAAAGGAATGAATAGTTTTGGCTTGCCACTTTCCTTTGAAGGATGTTTGAATAACAAATATCTTTCTGAGATGGAATAGTGGTTCCTTCTATAGCAATGAGCAGGAATGCTTACTGCAATATAATAAATATGGCTTATTCTACAACAAGAGGAAGACATATTTACTGCCCATTATAAAAGATTAAGTTAATTAAAATAGTTTCCTTTCCTCTAATGCTATCTACTGTGTATATATGTGCCCTGTGTCCACTTACTGTCACCCTGTGATAAGTGGGACTCAGGGATTTAGAGTAAAACTGCTGATAAGTCTGACTGTAGCTGTTGCTGTGAATAATAAGCTGCTAATGAAGAGTAATTGAGGAAACTATTGCAAGATGAGGACCAGGAAGTACATACAAAGACAGGCTGTAATCATGCATTATTTCTTTTTTCTTAATTTGAATTTTTAATTACAAGATAACTTACAATATTGTGATGGTTTCTGCCATACATCAACATGAATTGGTCATGGGTATGCATATGTCCCCTCCCTCTTGAACATCCTTCCCATCTCCCTACTCATACCATCCCTCTAGATTGTCACAAAGCACCAGCTTTTGGTTCCCTGTGTTATACAGCAAATTCCTACTAGCTATCTATTCTACATATGATAATATGTTTCAATGTTACTCTGTCAAATCATCCCACCCTTTCCTTACCCACTGTATCCAAAAGTCTGTTCTTTATGTCTGCATCTCCTTTGCTGCCCTGCAAGTAGAATCATCAGTACTATCTTTCTAGATTCTATAGATATGCATTAATATATTCATGCATTATTTCTTGATAATTCAACTCCAGTTGAAAGTTGTTCCTCAGTCTAGTCATTAACCTCAGGTCCACTCCACTACAACAAATAGTCCTAAGATTAATCCTAAGTAAGCAGAAGTTTTTGTATCCTTTCATATAACAGTGACAGAGACGCACAGCGACCCAGAGTTAAAGGAAGGAAAGTACAAGCACCCTAAGCACAAACGAGAATCCTTGGAACTTTTGGTAGTTGGCTTGGGATATGAGAGGCCTGGATAAACAATTATTGTAAATGAAGAATGTAAACAGCTGGCTCACTCAACCACAGCTGCTATAAGTAGAAAAATTATTAGAGATGACACTGAGTCCTCTCTGTCCTTAATGGAGATCAGATGTCATATGCACTTATCTGAGTAGGCTGGAGAATTTTGTTGAGGAGAGAGAATCAAATTTGATGGCTCTGGTAGATATGGATGTCCAAATTACTATTGTACAGGACCCGTGGAAGGGAACAGCATCTAGATTTGTGTTATAGATTTTGCCCAGGTTTGGAATAGGGAAAACTTGAATATAAAACTTGAATGAAACCATTTGTGCCAATTTTGTGTAGTCTCAGTGTTACCTTCATATCTGAATATATAGTAGGAAATAATGCTTGTATTTTCCTGTCCCATAAGTGCTAGATGAAACTCAGCCACATGTAGAAAAGTATTCAGTTCAGTTCAGTTCAGTCGCTCAGTCGTGTCTTTGCGACCCCATGAATCGCAGCACGCCAGGCCTCCCTGTCCATCACCATCTCCCGGAGGTCACTCAGACTCACGTCCATCGAGTCCGTGATGCCATCCAGCCATCTCATCCTCGGTCGTCCCCTTCTCCTCCTGCCTCCAATCCCTCCCAGCATCAGAGTCTTTTCCAATGAGTCAACTCTTCTCATGAGGTGGCCAAAGTACTGGAGTTTCAGCTTTAGCATCATTCCTTCCAAAGAAATCCCAGGGTTGATCTCCTTCAGAATGGACTGGTTGGATCTCCTTGCAGTCCAAGGGACTCTCAAGAGTCTCATAACTTTTCTTCCAAGGAGTAAGCGTCTTCTAATTTCATGGCTGCAGTCACCATCTGCAGTGATTTTGGAGCCTAAAAAGATAAAGTCTGACACTATTTCCACTGTTTTCCCATCTATTTCCCATGAAGTGATGGGACTGGATGCCATGATCTTCGTTTTCTGAATGTTGAGCTTTAAGCCAACTTTTTCGCTCTCCTCTTTCACTTTCATCAAGAGGCTTTTGAGTTCCTCTTCACTTTCTGCCATAAGGGTGGTGTCATTTGCATATCTGAGGTTATTGATATTTCTCCCGGCAATCTTGATTCCAGCTTGTGCTTCTTCCAGCCCAGCGTTTTTCATGATGTACTCTGCATATAAGTTAAATAAGCAGGGTGACAATACACAGCCTTGAAAAGTATTAGGGAAACATAAATTGTTCCACCAGTAGCCTCTCTGGCTCATCCTGGGTGGTTTCACACATAGAGTATAGAATCCCAGGAGGAATAAAAAATTCACAGCCATGATTAAATATTACTTAAAGGAAGCAATAGGAGTAAGAAATGCAGGATCTGTATAGAAAAGCCATGCATGCACAGTATAAAAGTCTAAGAAGAGCTGAAGTTTTATAGTGGATTATTGTCAGGTAAATTCAATTGTTTCTTCTATCATCTCAGCTGTTGCATACAATGTGACTCTGACTGAATCTATTACACACACTGTCTTGAACATTGGCAGCACCTTCTTTGCCATACTATTGGCACCTGATGATCAAGATCTGTTCACATTTATGTGACAAGGCATCTCATATATGTTTTCTTGTACTCCTCTTGGTTGCCTAAATTTCTTTGCCTTTTGTGAAAATCAGATAGTTTAGAATTTAATGTATTTATTGTTGTTCAGTCACTCAGTTGTGTCTGACTCTGCGACCCCTTGGACTGCACCATGCCAGGCTTCCCTGCCCTTCACTATAAGTAAGGACTCTGATTTATAAAGTTTTCACATATATGCATGGTGTCCTGATGGTTGGCTTTCAAAATCTTCAGTTTTAAAAGTGTTTGTTTCCTAGGAAGAGTGCTTTAAAACCTTCAACAGAATTCAGTAGCCTGCTTGCCTAGTAACGTTTCTTGGGACTTTGCAGGCAGATTCACAATACTGAGTCCTCAGGCAGTCAAGGAAAATTTGTTGTCTATTCAGCCCCCTACCACTAAAAAGGAAGACTATCATTAAGCTGGACCCCTCGGATATTGAAGAGTTTGTGACTCTGCAAATTCTGCTTGGTCCTATATATTGGCTAACCCATAAATTACCATCTTTTGAGTGGGGCCCAAAACAACATTCTGCTGTGGAAACTGTCTCTCAAGATGTGTTATACTCTGTATCTTTGGGGCTCTACATTCATACTGACCAAGTTGAGATTTAAGGCCCTGTAACTGATGATTTTCCAATTGGAGTCTCTGGCAGAGGGAAGCATTCTCTGCCAAGAGGTGTGCTTTGGGATTTTGGACTTAGCTTCTCCTTGATATGTATGTTAAATATATCCCTATAGAAAGCATCTGTTTTCAAAACTGAACACCTACAACCATGGAGACCTTGTGTCTCTCTAGCCTGTTTTTCCCTTTTTGTGATAGACAACTCCAACTTAACATTTATAATGGTGGGAAAATATAAGTCTTGTTTGTCAGAGGTAAATAGTATATTTAATACTTACCTGGCCTCAACCCGATGGTATATGGACTTTACATGAAAAAGTGGGTACCATACCTTCAGGGAAGCTCTATTAACCACTCTGCCACTTGAAGTAAAACTGCTAGCTAAGTGAGATCTTGATTCATTTAGAAGTTCAACTAATCCCTAGGCCTGGTTCACTGATGGTTTGGATAAGTTGAAACCTAGTGGTGTCTACTATGCTGCTATGTATGTTTAATCTCACTACCAGCTAAACAGAATTGAAAGCAGATCATGGTCACTGTCCTCAGTGTTCAGACTGAAGGACATTTGCATAGGTCTTGGTACTACTCTAGAGGAAGTTTGTCCTATTTTAATGACTCACGATGTATTAACAATAGCCTAGTTTTTGATCTACCACTTGGAAAGTTACAGACTTGTAGACTGAAGACTTTAAACTATAGAATCAGAGGAATGAGACTACCAAGATGGTGACAGATTGTCCCAACTTCACTCCCACTCACAAGAAGAACACCTACTCATGGACAAAACACCACTGAGAAAATAATAGAACATGAATAAGACTGAAGCACCCCTCCTGTACCACAGAGACCAAAACAGTCCACACTACAAGATTAAAAGAAGTGACTATATGCTGATTGCATTGCCAGTCCTTCAGGCTGGCACTGTACTACACTGAGAGATTTTTCCAAGACTAAAGTCCCTCCAGTGAGAAAGAGTGCCCAGAGTATGTACCCAGGTCCCAGCATTATAGATTGCTTTTTGGGAGTCCCCGTTTTGGTCCTGCCTCACAGGGATTGTGGAGAAATGTGCATGGCTTGCCCACTGATACTCTAGTTGTAAGGAGAAGTGGGGAGGATTTCAACAATCATCACATGGATCTTGGCAGACTGAGGTCCTACCCATAGCACCTATGTACTCATCCCAATCAGCAGATTTTCTCATCTGCAGAAAGCAGATGGTAGTGCAGTCTGACCAGGAAACTTTGGGTACAGATCTGGATGATTCAAGTCCTTAAACAAAAAGTTTTTCTGGATCTAGAATTCTGCCCACCCTCTACCCAGATAGGGCAGAGAGTCATAGCCCAGCCCATGACTGAGTGTAGCTACTGGCCATTTCCTGAGCAGGAAACATAACTTAGGAGCACCTGGCAGGCTTCTTGGACCCAACTTCCCTGCACCATCAGCCGAGGAGCTAATTAATTGCCTCACATAGTGCTGAGTGAAACTCCCAGCTCCACCCAGCAAGAAAACCTAGACAGAACACCTGGAGAGCTCGGTAGCCCAGCAACACTTGATCAGAGAGTCCAGCAAGAGAGTTGATCATCCACAGAGAAAAATCAGTGTTTTGGTTCAGCCAGAGAATTGGGGCATGTGTCCACTTGAGTAAAGACCACAGAGTCTTGTTGACTGTGAAGTGGGTTTTTCCACTTTGCCCAGGCAGGAAAGCAAAGTCATAGCCCCACCCATTGCCGAATACAGTATTCAGTCTTCCCAACAAGGGAGCCTAACAGAGCACACAGAAAATGCTCTAGCTTATCCAACATCCTGCTTATGGTTGCACTTGAACAGAGACCACAGACTGTGATTTTTCCCAACTTTAGAGAAAAACTTGTGACCATCTCTGGCCAGGGAATTCAGTGCACAGTCTTGCATAATTCAGGTTCCTAAACAATGAACCATGCAGAACTTGGAGCCTTTTCAGCTGCCCTGGCAGGGAAACAGTTATTGTCCCACCTACTCCTGAGTATGGTACTGAGTCCTGGTGATCTATGAAGCCTGACCAGAGAACACAGGCAACTGCAGAGTCTGACATACAGCCTTGTTTGGACAAAAAACAGAGCCAGCAATCATATACAACTTTTCTCAGTCAGTATTACCCACCTTAACCTCAGAGCTTGGCAGTGGCCTTACCCCAAAACAGACCTTGGTAGCAGACTCTATATGCCTGAGGATATAACCAGCAGATATGTACAGAAACCCAAGTTGAGCTTACTGAAAAATAACTGTCTCTTTCAAAGAGAATCTATAAAGTCTGGAAGAGGAAACTGCTTACCCAACCACACAGATGCCAACATAAGGAATCAAGGATCATAAAAAATTAGAAAAACACAATAACATCAAAAGTGAAAGTGAAAGTCATTCAGTTGTATCTGACTCTTTGTGACCCCATGAACTATAGCCCTCCAGGCTCTTCTGTCTATAGGGATTCTCCAGACAAGGATACTAGAGTGGATTGCCATGCCTTCCTCCAGGGGGATAACATCAAAGAAAATAATAAATCTCTGATAAATGACCTAAAGAAATGAAGTTTTAAGCCAGCTTTTTCACTCTCCTCTTTCACCCTCATCAAGATGTTCTTTAGTTCCTCTTTGCTTTCTGCCATTAGAGTTGTATCATTTGCATATCTGAGGTTGTTGATATTTCTCCTAGCAATCTTGATTCCAGCTTGTGAATCATCCAGCCTGGCATTTTGCATGATGTACTGTGTATATAATGGGTTTGTCTGGTGGCTCAGACAGTAAACAGTCTGCCTGCAATGCAGGAGACTTGAGTTCGATCCCTGGGTCAGGACGATCCCCTGGAGAAAGAAATGGCAACCCACTCCAGTATTCTTGCCTGGAAAATCCCATGGACAGAGGAGTTTGCAAGGCTACAGTCCATGGGGTCACAAAGAGTCAGACATGACTGAGAAACTTCACTTCATTATGCAAATAAGTTAAATAAGCAGGGTAACAGTATGCAGCCTTGATGTACTCCTTTCCCAACTTTAAACGAACCTACAGTTCCAAGTCTGGTTCTAAATATTGCTTCTCAACCAGACAAAAAATTAATAAATTTCCTAAAGAAGTTTAGTAAACTACAAAAATATACAGTTAAGTGAAATTAAGAAAACAATGCGTGAACGAAACAAGAAGTTTAACAAAGAATTAGACACTACTAAAAACACAAAAACCAGAAAACCTGGAGCTCCAAAATACAATGACAAAAGTGAGGAATTCAATAGAGAGCTTCAAAAACAGACTTGAACATGTAAAAGAAAGAATCAGTGATCTAGAAAACAGAACTTTAAAAACTATCCAGAGGAGCAAAATGAAAAAAAAAAAAAAAGAATTTAAAAAGTGAAGAAAGCCATTGTGACTTATGGGACACAAACAAAGGAAACAATGTTTACATTATGAGAATTCTATAAGGAAAAAAAGAAAGATAAAAGGACAAAAAGTGTATTATTAGTAAAAGCAAAAATGGCTAAAAGCTTTCCAAACCTGAGGAGAAAGATGAACATCCAGATTTATGAGGCTCAAAAGACCCCAGATATATTGAACTTGAATAAAGCTATGCTGAGACACATTATAATTAAATTGCTAAAAGTGAAGAAAATAATTTTTTTGAAATAAACAAGAAAAGTTACATATAAGGAGACTCCTCCACCCTAAATACTATGGATAGATTTCTTTTTTTTAATTAAGTAATTTAATTGAAGGATAATTGTTTTGCAATATTGTGATGGTTTCTGCCATGCATCAACATGAATCAGCCACAGGTATACATTTGTACCCCCATTCTGAACCCTTCTCCCACTTCCCTCCCCACCCTACCCAGAGCACCAGCTTGGGTGCCCTGCTTCATGCATCAAACTTGCACTGGCCATCTGTTTTACATATGATAATATACATGTATCAATGCTCTTCTCTCAAGTCATCCCACACCTGCCTTCTCCCACTGAGTCCAAAAGTCTGTTTTTTACATCTGTGTCTCCTTTACTGCCCTGCATGTAGGATCATCAGTACCATCTTTCTAAATTCCATATATATGCATTAATATACAGTGTCTATCTTTCTCTTTCTTAGTTGCTTCACTTTGTATAATAGGTTTCAGGTTCATCCACCTTATTAGAACTGACTCAAATTCCTTTTTATAGCTGAGTAATATTCCACTATGTATATGTACCACAACTTCCTTATCCATTCATCTGCCAATGGACATCTATGTTGCTTCCATGTCCTAGCTATTGTAAACAGTGCTGCAATGAACATTGGAGTACATGTGTCTCTTTCAATTCTGGTTTCCTTGGGATGTATGCCCAGCAATGGGATTGCTGTGTCATATGGCAGTTCTAGTCCCAGCTTTTTAAAGAATTTCCACACTCTTCTCCATAGTGGCTGTACCAGTTTGCATTCCCACTAAAGTGTAAGAGAGTTCCCTTTTGTCCACACCTTCTCTAGCATTTACTGTTGATAAACTTTCTGATGATGGCCATTCTGACTGGTGGAAGATGATAACTCATTGTGGTTTTGATTTGCATTTCTCTAATAATGAGTGATATTCAGGATCTTTTCATGTATTTATTATCCATCTGGATGTCTTCTTTGGAGAAGTGTCTGTTTAGATCTCTTGCCAACTTTTTGATTGAGTTGTTTGTTTTTCTAGTATTGAGCTGCATGAGCTGCTTGTATATTTTGGACATTATTTGTCAGTTGTTTTGTTTGCTATTATTTTCTCCCATTCTGAGGGCTGTCTTTTCACCTTGCTTATAGTTTTCCTGCAGGATAGAATAATCCAACCTATAAAGGAGTGAGTCCCTTGGACTCCCTGAGTGCCATACAGGTGCTACTGGTGGAAAGGGTGGGTGGTAAGGTTGCTCATTTTCTCTACCTTCTGCCTAGTCAGAGGAATGCCATCATCTCCCATACCCTATACTTCACTAACCATGCCTGGATACTATCCCTGGCCTTTGGGGTGGGGGGTATTAGCAGCTATGCCAGTAAGCTCAGTGGATGTATGTTCTCTTATCATGAATGTTCTTGGGTTGTGTATGCCCCACTGGTTAGAGTTGTTGTGCCTTTTCTTTCCTCTGTATTAGGGGTATAATGGCATGAGGCATTTTATCTGTTTCACTGTGAATTGCCATAACATCTTCCACTCTGCTCTTCTCACTTTTCCAGGGATTCCACCTTCTAGTGTCACAATAAGGCTTTCTCATGAGCACTATTAGGCCTTAAGCCATAGCAAACTTCACCCTCGTGGCTTTGCAAAACAGCATGGTAAAGTCTTCAAATTAATTTGTTGCTGTTAATATCTCACCCTGTCAGCTCAGCCTGAAGCCAGAAAAATAGCTGATGACTACACTTCCTTCTCTACCCTCAGCTCTTCTTCCAACTTTCTAACTGGAGCCTCAGCTTCTAGATGGGCATCAGTGATTAGCCAAACTCCACAGTAGAGGCCAGTCTGTTGAAGCAGCCGTTCATTTTCCTTCTTGGCCACAGCGTGTGATGCCAAGTTCCATAATACCTTAAATAAATTAGCATTTGGGGCATACCAATATTCACAAACATGTAACATGCAGGCCACTCATGCCCACATAGCCAACACAGTATATCAACCACAGATTCCTCTTTCACAAAACCCATATCTTCAGTCTCCTGACTGTTTCACCAAGTGTTGGTTTGCATGCTCAGAAATTTCCTAGGTGAAATTCAAAACTGACCTCTCTACATGGTGGGGAAGGAGAGACTGAAGACCACTCCAGATTGATAGGTAGCAGGTTGAATAACAAGGCAATTTGTATATGAGTTTTGTCCTATATGGCTGCAAGATTAGTAGATCTCCAAACCTGCCCACAAAAATCTTAAAAGTCTATATAGGGAAATTAATGAGATTCAGGCATGTATACAATCCAGATGTCCTCAACAAAATACTAGTCTCTCAAGTTTTCATCTTTGAAATGGCTCTCAGTGTGAGAACAATGGGTGCAACATACATTCCAAATGATAGAGATGAGGTAAGGAAACTCTGATACCTGGGTCCACCTTGTGGGTCAACCAATGCTCATGTCCTCTCCATGACATTCTCCAACAGTAAGCAGGTTAATATTTCAAGAAGATATAACAGTTGTTAACATTTATGCATCAAACATTGCAGCATATAAATATATAAAGCAAAAGCTAACAAACTAAAATGAGAAATAAAAAAGTACACAATAACAGCTGGGACTATTTACAATAGCTGGGACATAGAAGCAACTCAGATGTCTATCAACAGATGAATGGACAAAGAAGATTTGGTACGTATATACAATGGAATATTCAGTTCAGTTCAGTTCACTCACTCAGTCATGTCCGACTCTTTGCGACCCCATGAATCACAGCACGCCAGGCCTCCCTGTCCATCACAAACTCCCGGAACTTACTCAAACACATGTCCATCGAGTCAGTGATGCCATCCAGCTATCTCATCCTTTGTCGTCCCCTTCTCCTCCTGCCCCCAATCGCTCCCAGCATCAGAGTCTTTTCCAATGAGTCAACTCTTCGCATGAGGTGGCCAAAGTATTGGAGTTTCAGCTTCAACATCAGTCTTTCCAATGAACATACAGGACTGATCTCCTTTAGGATGGACTAATTGGATCTCTTTGCAGGCCAAGGGACTCTCAAGAGTCTTCTCCAACACCACAGTTCAAAAGCATCAATTCTTCGGTGCTCAGCCTTCTTCATAGTCCAACTCTCACATCCATACATGACTACTGGAAAAACCATAGCCTTGACTAGATGGACCTTTGTTGGCAAATCAATATCTCTGCTTTTGAATATGCTCTCTAGGTTGGTCATAACTTTTCTTCCAAGGAGTAAGCGTCTTTTAATTTCATGGCTGCAGTCACCATCTGCAGTGATTTTGGAGCCCCAAAAAATAAAGTCTGACACTGTTTCCACTGTTTCCCCATCTATTTCCCATGAAGTGATGGGACCAGATGCCATGATCTTAGTTTTCTGAATGTTGAGCTTTAAGCCAACTTTTTCACTCTCTTTCACTTTCATCAAGAGGCTTTTGAGTTCCTCTTCACTTTCTGCCATAAGGGTGGTGTCATCTGCATATCTGAGGTTATTGATATTTCTCCCGGCAATCTTGATTCCAGCTTGTGTTTCCTCCAGTCCAGCATTTCTCATGATGTACTCTGCATATAAGCTAAATAAGCAGGGTGACAATATACAGCCTTGACGTGCTCCTTTTCCTATTTGGAACCAGTTTCTTGTTCCACGTCCAGTTCTAACTGTTGCTTCCTGACCTGTATACAGTTTTCTCAAGAGGCATGTCAGGCGGTCTGGTATGCCCATTTCTTTTAGAATATTTCACAGTTTATTGTGATCCACACAGTCAAAGGCGTTGGCATAGTCAATAAAGCAGAAATAGTTGTTTTTCTGGAACTCTCTTGGTTTTTTGATGATCCAGCAGATTGATTAGCTTTAGTAATTTTCTGTTCTTTAAGGTTTTCTATGTAGAGGATCATGTCATCTGCAAACAGGGAGGCTTTTACTTCTTTCCCAAACTGTATTGATTTTATTTCTTTTTCTTCTCTAATTGCTGTGGCTACAACTTCCAAAACTATGTTGATTAGTAGTGGTGAGAATGGGCACCCTGTCTTGTTTCAGACTTTAGGGGAAATTCTTTTAATTATTCACCATTGAGGATCATGTTTGCTGTGGGTTTATCATATATGATTTTTATTATGCTGAGGTATGTTCCTTCTAGGCCTGCTTTCTGGAGAATTTTTGTCATAAATGGGTGTTGAATTTTGTCAAAAGTTTCCCTGCATCTATTGAGATAATCATATGGTTTTTATCTTTCAATTTGTTAATGTGGTGTATCACATTGACTGATTTATGAATGTTGAAGAATCCTTGCATCCCTGGGATAAAGCCCACTTGGTCATGATGCATGATCTTTTTAATATGATGTTGGATTCTGTTTGCTAGAATTTTCATGAGGATTTTTGCATCTATGCTCGTAGGTGATATTGGCCTGTAATTTTCTTTTTTGGTGACATCTTTGTCTGGATTTGGTATTAGGGTGATGCTGGCCTCATAGAATGAGTTTGGGAGTTTACTTTCCACTGCAATTTTCTGGAAGAATTTGAGGATGATAGGTGTTAGCTCTTCTCTAAATTTTTCATAGAATTCACCTATTCTTTAACACTAGAGCCACCTGGGAAACCATTTGAGTTACTGGGAGCAGGTTAAAGATGTGTATTGATCAATATAGTGAAAATGAGTATACAACCCAATGCAATCTAAAGATTCAATGAAATCCCTATCAAACTACCA
Organism: Cephalophus harveyi; assembly: GCA_006410635.1. Taxonomy (NCBI): domain Eukaryota; kingdom Metazoa; phylum Chordata; class Mammalia; order Artiodactyla; family Bovidae; genus Cephalophus; species Cephalophus harveyi. The sequence continues at coordinate 48,842 of SJYT01074209.1, read as the reverse complement.
ATGGTATTTCTCACAGAACTAGAACAAACAGTTTTACAAACTGTATGGAAATACAAAAATCTTAGAATAGCCAAAGCAATCTTGAGAATGAAGAATGGAACTGGAGGAATCAACCTGCCTGACTTCAGACTATACTACCAATTTAGAGTCATCAAGACAGTATGGTACTGGCACAAAGACAGAAATATAGACCATTGGAACAAAATAGAAAGCCCTGAGATAAATCGACACACCTATGGACAACTTATGTTTGATAAAGGAGGCAAGAATATACAATGGAGAAAAAAAAATCTCTTTAGCAAGTGATGCTGGGAAAACTGATGCACCACGTGAAAAGAAGGAAACTAGAACACTTTCTAACACCACACACAAAAATAAACTCAAAATGGATTAAAGATAAAAATCTAAGACCAGAAACTATAAAACTCTTACAGGAAAACAGGCAAAACACTCTCTGACATAAATCAGAGCAAAATCCTCTATGATCCACCTCCCAGAGTAATGGAAATGAAAGCAAAAATATGCAAATGGGACTTAATTAAGCTTTAAAACTTTTGCACAATGAAGGAAACTTTTAGCAAGGTGAAAAGACAGCCTTTAGAATGGGAGAAATTAATAACAAATGAAGCAACTGACAAAGAATTAATCTCAAAAATATATATGAAGTTCCTGCTGCTCAATACAAGAAAACTAAATGACCCAATCAAAAAATGGGCCAAAAAACTAAACAGATATTTCTCCAAAGAAGACATACAGATGGCCAACAAACACTGGAAAAGATGCTCAACGTCACTCATTATCAAAGAAATGCAAATCAAAACCACAATTAGGTACCATCTCATGTTGGTCAGAATGGATGCCATCAAAAGGTCTGCAAACAATAAATGATGGAGAGGGTGCAGAGAAAAGGGAACCCTTGTACACTGTAAGACTGCAAACTAGTGCAGCCACTATGGAGAACAGTGTGGAGATTCCTTAAAAAACTGAAAATAGAACTGCCTTATGACCCAGCAATCCCACTGCTGGGCATACACACCGAGGAAACCAGAATTGAAGGAGACACATGTACCCCAATGTTCATTGCAGCACTGTTTATAATAGCGAGGACATGGAAGCAACCTAGATGTCCATCAGCAGATGAATGGATAAGAAAGTAGTGGTACATATACACAATGGAGTATTATCAGCAATTAAAAAGAATACATTTGAATCAGTTCTAATGAGATGGATGAAACTGGAGCCGATTATACAGAGTGAAGTAAGCCAGAAAGAAAAACACCAATACAGTATACTAACTGTGCACTGGGATGACCCAGAGGGATGGTATGGGGAGGGAGGAGGGAGGGGGGTTCAGGATGGGGAACACGTGTATATCTATGGCAGATTCATGTTGATGTATGGCCAAACCAGTACAATATTGCAAAGTAATTAGCCTCCAATTAAAATAAATAAATTTATATATAAAAAAAAAAACTGGAAATAGAACTGCCAACCAAGCAAAAAGTGGGCAAAAGAACTAAGCAGACATTTCTTCAAAGAAAACATACAGATGGCTAATAAACACATGAAAAGATGCTCAACATCACTCATTATTAGAGAAATGCAAATCAAAACCACAATGAGGTATCATCTCACACCAGTCAGAATGGCCATCATGAAAAAGTCTACAAACAATAAATGCTGGAGAGAGTGTGGGGAAAATGGAACCCTCGTACACCGTTGGTGGAAATGTGAGCTGGTACAGCCACTAAGGAGAACAGGATGGAGATTCCTTTTAAAAACTGAACTGCCACTCACACCAGTCAGAATGGCCATCATGAAAAAGTCTACAAACAATAAATGCTGGAGAGAGTGTGGGGAAAATGGAACCCTCGTACACCGTTGGTGGAAATGTGAGCTGGTACAGCCACTAAGGAGAACAGGATGGAGATTCCTTTTAAAAACTGAACTGCCATATGACCCAGCAATCCCACTGCTAGGCATACACCCCAAGTAACCTAGGATTAAAAGAGACACATCTACCCCAGTGTTCATTGCAGAGCTATTTACAATAGCTAGGACATGGAAGCAACCCCGATGTCCATTGGCAGATGAATGGATAAAGAAGTTGTGGTACATATACACAATGGACTATTATTCAGCTATAAAAAGGAATGCATTTGAATCAGTTCTAATGAGGTGGATGAAACTGGAGCCTATTATACAGTGTGAAGTCAGAAAGAGAAACACAATTACTGTAAATAAATGCTTATATATGGAATTTAGAAAGATGGTAATGACAATTCTATATGCAGGGCAGAAAAATAGACATGAATGTAAAGAACAGACTTTTGAGCTCTGTAGGAGAAAGTGAGGGTGGGATGATTTGAAAGAATACCATTGAAACATATATATTATCTTATGTAAAACATATGACCAGTGCAAGTTCAATGCATGATATAGGGGACCCGAAACCAGTACCCTGGAACAACCAGCAGGATGGGGTGAGGAGGGAAGTGTGAGGAGTTTCAGGATGAGGAGACACATGTGTGCCTGTGGCTGACTCATGTTGATGTATGGCAAGAGCCATTACAGTATTGTTAAGTAATTATCCTCTAATTAAAATAAATTAATTAATTTAAAAAATGTGTATGGAACAAAAAAGACCCTGAATTGTCAAAGCAAACTTGAGGAAAAGAACAATGCTGGAGGTACCACCCTCCTTCAGACTATACTACAAAGCTACAGTCATCAAAGTGGCATGGTACTGGCATGAAAACAGAAAAATAGATCAATGCAAGAGAATAGAGAGACCAGAAATAAACCACACACCTATGGTCAATTAATCTATGGCAAAGGAAGGAAGAATATACAATTAAAAAAAATACAGTGTAATTAGTAAATGGTGTAGGGAAAACTGGGTATCTACAGGTTAAACAATGAGATAAGAATATTTCCTCATGCTACATACAAAACTAACCTAAAAAATAAAAACAAATTAAAGATCTAAATTTTTAATGTAACCATGAAACTTTTGAAGAAAGCATAAGCAGAAAACTTCTTGACATATATCATAGCAATATTTTTTGGAACTCTGTCCTAAGGCAAATGAAATTAAAGCAAAAATAAACAAATGGGGCCCAAGCAAACTTAAAAGTTATTATACAGCGAAGGAAAGGGTTGACAAAAATCAAAAGAAAACCTAATGAATAAGAGAAAATATTTGAAAATGATATGACCTACAAGGCATTTATATGTTTTGGATATTAATTACCCAAAATATCTAAATTTATAAACAAAAATTTGTCCAAAATTATAAATATCCAAAATTTTGGATTCATATCCAAAGTATATAGACTCCCAATAAGTCTGTATTTTAAAAAATATATAATCCAATAAAAAATGGGCAGAAGACTTGAATAGAAATTTTTTAAAATAATACATACAGATGCCTAATAGGCACAAATAGGAAAAGGAGTCCGTCAAGGCTGTATATTGTCACCCTGCTTATTTAACTTATATGCAGAGTACATCATGAGAAACGCTGGACTGGAAGAAACACAAGCTGGAATCAAGATTGCTGGGAGAAATATCAATAACCTCAGATAT
>SJYT01074209.1:33147-43901 GCA_006410635.1 Cephalophus harveyi | reverse complement strand
CTGACTCGATGGATGTGAGTCTGAGTGAACTCTGGGAGATGGTGATGAACAGGGAGGCCTGGTGTGCTGCGATTCATGGGGTCACAAAGAGTCGGACACGACTGAGCAACTGAACTGAACTGAACTGAATAGGCACATGAAAAGATATTAACCACCTCTATTTAACAGGGAAATGCAAATCAAAACAACAAATGAGGTGTCACCTCACACCTGTCAGAATGCCTTGCCTATCATCAAAATGTCTACGAAGAGCAGCAGCAAATGTTGGGCAAAATATAGAGAAAAGTGAACCTTGGTACACTCTTTTTGGGAATGTAAACTGATGTAGCCAGTATGGAAAACAGTACGGAGTTTTCTCAAAATACTAAAAATAAAACTACCATATGATCCTACAATTCCAACTCAATGGACATGAATCTGAGCAAACTCTGAGAGATACTGAAAGACAAGGGAGCCTTGAATGCTGCAGTCCATGGGGTTGCAGAGTCAGACACAACATAGCAACTGAATAACAACAACAATGATCTTGCAACTCCATTCTTAGGTATATATTTTGATAAAACCCACTATTTTGAAAAGATACATGCACCCCAATGCTCATAGCAGCAGTATTTACAATAGTGATAGTATGGAAGCAATCCAAGTGTCCATCAACAGATAGATGGATGTAGAAGTTGTGGTATAGATACAATATTCCATGGGCATATATGTCATGGAATATTACTCAAAAAATTCAAATGGATGTATATGAATAAAGAAAACACTCACAGATATTTAAAAAAATGACTAGTGTTTACTAAAGTGGAGGGAGAAGAAGGGAGGGGCAAATAAGGGTATGGAATTAAGAGATTAAAAACTGCTAACACAGGAAACTATTAGTATTATCTTCTAATAAATTTTAATGGAGTGTACTCTACAAAAATACTGAATCATTATTCTATACACCTGAAAGTAACATAATATTATATATAATCTGTCTCTTATACACATCTTTATATATGGAATTTAGAAAGATTTGCCATCCATCTTGGCCTGTCTCTTATACACATCTCATAACATTAATACAAAAAAATTTAGTCATAAATCTATCAAAATATGTGCAAGATCCATATGAGGAAAATTACCAAACTCTGATGAAAGAAATAAAAGAAAGTGTAAATACATGTTAGATGTAAATACATGTTCATGGAAAAGAAGACTCAGTATGTTATGGTGTCAGTTCTTCCCAACTTGATCTATAGATTCACAACAGCAATCAAAATTATAGCAAGTTACTTTGTGAATATAATTTTTAAAGGATTCTAATATTTACATGGAAATTTAAAAATATAGATTAGCTAATGAAATATTCAAGAAAAATTTAGAAGTCATAAAACTGACCCTTCTTGACAACAAGATAAAGTTATTAAAAATGCAGTGCTATTGAAAGAATAGATAAATTGATCAATGAAGTAGAGTAGAAAAATAGAAATACACACACTTAACTACAGTCAACTGATGTTTGATAAAAGAGCAAAGGCAATACAATGGGAAAAGAATAATCTTTAAACAATAGGGCTGGAACAACTGGACATTCATATGTTAAAAAAAATGATATTGACTTTACACTTTTCACAAAGATTAACTCAAAGTGGATCTCAGACCTAAGTTAATTGTAAAACTCAAACTTCAGAAATATAGGTGAAAATCTAGATGACCTTGGGTTTGACAAAGTTTTTTTTTTGACACAACATTAAAGGCAAGATCCATGAAAGAAAAATATATAAGCTCGGTTTCTTCAAAATTATAAAATTTTGCTGTGGCAATTACACTGTTAAAATAATGAGAAGACAATGCACACACTGGGAAAAATATTGTCAATATTGCACATCTATTAAAATAGCCAAAATTCAACATACTGCCAACACAAAATGCTGTTGAGAATGTGAAACAACTGGCACACTCCTTTATTACTGGTGGGAATACAAAATAGTACAACCACTTTGGAAGGCAGTTTAGCAGTTTCTTACTAAATAAACATACTTTTACAATGCAATTCAACAATTAAACTTCCTGGTAGCTACCCAAATGACTTTAAAACTTTTGAACTGACAAAAACCTACATACAAATGTGCACAGCAGTTTTATTAATAATTGCCCAAATGTGGTTGCATCTGTAGGTGGGCATCCCTCCTGCTTCATTGGGTTCTGGGAGAGCAGACACACCCTGTATAAGTTACCTCTGAGTGGATGTGGCCCCTGGAGAGGGCCCTCCCACTGCCTGTATGCTCACCAGGGCCTGGAGGTGGCCAGGCCTGGCCAGCTCTCTATCACTTCTCAGCCATTTACATGGGGCCTGTGCTTTTCCTGAGGTGTCCCTAGTAGCTCAGACCATAAAGAATCTGCCCTTAATGCAGGAGACCCCTGTTTGATCCCTGGGTCAGGATGATCCCTTGGAGAAGGGAATGGCTATCCACTCCAGTATTCCTGCTTAGAGAATTCCATGGAAACAGGAGCCTGGCAGGCAACAGTCAATGAGGTTGCAAAGAATCTGGCACAGTTGAGTGACTAACACTTTCATTTTCATTTTCTGTGCTTTTGCTAAGATTTTTCTCTTTCTGGAATTGAGAAGTCTGTCCGAGCTGGAGAGGACTTGAAGCCACCCTTTTAAAATAAGAAATGTAAGGTCCAGGGGAGAAAAGGCCACTTATTGCAGGAGGCTGTTGAGAGATGGGTGGTCAGTCAATGTGTGCTGGGCGTGTTCCAGAGGTCAGGAGGGCCTTAGACCAGGACTAGGAAGGCAAGAAAGAGGCCAGCAGCAAGGATGGTCCTGGTGGCTCCTCTCACAGGGTGTGGGCAATGGAGTGAACCATATTGTGATATTCAGGTAGGGGCCTGTGGCTTATTCAGCCAGTTCCAGCAGCTCCTCTTTTGCAAGCACTGTGCTTTGCTGTGGCAACTTCTTCCATGGCAGGGCCTAGCCCATGCTGAGTACTTCAGCTGAAACTGGGAAGCACAGACCAATGCTGGAACCAGCTGAGTAATGTGATTTAGGATCAGATGGGACAGACAAGTACTTGGAATAGACATCAGGGGATTATGCCTAAACCATGACAAGTCTCCTTCTTAAAAGTTCAGGCCATCCTGCTGGACTCCATCGTCCCACGTCCCTGACAGCTAGATGTGGGTTTGCTGGTAAATATTGGCCAATGGGAATTGAATGAAAGGATGTGTGTCACTTAGGCAGTGCCCTGAAAAACATGGATGTGTCTTGCCCTTTTCCCTTCTCTGCTGTCTGGTGACTATGGGAACAGCTACCTTGAACAAAGAAATGAAAGTATTATGAGAACTGGGGGATTCCCTTCCAGGCTGATGGAGAAGGCAATGGCACCCCACTCCAGTGCTCTTGCCTGGAAAATCCCATGGACGGAGGAGCCTGGTAGGCTGCAGTCCATGGGGTCACTAAGAGTCAGACACGACTGAGTGACTTCACTTTCACTTTTCACTTTCATGCATTGGAGAAGGAAATGGCAACCCACTCCAGTGACTGGAGAATCCCAGGGATGGGGGAGCCTGGTGGACTGCCGTCTATAGTGTCACACAGAGTTGGACACGACTGAAGTGACTTAGCAGCAACAGCAGCAGCTTCCAGGCTGACAGCCACTTTCAACCATCTCAGCGGAAGCCAGGGATAGAGATGGATTACCCAGAAAAGATCTGGGGAGAACCCTTTTGTCTAATGAAGTGAATTCCCATGACACACACAAGAGACTCCTGAGGTTGAAGATTTCACACCAGTAAAACTATTGCCAGCTTGGACAGTGAGAGACAGAGAGGAGGCAAAACAAAAGAGGGCTGTTGAACTCCCAAAATTCTAGGGGCAGGAAACTGGCTGATTAAAGAACACAGATATATACAGGGACTTAGTTTGGTTCAGTTCAGTTGCTCAGTTGTGTCCGACTCTTTAAGACCCCATGGTCTGCAGAATGCCAGGCTTCCCTGTCCATCACCAACTCCCAGAGCTTGCTCAAACTCATGTCCATTGAGTCAGTGATACCATCTAACCATCTCATCTTCTGTTTTCCCCTTCTCTTTCTGTCTTCAATCTTTCCCAGCATCAGGGACTTTTCCAATGAGTCAGTTCTTCACATCAGGTGGCCAAAGTATTGGAGTTTCAGCTTCAGCATCAATCCTTCCAATAAACATTCAGGACTGATTTCCTTTAGGATTGAGTGGTTTGATCTCCTTGCAATCCAAGGGACTTTCAAGAATCTTCTCCAACACCACAGTTCAAAAGCATCAATTCTTCAGCACTCCACTTTCTTTATAGTCCAACTCTCACATCCAAACATGAATACTGGCACTATCCTTCAGGGAAAAGAGCAGATGGCTCCTGAGGAGGCAGCTCAAACCCAGATGACGTGCTCAGGCCCTAAAACCTATCAGTGTTTGTGCTGCTAAATTCTGTAACTGGATGAAACCAGTGATATATTTTCCTTATATGGTCTCCCATTGTGAAGGGCAGTGTCCTATATCTTATTACTGGTGTCCTATGCATCTCCCACTGATTTTGAGAAGCAAGCAAGTTATAAAACTTGATAGGAAGAAAAAAATTACCTCCTATAAAAAAGATAGGAGTTTTGTCCCAGGATGGATCGTACCCAGAACTCACTCATATCTGATTTTAGACAATGAGATTGGAGACTTTGGAGCTAATGAAATTTAAATGAGACTTTGATGGATAGGCACTTTTGGTGATGTTGGGATGAGATGAATGCATTCTGTACATGAAATGACTGTGGATTCTGAGGCTACAGACTCCAGCCTGAGGTAGTAGCATACCTTCACTTTATGTACATGTCTTGGTCTCCCAAAACTGTGAACATTACCTTATATGGCAAAAGATTTTTGTAGCTGGAAAATTATTAATATTATAGTGGCTGACTCATAATCTAAATGGATCTTGGATCATTCTGTTCTTAGCAGAAAATAAAGATATGACAACATGAGACCAAAATAATAGAAGTATCCCAGAAGATGATTCAATCTCACTTCTAGCATCTCAGGTTTTAATAAACTTTGGGCTTCTATGTCCCAATCTAGAGTTAACCAGTCAAAAATACTAGAAACTCCCATATTCATGATGATATGGCATTCTTTTAGGTCTAATACATCTAATAGGACGATTAACACCCAAAAAAATAAAAAGGACTTATTCTAGAATCCCAAGGAAGGGGTATGATAGGAGCATTCAAAAGTTATAAGAAAAATTTTAATTATTAGTAAAACTTTAATTGATAAAGGACAGAAATGGTATGGACTTAACAGAAGAAGAAGATATTAAGAAGAGGCGGCAAGAATACACAGAAGAACTATACAAAAAAAGATCTTCATGACCAAGATAATCACATGGTGTGATCACTCACCTAGAGCCAGACATCCTGGAATGGATGGACCACATCTAAGTGGTCCTTAGAAAGCATCACTATGAACAAAGCTAGTGAAGGTGATGGAATTACAGTTGAGCTATTTCAAATCCTGAAAGGTGATGCTGTGAAAGTGCTGCACTCAATATGCCAGCAAATTCGGAAAACTCATCAGTGGCCACAGGACTGGAAAAGGTCAGTTTTCATTCCAATTCCAAAGAAAGGCAATGCAAAAGAATGCTCCAACTACTGCACAATTGCGCTCATCTCACATGCTAGCAAAGTAATGCTCAAAATTCTCCAAGCCAGGCTTCAGCAATACATGAACCGTGAACAACCAGATATTCAAGCTGGTTTTAGAAAAGGCAGAGGAACCAGAGATCCAATTGCCAACATCCGCTGGATCATGGAAAAAGCAAGAGAGTCCCAGAAAAACATCTATTTCTGCTTTATTGACTATGCCAAAGCCTTTGGCTGTGTGGATCACAAGAAACTGGAAAATTCTGAAAGAGATGGGAATACCAGACCACCTGGCCTGCCTCTTGAGAAATCTGTATGCAGGTCAGGAAGCAACAGTTAGAACCGGACATGGAACAACAGACTGGTTCCAAATAAGAAAAGGAGTACATCAAGGTTGTATATTGTCACCCTGCTTATTGAACTTATATGCAGAGTACATCATGAGAAATGCTGGACTGGAAGAAACACAAGCTGGAATCAAGATTGCCGGGAGAAATATCAATNGAACCGGACATGGAACAACAGACTGGTTCCAAATAAGAAAAGGAGTACATCAAGGTTGTATATTGTCACCCTGCTTATTGAACTTATATGCAGAGTACATCATGAGAAATGCTGGACTGGAAGAAACACAAGCTGGAATCAAGATTGCCGGGAGAAATATCAATCACCTCAGATATGCAGATGACACCACCCTTATGGCAGAAAGTGAAGAGGAACTAAAAAGCCTCTTGATGAAAGTGAAGTGGAGAGAGAAAAAGTTGGCTTAAAGCTCCACATTCAGAAAACGAAGATCATGGAATCTGGTCCCATCACTTAGGAGACAGTGGAAACAGTGTCAGACTTTATTTTTTTGGGCTCCAAAATCACTGCAGATGGTGACTGCAGCCATGAAATCAAAAGATGCTTGCTCCTTGGAAGAAAAGTTATGACCAACCTAGACAGCATATTGAAAAGCAGAGACATCATTTTGCCAACAAAGGTCTGTCTAGTCAAGGCTATGGTTTTTCCTGTGTTCATGTATGGACGTGAGATTTGGACTGTGAAGAAAGCTGAGTGCCGAAGAATTGATGCTTTTGAACTGTGGTGTTGGAGAAGACTCTTGAGAGTCCCTTGGACTGCAAGGAGATCCAATCAGTACATTCTAAAGGAGGTCAGTCCTGGGATTTCTTTGGAGGGAATGATGCTGAAGCTGAAACTCCAGTACTTTGGCCACTTCATGCGAAGAGTTGACTCAGTGGAAAAAACTCTGATGCTGGGAGGGATTGGGGGCAGGAGGAGAAGGGGACAACAGAAGATGAGGCGGTTGGATGGCCTCAGTGCCTCGATGGACGTGAGTCTGAGTGGACTCCAGGAGTTGGTGATGGACAGGGAGGCCTGGCGTGCTGTGATTCATGAAATCACAAAGAATCGGACACGACTGAGTGACTGAACTGAACTGAACTGAACTGAAAACTTTAATCCATTAAAAAATAATTGCCCCAAATTAAAAAACCTAAGATCTCTTTCAGAAAGTGAATGATTTATTTAAAAAACAAACCATGGAGAATTCCCTGTGGTCCAGTGGCTAGGATTCTGTGCTTTCACTGCCAAAGGTTTAGGTTCAATACCTGGTTGGGGAACTAAGATCCTGCAAGCCACATGCAGTATGATTTAAAAAAAAAGAAAAAGAAACTGTGGTAATCCTTAAAGTGAAATATTACCAATAATTAGAAAGAACTGAACTTTCAAACCAAGGAAGCCTGTGGATAAATCATAAATAGCTGTTACTAAGTAATTCAATTAAAAAGGCTACATATTGTATGAGTCCAATTATATATTCTGGTAAAAGCAAAACTATAGATGATTAAAAGATCAGTGGTTGCCAAGTGGGAGGGTGAAGAAATGGATAGGTAGAGTACTGGAGATTTTTAGGTCAGTAAAACTACACTGTAAGATAGTGTAATTGTGGATACAAGCCATCACACATTGTCAAAGTTCACAGAATTGTACAACAAAAAGAATGAACCCTAATGTGAACTAAAGACTTTAGCTAATAAAAATATAGAATTATTGCTTCTTCAATTTTAACAATGTACCCCATCAGTGGAAGATGTTAATATGTGAAACTGTTAGTGGAAGCACACTGACTGAAACCATCCACCCTGGCTAGGCACCATAGTAACCACTGCATGAGTTGTTTTACAACAGGAGGTCCTGCTAAGGAACACAGAACTAATAAGCCACCACCAACCAGAAGAGTTCTGGAAAGGTCAAAAGGAGATACCACCTCCTAAAATCCTTCTCTTTGCCATCCATCTTGGCTGAACAAGGCATGCACCACCAAGAAGGAGTCTGAGTCAGAATGATTGGCTAAGGACAACCCAGAAACTAATCCCATCACCATAAAACCTGAGACTGCAAGCCATGTGACATAGCTGTTCTGCTGGGTTCCCTTACCCTACTGCTCTCCACCCAGGTGCCCTTTCCCAATAAAATCTCTTGCTTTGTCAGCACATGTGTTTCCTTGGACAATTCATTTCTGAGTGTTAAACAAGAGCCCAGTTTTGGGCCCTGGAAGGGATCCCCCTTCCTGCAACAAAACTGTTCACAGGAATGAGGAAGTATATAGAAATTCTTTATATTGTACTCAGTTTTTCTATAAACTTAAAATTGCTCAATATTTTTCATTAATTAAAAAATTTCAATTATTTGGAAACAAAGCAAAAGTCCTCTAAATAACATATAGGTCAAAGAAGTCAAAAAGGAAATTAGAAAATTATCTTTAGTAGGTTTTATTCTAACTGTGGCCCCCAGGAGTTCCTGCTTTACTGTAGGGACTGTGAATATTAAAGTCTATCACTTTCATGAATATACTCTTTGTTACATGGCAAAAGAAGCTTTCACATATAACTAGGTCTACTAATCAGTTATACAAATGGGTCAGAACCAATCAGATGAGCCCTTTTAAATCAAAGTTTTCTTTATCTGATAGCGGAAGGGGAACACAGAGCCTAACAGAAGCAGAAGAACTTAAGAAGAGGTGGCAAGAATACACAGAAGAACTATACAAAAAAAGATGTCCATGACCCAGATAACCAATATGGTGTGATCACTCACCTAGAGCCAGACATCCTGGAATGTGAAGTCAAGTGGGCCTTTTGTTTGGGATGGGAAGCAGGTTACGCTGTGATGATGGCTAAACAGGTTTTAGAAGCAAAATCTCTCCCCTAGGGAACTAATGTTCAGCTAACTGAGCTTGCGGCTCTGACCCAAGCTCTAGAGTTAGACAAAGGGCATTGAGTAAGTATCTACACTGATTCTAAGCATATTTATTTGACTTTACATGCTCATGCTGCAATATTGAAAGGAAGACAGTTTTAAAAGAGAACAGAAGAGCCTATTAAGCATTTCAAAGAGATTGAGAGACTTTTAACTGCTATATATTGTCTTAAAGAAGTAGTTGTTATGCATTTCAAAAGGCACAGCAGGGACAGGAGTAGATAACTGAGAGTAATCAGCTGGCTAACTGTCAACCCAGAAAGGCTGCATTTTTCAAAAACCTTCACTGCAGACGCCTTTGATCTGGACAAGTCCTGTGAAACAGGAAACACCACAATATACTGAGGAAGAGTTAGAAAGATATGAGAAAAGAGGAGCAAAGATTACTGATAAAGGATGGATGCAGTCCGAGGATGGATGATTAATAATTCCTGAAAATGCCCAGTGGAAAATTCTTAAGGCTTTACACCAACATTTTCATTTAGGGGTTGAGAGCAATTACCAGATGGCTTCTCATTTGTTTGAAACAACAGACAATGCAGAAATATAAAGGATTATAAGAGACTATTATGAGCACTTATATGGCAATAAAATGGATAACCTGGAAGAAATAGACAGATTCTTAGAAGAGTTCAATCTTCCAAGACTGAATCAGGAAGAAATAGAAATTATGAACAACTAAATTACAAGCACTGAAATAAAAACTGTGATCAAAAATCTCTCCAAAAACAAAAGCCCAGTATCAGATGACTTAACTGTGAATTATATCAAACATTTAGAAAAGAGTTAATGCTTATCCTTCTAAAACTCTTTCAAAAACTTGCAGAGGTAAGAACACTTCCAAACTCCTTCTACAAGGCCACCATCACCCTGATACCAAAACCAGAAAAAGACATCACAGAAAACTAAACTACAGATCAATATCACTGATGATCATAGATGCAAAAACCCTCTACAAAATTCTAGAAAACAGAATTCAATAGCACATTAAAAACCTCATACACCATGATCAAGTTGCATTTATTCCAGGGATTCAAGGATTCTTCAATACGCAAAAATCAATCAATGTGATACACCATATTAGCAAATTGAAAGAAAAAAAACATATGATCATCTCAATAGATGCAGAAAAACCTTTAACAAAATTCAGCACCCATTTATGATTAAAATTCTTCCAAAAATGGGCATAGAAGGAACCTACCTCAACATAGTTAAGGTCATCTATGATAAGACCACAGCAAACATTATTTTCAATGGTGAAAAATGGAAAGCATAACCCCTAAGATCAGGAACAAGACAAGGGTATCCACTCTCACCACTATTATTCAGCATAGTTTTGGAAGTTATAGCTAAAGATATAAGAGAAAAAATAAATAAATAAAAGAAATCCAGACTGAAAAAGAAGAAGTAAAGCTCTTACTGTTTACAGATGACATGATACTATAGAAAAACCTAAGGATACTATCAGAAAATTGCTAGAGCTAATCAGTGAATTTAGCAAAGTCACAGGATACAAAATCAATACACAGAAATCACTTGCATTCCTACATGCTCAGTTCAGTTCAGTTCAGTCGCTCAGTCGTGTCCGACTCTTTGTGACCCCATGAATCTCAGCACGCCAGGCCTCCCTGTCCATGACCAACTCCCGGAAGTCACTCAGATTCACGTCCATTGAGTCAGTGATGCCATCCAGCCATCTGATCCTCGGTGGTTCCCTTCTCCTCCTGACCCCAATCCCTCCCAGCATCAGAGTCTTTTCCAATGAGTCAACTCTTTGCATGAGGTGGCCAAAGTACTGGAGTTTCAGCTTTAGCATCATTCCTTCCAAAGAAATCCCAGGGCTGATCT
>SJYT01074209.1:16692-29000 GCA_006410635.1 Cephalophus harveyi | reverse complement strand
TTGTAAAAACTCTCAAAACAGCAATGAGAAAACTCATAGTATTTAAAAAGACAAATATTCAGATAAGATATTCAGATATATTCTGATATTTCTTTCTCAAAGAAAATACATCAGTGACAAATAAACTTATGAAAAGATGTTCACTATTAATAATCTTTAGGGAAATACAAGTTAAGATCACAAGGAACCTGGTCATTGCACATGAATGAATGTACCTAAATTAAGAATTTCTGTCAATACCAAATGGTGACCCAGATGCAGATTGAATGGAACTCTTGAACATTCCTGGAAGGAATGCAAAATGATAAAGCTACTTTGGAACACTTCATAATCTGTTTCTTACACAGTTAAATATACATACATTTAACATTTAACACACGAACTTCACTCCTATCTACTTACTCAAGTTAAAAAATAAAACTTGTATTCACACATACAAAAACCCTGCACTCAAATGTTTATAATAACTTTATTTCTAAATGTCAACAACTGGAAACAACTCAAATGCCTATTTAAGATGTAAATGAATAAACAAATAGCAATGCATCCATATGATGGAATATACTTAGGAATAAAAGGAAGGAACTACTGATTCACATATATCATGAATGTATCTAAATATGTTTTGCTAACTGAAAGACACCAAACCCTCAATGCTACAAAATATATGATTCTGTTTACAAAGAAATTCTGGAAAAAGTAAAATATATAGAGAAGGAAGAGATGAGTGACAGCGATTGGGAGTGAGAGAATGTGTTGATTATAAAGGGACAATATTAAGAAAATTTAAAGTTGATGGAACTGTTCTGTATGATAATAGACATATAATTTCACATATTTGTCAAGCTCTTAAAGCTGCAAACCAAGAAAAGAAAATTTTACTGTATGCAAAGTAAAAAAACCTATCAACTGGAATATCAGGAAAACCAAAGCTACAGACAGAGACAAAAGAATCCATCTACATTCCAAATGAATGTCTTGCTGCTGCTGCTAAGTCGCTTCAGTCGTGTCTGACTCTGTGCGACCCCAGAGATGGCAGCCCACCAGGCTCCCCTGTCCCTGGGATTCTCCAGGCAAGAACATTTGAGTGGGTTGCCGTTTCCTTCTCCAATGCATGAAAGTGAAAAAGCACACTGAAAAGGGTGAAGAAGAAAAGTGACTTTGTAATTAAGTGATTTTGGAAGATACTATCTTATCTGACAGTGAAGATAGAGACAAAAACACTAACACCAGCATTGCATTTAAATTGGAAATTTGGTAAATTTGTTGCTAACATGGGCATAGACTAGAAATTGTGAAGCTAGTTTACATACCCAACAGGCTGAACTGATATGTAAATATATTGCACATAATGGGGCGTAGATTTCTTACTGTTGGATAAGGAAGTGACAAATAAGCAAATGAGGTAAAAAGGAAAAAACCCTGTGATCAAAAGAACACAAAAATTAACATGAACATGTCCCCAGTTGTTACAATGGGAAAATTTTGTGTCATAAAATAAATATGGTATTCCATTATTACCCAGAGAATTCATTAAATATCAGTCCATACTGAGGTTTAATAAATGTTTAATTAAATACATGGAAGAGTAAAAGACATCTCTGTCAAGAACCATGAAAGGGTCTGTATGTTACCCTTCTTAGTACCGTGGCAGATACTGTTATGCTCATCGATACTGGTTTTTCTCTTCTTTGAGTGTTCAGCTAATATGAATTTCTTAGATCCCTTCCAGGAAGATTTGGACTATGAGCTCCGTTCAAATGGAATTTTAGTAGAAATGATAGGTACAATTTAAAGGGCTACCCCATAAATGACTACAAATATGCCATCCAATTATTTATGGGGTAGCTCATAAAATTGTACCTATCATTCCTACCAAAATACTTTACACATGGACATCACTAAATGGTCAGATACCAAAGTCAGATTGATTACATTCTTTGTATCTGAAGATGGAGAAGCAGTCAGCAAAAACAAGACCTGGAGTTTGCAGCTCAGATTATCAGCTTCTCATAGCAAAATTCAACTTTAAAGAAAGTGGGGAAGCCACCTAGGCCAGTAAGGTACAACTTAAATCAAAACCCCTATGAATATACACCGGAGATAATGAAGAGATTCAAGGGATTAGATCTGGTAAACAGAGTGCCTGAAGAACTATGGACAGAGGTTCATAATATTGTAGAGGAGGCAGTGAACAAAACCATCCTAAAGAAAAAGAGATGCAAGAAGGCAAAGTGGTTGTCTGAGGAGGCTTTACAAATAGCTGAACAAAGAAAAGAAATGAAAACCAAGGGAGAAAAGGAAAGGTACATCCAATTAAATGTAATTCAGTTTAGATCAGTTCAGTCACTCAGTGATGTCCAACTCTTTGCAACCCCATGGACCACAGCATGCCAGTCTTCCCAATCCATCACCAAATCCCAGAGTTTACTCAAACTCATGTCCATTGAGTCGGTGATGCTATCCAACCATCTCATCTCCTTCCTCCCCTTCTCAGCCTGCCTTCAATTTTCCCATCATCAGGGTCTTTTCAAATGAGTCAGTTCTTCACATCAGGTGGCCAAAGTATTGAAGTTTCAGCTTCATCATCAGTCCTTCCAATGAATATTCGGGAATTATATCTTTTAGGATAGACTGGTTGACTCTCCCTGCTGTCTAAGGGACTCTCAAGAGTCTTCTCCAACATCACAGTTCAAAAGCATCAGTTCTTCAGCACTCAGCTTTCTTTATAGTCCAATTCTCACAGTCATAGATGGCTACTGGAAAAACCATAGCCTTGACTAGATGGATGTTTGTTAGCAAAGTAATGTCTGCTTTTTAATGTGCTGTCTAGGTTGGTCATAACTTTTCTTCCAAGGAGTAAGTTTTTTTTTTTGTTTTTGTTTTTGTTTTTGTTTAAATTTCATGGCTGCAATCACCATCTGCAGTGATTTTGACCCCCAGCTCCCCCCTAAAATGAAATCTGGCATTGTTTCCACTGTTTCCCCATCGACGTGTCATGAAGTCATGGGACCAGATGCCGTGATCTCAGTTTTCTGAATGTTGAGCTTTAAGCCAACATTTTCACTCTCCTCTTTCACTTTCATCAAGAGGCTCTTTAGTTCTTCTTTTCCTTGCCATAAAGGTGGTGTCATCTGTATATCTGAGGTTATTGATATTTCTCCATGCAATCTTGATTCCAGCTTGTGCTTCATCCAGCCTGGTGTTTCTCATGATGTACTCTGCATATAAGTTAAATAAGCAGGGTGACAATATACAGCCCTAATGTACTCCTTTCCTGATTTGGAACCAGTCTGTTGTTCCATGTCCAGTTCTAACTGTTGCTTCNCAGCTTGTGCTTCATCCAGCCTGGTGTTTCTCATGATGTACTCTGCATATAAGTTAAATAAGCAGGGTGACAATATACAGCCCTAATGTACTCCTTTCCTGATTTGGAACCAGTCTGTTGTTCCATGTCCAGTTCTAACTGTTGCTTCCTGGCCTACATACAGATTTCTCAAGAGGCAGGTGAGGTGGTCTATTATTCCCATCTCTTGAAGAAATTTCCACAGTTTATTGTAACCCACACAGTGAAAGGCTTTGGCATAATCAATAAAGAAGAAATAGATGTTTTTCTGGAGCTATCTTGTTTTTTTCAATGATCCAACAGATGTTGGTAATTTGATCTCTGGATCCTCTGCCTTTTGTAAAACCAGCTTGAGCATCTGTAATTTCATGGTTCACATACTTTTGAAGCCTGGTTTGGAGAATGTTAAGCATTACTTTACTAGCATGTGAGATGAAGGCAATTGTGCGGTAGTTTGAACATTCTTTGGCGTTGTCTTTCTTTGGAATTGGAATGAAAACTGAAATTTTCCAGTCCTGTGTCCACTGCTGAGTTTTCCAAATTTGCTGGCATATTGAGTGAAGCACTTTCAAGGCATCATCTTTTAGGAGTTGAAATAGCCCAACTGGAATTCCATCACCTCCACTAGCTTCTTTATTAATTAATTTATTATTTGAAAGCTAATTACTTTACAATATTGTATTGGTTTTGTCATACATTGACACGAATCAACCAAGGGTTTACATGTGTTCCCCATTCTGAACCCCCCTCCCACCTCCCTCCCCATCCCATCCCTCTGGGTCATCCCAGTGCACCTGCCCTGAGCACCCTGTATCATGCATCGAATCTGGACTGGCAATCTGTTTCCATATGATAATATGAAAGTTTCGATGCCATTCTCCTAAACCATCCCACCCTCGCCCTCTCCCACAGAGTCCAAAAGACTGTTCTGTACATCTGTGTCTCTTTTGCTGTCTCGCATACAGGGTTATCATGACCATCTTTCTAAATTCCATATATATGTGTTAGTATACGGTATTGGTGCTTTTCTTTCTGGCTTACTTCACTCTGTATAATAGGCTCCAGTTTCATCCATCTAATTAGAAGTGATTTGGAAAAGACTCTGATGCTGGGAGGGATTGGGGGCAGGAGGAGAAGGGGACGACCGAGAATGAGATGGCTGGATGGCATCACAGACTCGATGGACGTGAGTCTGAGTGAACTCCGAGAGATGGTAATGAACAGGGAGGCCTGGCGTGCTGCGATTCATGGGGTCACAAAGAGTCGGACATGACTGAGCGACTGAACTGAACTGAACTGAATAATGAATGATGTTGAGCATCTTTTCATGTGTTTGTTAGCCATCTGTATATCTTCTTTGGAGAAATGTCTGTTTAGTTCTTCGGCCCATTTTTTGATTGAGTCATTTATTTTTCTGGAATTGAGCTACAGGAATTGTTTTTTGAGATTAATTCTTTGCTCATTGTTTCATTTGCTATTATTTTCTCTAATTCTGAAGGCTGTCTTTTCACCTTGCTTATTGTTTCCTTTGTTATGCAGAAGTTTTTAATTTTAATCAGGTCCCATTTGTTTATTTTTCCTTTTACTTCCAATATTCTGGGAGGTGAGTCATAGAGGATCCTGTTGTGATTTATGTCAGAGAGTGTTTTGCCTATGTCTTCTTCTAGGAGTTTTATAATTTCTGGCCTTGAATTTAGATCTTTAATCCATTTCTGAGTGTATTTTTATGTATGGTGTTAGAAAGTGTTCTAGTTTCATTTTTTTACAAGTCATTGACCAGTTTTCCCAGCACCACTTGTTAAAAAGATGGTCTTTTCTCCATTGTATATTCTTGACTTCTTTGTGGAAGATAAGGTGTCCATAGGTGCATGGATTTATCTCTGAGCTTTCTATTTTGTTCCATTGATCTATATTTCTGTCTTTGTGCCAGTACCATACTGTCTTGATGTCTGTGGCTTTATAGTAGAGCCTGAAGTCAGGCAGGTTGACTCTTCCAGTTCCATTTTTCTTTCTCACCATTGCTTTGCTATTTTAGGTTTTTTGTATTTCCATACACATTGTGAAATTATTTGTTCTAGGTCTGTGAAAAGTACCATTGGTAGCTTGATAGGGATTGCATTGAATCTTTAGATTGCTTTGGGTAGTATACTCATTGTCACTATATTGATTCTTCCAATCCATGAACACGGTATATTTCTCCATCTATTAGTGTCCTCCTTGATTTCTTTCACCAGTGTTTTGTAGTTTTCTATATACAGGTCTTTTGTTTTTAGGTAGATTTATTCCTAAGTATTTTATTCTTTTTGTTGCAATGATGAATAGAATTGTTTCCTTAATTTCTTTTTCTGTTTTCTCATTGTTAGTGTATAGGAATGCAAGGAATCTCTGTGTGTTGATTTTATATATGCAACTTTACTATATACATTGATTAGCTCTAATAATTTTCTGGTGGAGTCTTTAGGGTTTTCTATGTAGAGGATCACATCATCTGCAAACAGTGAGAGTTTTACTTCTTCTTTTCCAATCTGGATTCCTTTTATTTCTTTTTCTTCTCTGATCGCTGTGACCAAAACTTCCAAAACTATGTTGAATAGTAGTAGAAGAGTGGGCACCCTTATGTTATTGCTGAAATGCTTTCAATTTTTCACCATTCAGGATAATGCTTGCTGTGGGTTTGTCATATATAGCTTTTATTATGTTGAGGTATGTTCCTGCTTTATAGAGAGTTTTTTTTTTTTTTTTTTATCATAAATGGATGTTGAATTTTGTCAAGGGCTTTCTCTACATCTATTTAGATAATCATATGTTTTTTATCTTTCAATTTGTTAATGTGGTGTATTAGATTGATTGATTTGATGATACTGAAGAATCCTTGCATCCCTGCGATAAAGCCCACTTGGTCATGATGTTTGATCTTTTTAATATGTTGTTGGATTTTGTGTGCTAGAATTTTGTAAAGGATTTTTTCATCTATGTTCATCAGTGATATTGCCCTGTAGTTTTCTTTTTTCATGACATCTTTGTCAGGTTTTGGTATTAGGGTGATAGTGTCCTCATAGAATCAGTTTGGCAGTTTACCTTCCTCTGCAATTTTCTGGAAGAGTTTGAGTAGGATAGGTGTTATCTCCTCTCTACATTTTTGTTATAATTCAACTGTGAAGCCATCTGGTCCTTGGCTTTTGTTTGCTAGAAGATTTCTGATTACAGTTTCAATTTCCATGCTTGTGATGGGTCTGTTAAGATTTTCCATTTCTTCCTGGTTCAGTTTTGGTAAGTTGTACTTTTCTAAGAATTTGTCCATTTCTTCCAAGTTGTCTATTTTATTGGCATATGGTTGCTGACAGTAGTCTCATGTATTTCTATATTAAGCAGTCCTTTGTATTTCTGTGTTGTCTGTTGTGATCTCTCCATTTTCATTTCTAATTTTGTTGATTTGATTTTTCTCCCTTTGTTTCTTGATGAGTCTAGCTAATGGTTTGTCAATTTTATTTATCCTTTCAAAGAACCAGCTTTTGGCTTTGTTGATTTTTGCTATGGTCTCTTTTGTTTCTTTTGCATTTATTTCTGCCCTAATTTTTAAGATTTCTTTCCTTCTGCTAACCTGAGGTTCTTCATTTCTTCCTTTTCTAGTTGCCTTAGGTGTAGAGTTAGATTATTTATTTGACTTTTTTCTTGTTTCTTGAGGTAAGCCTGAATTGCTATGAAACTTCCCCTTAGCACTGCTTTTACAGTGTTCCATAGGTTTTGGGTTGTTGTGTTTTCATTTTCATTCATTTCTATGCATATATTTATTTCTTTTTTTATTTCTTATGTGATTTATTGGTTATTCAGCAGCGTGTTGTTTAGCCTCCATATTTGGAATTTTTAATAGTTTTTCTCCTGTCAGTTCAGTTCAGTTCAGTCGCTCAGTCATGTCCAGCTCCATGAATCACAGCACGCCAGGCCTCCTTGTCCATCACCAACTCCCGGAGTTCACTCAGACTCACAAGCATCGAGTCAATGATGCCATCCAGCCATCTCATCCTCTGTCATCCCCTTCTCCTCCTGCCCCCAATCCCTCCCAGCATCAGAGTCTTTTCCAATGAGTCAACTCTTCTCATGAGGTGGCCAAAGTACTGGAGTTTCAGCTTCAGCATCATTCCTTCCAAAGAAATCCCAGGGCTGATCTCCTTCAGAATGGACTGGTTGGATCTCCTTGCAGTCCAAGGGACTCTCAAGAGTCTTCTCCAACACCACAGTTCAAAAGCATCAATTCTTCAGCGCTCAGCCTTCTTCACAGTCCAACTCTCACATCCATACATTTCCAAAGAAATCCCAGGGCTGATCTCCTTCAGAATGGACTGGTTGGATCTCCTTGCAGTCCAAGGGACTCTCAAGAGTCTTCTCCAACACCACAGTTCAAAAGCATCAATTCTTCAGCGCTCAGTCTTCTTCACAGTCCAACTCTCACATCCATACATGAGTACTGGAAAAACCATAGCCTTGACTAGACGGACCTGGATTCTATCCCTGGGTGGGGAAGATCCCTGGAGAAGGGAACAGCTACCCATTCCAGTATTCTGCCCTAGAAAATTCCATGGGTTGTATAGTCCATAGGCTTGCAAATATTTAGACATGACTGAGCAACTTACTTTTAGATTGATATTTTTATTTCCTTTTGATTTCTTCTGTGATCTATTGGTTATTTAGAAGTGTGTTGTTTAGCCTCCATATGTTTGTGCTTATGTGCATATGTGTCTTGGGGTGTTTTGCTTTGAATTTATCCTGTTTGGGACTCCCTGGGTTTCTTGGAATTTGGTGGCTACTTCTTTCCCCATTTTAGGGAAGGTTTTGACTATTATCTCCTCAAGTATTTTTCATGCCCTTTCATTTTGTCTTCTTCTTCTGGGATACCTGTGATTTGAATGTTGGGTTGTTTAACATTGTCCCAGATGTCTCTGAGGTTGTCCTCATTTCTTTTATTACTTTTTTTTCTTTTCTCCTCTCTGCTTCATTTATTTCCACCATTCTATTTTCCACCTCACTGATCCTATCTTCTGCCTCAGTTATTCTACTGTGGGTTCCCTCCAGAGTGCTTTTTATGTCAGTTATGACATCACTCATTATTGTCTCTTCTTTATTTCTTCTAGGTCCTTGTTAAACATTTCTTGCAACTTCCCAATCCTGTCTAGTCTATTTATCTGCAACTACATTTTTTTTTTCCAAGATTTGGATCATCTTTACTATCATTATTCTGAATTCTTTTTTAGGTAGACTGTCTCCTCTTTTTTTACTTAGTTTGGTGGGTTTTTATCATGTTCCTTCATCTGCTGAATATTTCACCGCCTTTTCATTTTGTTTAGATTTCTGCTTGGAGTGCCCTTTCTGCAGGCTGGAAGTTCATGGTTCCTTTTGATTGTGAAGTCTGCTCCCTGTAGGTGGGGTTGGACCAGTGGCTTTTCAAGGTTTCTTTGTTGGGGGAGCTTGGATCTGTGTTCTGTTGGATGGGGCTGGATCTCTTCCCTATGGAGTGCAATGAAGTGTCCAGTGTTGAATTTGAGGGGGTGTCTATGGGTTCAGTATGGCTTTGGTTCATGTCTTTTAATGTTCACATTTGTGTTCCTGTTTTCTTGGAGAATTATTGTGGTGTGTCTTGCATTAGAACTTGTTGGCTCTTGGGTGGAGCTTGGTTTCAGTGTAGGTATGGAGACTTTTGGGTGGGCTCCTGTCTATTAATGTTCTCTGGAGTCAGGAGTTCTCAAATGTTCTATGGTTTTGGAGTTAAGCCTCCTGCCTCTAGCTTTCAGTCCTTCTCTTACAATAGCCTTAAGACTCCTTTTGACGAGATTGCCCTGCCTTTCTTGTTTCCTGGTGTCCTCTGCCAGCACTGTTGTTTTGTGGAAGTTGCTCAACCTTCAGATGGTCTTTTAATGAATTTGTGGGTGAGAACGTCATCTCCCCTTCCTATTTCTCTGCCATCTTGGCACTGCCCTATCTCTTGTCTTTTTTATAATAGCTATTCTAGCAGGTGTGAGGTAATATTTCATGGGCTTTGATCGGCATTTCACTGAAAATTAGTGATGTTGAGCAGTTTTTCATGTCCCTATTGGCCATTTGAAGATATTCTTTGGAAAATTGTCTGTTCAATTCTTTTACTGACTTTTGAAATAGTATTCTGGTGTTTCTTTGCTGGTTACTGAGTTGTATGAGTTCTTTATATATATTTGAGATTAACCCTTTATCAGATATGTGGCTTGAAAATATTTATTCCCATTATGTAGGCTGCCTTCTCATTGTATTGACTGTTACCTTTGCTGTGCAGATTTTCAGTTTAATGCAGTCCCATGTGACTTTTCTTTTTGTTGCTTCTGCTTTGGGCGTCATATTAAAAAAAAATGAAGTTTCTTTGTGAGTTTGCTTCTAAGAATTTTATAGTATCAGGTCTCATATTTAAGTCATTAATCCATTTTTAGTTCATTTTTCTTAAAAGTGTAAGACTGGCGTTCAGTGTCATTCTTTGGCATGAAAGTGAAGGTGACAGTCATTTAGTCATGTCTGACTCTTTGTAACCTCATGGACTGTACCCTGTCAGATTCCTCTGTCCATGGATTTTTCTAGGCCAGAATACTGGGGTGGGTAACCATTCCCTTCTCCAGGGACTCTTCCCAACCTAGGGAATGAACCCAGGTCTCCCGCATTACAAGTGGACTCTTTATGAGCTGAGCCACAAGGGAAACCCATTCTTTGGCATTCGGATATCCAATTTTCCCTGCAGCATTTATTGAAGAAACAATCTTTTCACCATTGTGTATTCTTGGCTCCCTTGCACATTGGACTTATGTATATATTTGTATTAGCACTGCTCTAGAAAACTCTTTCTCTTTGTTTCTTGAAAAGCTGGATAGAGAGGATCTGGCTCTGAGAATCATGAAATTATAAGTATGATGAGCCTAAGATGCTTTCTTCTTTGAATTACCAATTCTAGGAAAGCTGCCCGCTGACCAGAAATGCCTGCATGGTACTGTTTCATGTGTGAAATTTATTTTTAATATTGCACTACTAAGATTTGGATGGTATTTGTAGAAGCAGTAAGCATATATTGATTAATACAAGTAGTATGGGAAAGAGTTAATAAAGATAAAGAGGACTGGGAGCATTGGGACAAGATTTTAAACTAAGTCCTCAATGTGGCTCCCACTGTGACTATAGATAGCAAAAAAGAACATTAAATGAGAATGCAAACACAAAAGCCTGAATGTTGGTGAACATTTTGCTTGTTCGAGGAGTATTAATGATTCCAGTGGGGAAGGAGCACAGTTAGATGATAGGTTGAACATTTAGAATTGAATATATTACAGCCTATAAACATAGAAATTTTATATTTCTCAGTGTTATGAGTGAGAATGGTAGAAGATATCAGAAAGAGATATAACAGACTAGGGGGGAAAAGATTGGATCAAATATAGTCTTGTAAGAAACTCTTTATATTTTTACTTTTCTTCTGAGTGAAATGAGGAGTCATTATAAGTTTTGACTGATATAAGTGATCAGGCTATTAAGGAACAAGAGCACAAGCAACCAGTCTACTATAAGCTAGTCATGAAATGAGGATGACTAAAATTAAGATAGTAGTAGTGAATGTGATAAATATGGTAAGACTTTAGACAAATTTTGAAAGTAGGGCCAACATAATCATGATGAGTTAAATATGGGCTGTGAGAAAGAATGACGTTTAGTTAGTAGCCTTTGAATAGGGAAAGATGGAGTTGCCATTTACTACAATGGGGTGATATGTCTGCAGGTGAAGCAGGTTTTAGGGGAAATATGACTCTTAGCATGAATGTATTGACTCTGTTAAACAGCCCCATGAAACTATTAAGTAACCAGATTCACAAGTCTGGAGTGCAAAGAGAGGTCAGGCAAGATATATTGAGACTTTTCAATTTCTAGATGGCATTTAAAGCCATAACCCTGGATGAGATCGCCAAAGGAGAGGATGTGGATAGAGAAGGTATCTACTGATTGAGCTGGGAAACAATAACATTAAAATATGGGCCTGATAAGAAGGAATATATTTATAAAAGTGAATTTTTAAGAGGTACCCAGTGAGTTACCAGAAAAACCTGGGGAGTGTGGGATCCTTAGTGTAGAAAATAGTTTTGTAAAGAAGATGGAATGATCAAAGGCCAATGATAGATAAGTGAAGTGAAGTGAAGTCACTTAGTCATGTCTGACTCTTTGTGACCCCGTGGACTGTAGCCTGCCAGTCTCCTCTGTCCATGGGATTTTCCAGGCAAGAATACTGGAATGGGTTGCTATTTCCTTCTCCAGTGGATCTTCCCAACCCAGGGATCAAACCCAGGTCTCCCGCATTTTAAGCAGATGCTTTTACCATCTGAGCCATAAAGTAAGATGTAAATGAAAGTGAAAGTCACTCATTTGTGTCAGACTCTGTGTTTCCATGGACTGTAGCCCACTAGGCTCTTCTGTACATGGGTTTTTTTTCCAGGCAAGAATACTGGAATGGGTTGCCCTTCCCTTCTCCAGGGAATCTCATTGCAGGAAAATTATTTTACAGTCTGAGCCACCACAGAACCCTGGTAAAGTAAGATGGAGATTAATAAATGAAAATTGGTGGTCATTGATGACTCTTAACAAGAACAGTTTTCATGGAGTGGTGGGGGAGTGAACAGGGGAATCAGACTAGAGTAGGAGTAGGTTTTAGAGACAATGAGAGGAAAATATTGAAGACAATGGATAGGAAACACCTTCAGGAGTTTTGTTGCAAAAGAGAGTAGAAATATGAGGTGGTAGCTGAAATAGTAAGTGAAATCAGAAGAGGGTATTTTTGAGATGGAAAAAAATTGAAACCATGTTCTTATGGTGATATAACCCTAAAGCACATTGCTTAATGGAAACATAAGTTCTAGAAAATATAAACAACATGGCATAATTTATGCTTAAAAATTCACCAATAATACCA